>OZ022265.1:25288074-25755574 GCA_963978885.1 Nemotelus pantherinus
TGGTGCTGCCAGCTATGGTAATTTTTGTGTCTTTGGTTTTGAAAATTTGCTCAGGAAAATAAAACTTTATGCCCTATAGCTTTCAGTGCAGTCATGAAATCAATATGAATTTCATACAATTAATGAAACCTGTCATAAACATTATTCAGGCCAAATTTGGTTGAAAAGCCACGATAGGGTTGCCAGCTATTCTTGGTTTTGTGTTTGATTGCAATATCTTTATTAAGCGGTTTTATCGTAGAATTTTCAAATGGTAATGATATTGTAGTGACAATAAACAGCAAATATTAAGCTTTCGATCATTTGAAAAAACTCGCTGCAGGTAACCCTAAATTTCTTTATACTCCTATAACTTCGAATGTAATTAAACAACGTGAAGCAGATTTGATATATTCTTGGCTTTGATACTGGCGAAAGGTTGCCAGCACGAGTCGGTTGTGCTACTTTTGTATCAATAAACGCTTACAGTTAGTATACATACCGGAAACATTTACAATGAAAATAAATAACCGATGTTACAATTCGCAAAGTTCTGCAAATTTTTCGGATCGCAGCCCCAAACACCAACTTCAGTTACAGTGCTGCAGGCACTGAGCATTTTCTTCATTGATGTTATATGAGATGCTGCTTTCAAAATTATGTGAAATAAGCAACTGATAACGAATATAATTAACCCGTGTTTTGCTCTCATAAACGTTGAAATTCATGCCAGTGGTAATATCTGAAACCTTCCACCATATGAGTTATAATGCATTCTTGAGACGAAAGTAAAACGTGGCATTTGAAACAGTTTGGCCGTAATAAGCAGCACATGTGGTGGAATATGCACTCAAAACCTGCACGATTCTTCTACTGTACTTCGAACATTAGTGTTTCTAGCGGTTCAGGTGCGCTAGAGTTTTTTTCCTTGTTGTTTGCTCGACTTTGTTCGCTAATTAACGGTTGTTGACAGTTATTTCTAACGTTTATTTGTTTGAACGTGAATTTTTACATGGATATCCGTCGCTTTTTGTGCAAAAAACCACGGATAGAAGTCGAAAATGTAAGTACTGAATTTTTCACAAGTTGAAATGACAAACCTGGTAACTCGAGTTCTATGAAGTTTCTATAAAATCCCTTATAAAATTTCCAGATGATAACAAAATTTCGGTTTTTTATAAATCAAGATTTTGAAACTAATGGATCTCTATGAAACGTAGCTAATTTTAATAATGAATTTCATGAAATGTGAAAATGTTTCACAAAAACTTTATAAAGTAAAGAAAACCTTTATAAAGCATACCTGAATTTTCAAAACTTTCAAAGGGAACTGTGAAGTTCTTTTCACTCATATTGCTGACTATTGACTGCTATCGACTTCAATAGTGTCTTCTTTAACTTTGAACTGAAAAAAATTCTTTCTAGTTTATCAGACAACGATTTGACTCAACGGTAGCGTTTTAGACTTTCACCTCGGGCGCCTGAGTTCGTGACCAGTTGCAGAGAGTTTTTTTCTCTATTTGCTATACAGGGTGTACCAAAATCCCCGTGCCGAAAAGAAATCCGATATTCCTTTTCGAATTTCGAGTCGAAAAGTCCTTAACCACTTTTTACATAACTCAAAATTAAAAAAGTTATTCAAGGTTGAAATTTAAACAATAAATACCCTCGACAAGTGGGGATAAAAACCACGAACCAAAATTTTCCTGAATTTTCTTCATATTTTTCTGAGTCGAAAAATCCTTTGTCACTTTTCGCAAAACTCAAAATCAAAAAAGATATTCGAGTTAGAAGTTTTCACCAATCAGATTTCTCAGATTTCAAACTCGAATATCTTTTTTGATTTTGAGTTTTGAAAAAAGTGGTAAAAAGTACTTTTCGACTCGAAGTTCAAAAAGGAATATCAGATTAATTTTTGGTACGGGGATTTTGGTACACCCTGTATATTACCTAGCTAAGGCCACAATAAAATCAATAACCATTTATAACAGCTTTGTTTAAACAATTGTGAAACAATTTTATTTCATGAATAATGAGAAATAATCGATTTATTGAAAGTTTAGCTCATATTTTGGTCACGTTCAGTTTTCAGAGGCTACAGAAACATTTTTAATGTTGATATAAAATTAGCTTATCAAGTTTCTATGAGGGCATTTTAGAAAGGTAACTTGGTAACGACACATTTTCTCCATATCTACTTGATATGTTAAAAAATTTTGTGGGTAACATCTCAAAATGTTAAGTGTATTTATATTAACTTTCAGATATCCATGCACATTTTAAGCTCGGTACATTCTTTGACTTCAAGCTTGAGTCGAGTACTTCAAACATAAAATCAGGATCTTCGTGAGGCTGTTGAGTTAGCCGATGCTGCAAAAGAAGAACTGACAAAAAGAAGAGAAAACGCCTCAGAAAGCTTCAGAAAATTTTTCGAAACTGTAAGCCAAATCAGCGAAGAATACGACATTCAATTGCGAAAACCAAGGACAACTTCAAGACAAACGCAACGTTCTAACGTGCAAACTGATTCAGTTGAAGATTATTTTAGAATTACGATTTATATGCCATACCTTGATTCGTTTGTGACACATTTACAGAACCGGTTTCTGAATCATCGCAATATTTTATCGAATTTCGCTTGCCTTTTTCCGAACAAAATGAAAAAATTTGATGAAGAGTCATGCGAAAAATTATTCGAACCCTACTTTTCAATTTTGCACGATGATTCGCGTGACGCATGGGTGAATGAAGTCATACTCTGGAGACGACGCATTATTGAAAAGGACATCAAAAATTCTCTCGAAGCCCTTGAAATTTGCAATGCAGACGCGTTCCCGAACGTACACCAAATGCTTCGCATTATGGCCATTTTACCCGTGACGATAGCGAAAAATGAACGCTCGTTTTCAACATTGCGTCGTCTGAAAACGTACATTAGATCGACAATGTCTGAAGATCGACTCAACGGCTTAGCCTCCCTCAATATACTCCGTGAAATTGAGATAAATGTGCAAAAAATTCTGGAAGAATTTTTTTCGTTACCTCGAAGAATTAATCTGTTAAGTAATGAGAAATAAATATGAAGTTTTTACATGCAAACGTCTTTAAAAAATAAAATAACAGTTTGTGTGTTTTTACATATTATTGAAAAAAAACAACTTTTATTTCAAAACCCCCCCCTTAATTGATTTCTGCGCACGGGCCTGATTTCCCAATTAATATTGAAATCTTAACCTAAGAGGTATGGGCCCTATTCTGAGAGTAACGTCACGTCATGTATGAAGTCATTTTCTGGAGTTGGAAATCTAAGAGTGATTTTATCTCACCGAAAAGTGACATTTTCGGTCTATCGGCTATTCCGAGAGTCACCTCAAGTGACGAGAAACACGTAAAGTTCAATTTTGAATCATTCGATAAAAGCAAGTGACAACGGAAGGAAGTGCTAGAAAGTGACGATTTTGAGAAAACTTGAGTGTGCTAATGGAAAAAATGTAAGTAAATCTTTTTATATTTATCTTTTTTTTGTTTTCTTTCTTTAAAAATTCGTATGTTTTTAGTGTCGGATATTATGAATTTCTGCCTTATCAAAAGATCACTTGAGTTATTCAGTGTTACTTATTACGATAAAACTTTAAACGGCAACTCGATTGACACCATTAAAGCCAATTCACTCAGTTGAATTTAGAGTCATAAGCTCCTTTCTATTTATAATTCACATTTAATTTTAATTATTAGGTTAAAATTAATAAAAAGATGGCAATTCGAATGACTAATTCAGCTAATAGAGTCTACTCGACACTTAGCTAAGAAAAAATATTCAGAAAGTTGTAAAAAAGGGAAGAAAAATGTCAACGGGCAATGGCAGATGCTTGCAGATAAATTAAATGGTATGGAGCAACCAATAAAAACCGGATCAGAGTGGCAAAAGGTAAATAAATTTAAATTGAATTTATAATATTATACCAAACATTTAAAATTATTCTGTGAAAGTATATTCAATAAAATGTATTTTAGGTGTCGGTTGATTTCAACCTAAAAGACAGAAAGAAAGCTGTCCACAATTGGTTACTTCTGTCACTGGGGGAGGACCGAATGCCGTGCTACCATTTTCTACGATGGAAGAGGTGGCAATACGTCTATTATCTGTGGAATACAGGGAAAGTATTTGGTCTGCTAGAACAACAAAAGAAAACAGCAGAAGACGGCGTTTCCGTAACAAACGAAACCTGTCTCTAGTTCTCGGATCCCATTACGCTCCTACGCTATGGCATACCCTATCCCGCTAAGAAGCGACGAGAACGTGAAAAATGAGCAAAAATCTGGACAAAGAGGCGTCGTCAAAAAGTGAAAATGGGAACACGCTCGTTAAAGGATTAAATACGAAGTAAGTTATTAATAAAACAATCAGATTGTCTGAAAAATATTGCGAAAAACACAACAGATCTAGCGAAGTATGCTAGGCGAACACTATTTATAAAGGGAAAAAACATTTTTTAATGAAGAATGCAAAGAAAAACATGCTAAAATCAAAGTTTAAACCTTTAAAAGCTGGAAGCGGATGCTAAGATATAGAAAAGAAAAAAATTGAAACTTAGATCCCAGTTATAAGTTCCAATTATTTTATGGTAGACTCTAAGTTAGAAACGCAACTTTTTCTTTGGCAACATATATGAACTCATCTTCCAATTTCATACTGTTGGATTTCTTTTAAATATTCAATTAATTTTAATTCTTGTCAAGAGTGTATTACCAAGCCACGTTTTATTTGTTTATATATTTTGATCCTAGAAGCGACCAACTTTTCTATTTCACTTTCACTTTTTGTATTCTTTTTTAAGAACACCTTATACTTGCAATTATTTGTCTACATTATACTGCACTTTCTCACAGAAGGAAATTCCCCGGTTACTTTTGACTTTCCGTTTAAAAATATAAAGGTCAATTTTCGAATCGGTGCCATTCAAACAAATTCGTAGTCACCTCACCCAGTCACTTCACGTGACTCTAAGAATATCGGTTCGTAGGTCACGTGACTTTTCAAGTGACGAAAATTCTCACGCGAGATGACTCTCGAAATAGGGCCCAGAGGATGGTGGCTAGAGTTGAAATAGCGGGTCGGTTTATGTCTGGTTGTTCGGATGGCAGCCACGCAACTGAGACAGAGTGGAAAAGGTGGTCTGGGACACAATTTATCTGCGAATGATTGTCTTAATTTCTGCTGAGTGTACTGAAAATTTCAAATTATTGGTGATAGTTGTGATGGACTCGGTGTAAATGAAATGCAAGATCAGCAATGAACTTGAAACTCCTGCTTTTTATAATCCGCTTTCGAAAAATGCCCCGAGCGGGCCCGTTGTGCAATCAAAGTGCAGGAGAAAGGAAGTTCGTTTCCATTAGGTTTTCACGATGTTTGGCATGACAAGATTGATTGGTCTCAATCAATGGAAATCAGGAAATTTAGATTGGTTGCGTGTATGCAGAAGTGATGGTTCATCAGAGAAAGCAAGATCGGCAGTGCCAACCCAAGACTCCTGTTTAGTGCATTCAGAGTGAAATCGTTAATATTATAAAATATCCTGTGATTGTCAAATCACTATTTTAAAAAAGATATTTTTATGTATGCTTTATCTTTATTACTTTCCAAAAATATGCCATTACAAAATTATTACAAAATCAACCAAGTGCGCCCCATGGCTGTTAAACGATTTTACCGTTAGATGTCCGGCTGGTATGTATGTGTTTTTGTGGTTGCCTGTTTTTGGGGATGTTTTTCGTGCGTTTGTTTTTTTTTATTGTGTCTTGTCGTGAATTTTTTGTATGTTTTTGTGTGTTTTTCTTCAATTTGTGGCCCCTTTTCGCCTTCTGGTGGTGGAATTCTTCGGCTAGGTACCATCAAATCGAGTTTTGCCCACCGTTAATATTCCAATATTTAAAACAAATCTTTAGTGTGTTGAGACTTTGTTGTTGGTTTTAAGTATATTCGTGATGTTATTGTTGAGTATGCTAGTATATTCTTGTGGTAACGTATTGTTTTATTAACTGCCGGCCGATTACAAAGTACCACGAGCCGCCACTGGTGCGCATCGGTAATCATCAGATCTGCAATCTATGTGGCGAGTGCCATTTGTCAAATATTAGCTTGCATCGAACATCCGATATTATCCGTATTTCTTGACTACGTGTGCATTCGAGAAATTTGAGTGTACGAAGAATAGATATGCTTGGCGAAAACACTCCACTGGAGATTACAAGAGAGCTCGTTGTGGCGCGGGTGATTTATATGCATGGTTCTTTCATTGTATCGTTCAAAGGTTGGGTGAAGAGGGTACAAGGAAATCCAACAACCATATATGCATAAAAAGTTAAAGTAAAACACTCCAATGCAATGCAGAAATAATTTCGGAGCAAGATGCTAAGAAAGTTACCGAGCTTAACAGATTTTTAAGACCCCCGTGCGCCGTTCTTGTTACCCGTTTCCTAGATAGTTCGAACGCTCCCTTGAAGCGAACGAAAATAGAGGAAAAATCATGCCCCTTGAAAAACCGAGGGAAATCGATTTTTTCCTCTTTTAAGTTTTGGCTAGTGATAAAATAGAGTTGATTCTAAAAAGTTCGACAACATAATTGTTTGTAAACAATATTTTTAGTCTTTCATTTCAAGAGTTGACCAATTGGTATTGGATTGTTTGAATAAGTCGTTTTTCGGTCAAATTTTCTTCTCTTTATTCTTCTCGTGTCTAGCAAAATAAACCTTAAGCAGTACAAAACTAAAATTCAAATTTCCGTTCAATTTAGTTCCAAAAACATTTATTTATATATTATTTTGGTCGCAATTTTTGTGCTCAACATATTTGTAATACATATTTAAGGAATATTCGTAGCCTAGGAACGTCGCCACATTCACCGGTATAGCTCTAACTATAAGCATCCAGCTGCCACGAAACAATATTCCCCATCCATACCTCTAGAAGTAGTAAGATACGAACATAAAGAAAAATCCTATTGACAATAATATTTTATAATACTAACTGAAATATTCTCTTGTAGACAATGCTTCATATTTTGATAGCGAGACGAATCTTCCTCTGCTTGCATTATCGTTTTAATTACATCAAACGGAATGACCACGATCCACGACAAAACTCCGGCTAAGGCCCCCGCTACCGTTGTCAATGCCACTTCGAAAGAATGATCAATTTCTTTTTGTGCTCTTTGTCTCATACGTTTCTTTTTCACGAACTCCAAATTATCGAAAAACTTACAGGTCTTCTGATAGACTAGCATGTAAATTCCGTAGGGAAGCACATCTCTGGAAAACATCGTTTTGGGTTGGAAACAAATTGAAACGCTAATGTAAATGGCGGAATAACATACCTGCACATCATTGGTAATAGACCCCGATAGAGCCCTGAAAACCCATCTGTCCTAATAATGCGTTTCATGCAACTTAGTGGTGTCTTTTTCTCTACAAGTTTATAATCTGTGTAAACTGTAACAGATACGATAAATATTTTTTAAGTTGTATCTTAAACTGTCAGTGCAATGTAGGACTAAAATCAACTATGCGTTCCCCATAGCCGTTAAGCGATATTACTGATAAATATCTGACTTGTAAGTAACTTTAAATTATGTTTTTGTGCTTGTGTGTTTAGATTTGGGGGTCTCGTGTGTTTTGTTTTATGTTTTTGTATTTTTTTCTTTAATTTTTGACTCATATTATTGCCGACTAGCACTGGTGATGACATTCTCGGTTGGTGACCATCAAGTCAAGTTTTCACCGATATTCTTATTGAGTGATATCCGTCATTGTGTTTGTTTGTTTTTACTTTTGTGTTTATTTTTGTGCTTGTTGATTGAACATGTGTTTTGCCTTATCGAAGATACTGATGTTCGGCACCTCATTAGTATTTTGCTCTAATATTGGTTAGTCTTGAAAGTGGAAATCAATTATCGACTTGTTTGCCATCAATACTTACAACGATGTGTTTGCAGGCGTACTTTGATGAGTTCAATTGGACAGGCGATAAATGATTGCACAAATCCTGCAACTGATCCTGCAGCGAATACATTTCTGTCTTGGTATACTTCACGCTGTAAATCACTGTGACATATTTTTTGCAGTTGTCTGAGATGATTTCCGTAGATCCCGAACAATATTGAGTTGACAGCTCCTGTTGTTAGGAAGGGAAAGAACATTCCCCTGTAAAATCCATTGATCTAAAATGATTTATGGTTAATTTGTTGGTGGGGTTTGCTGAATATTTTAATAAAGAATTTCACATATACGGAAAGGAACTAAAATAACATCATAAAATTCTAAGAAAATATTAGCGACAACACACAATCATAAAAAACACCAGAGTTTTTTTTTAATACTTTTCGGAATGCATACATCTAATGAATTTTTGACCAAAGTGATTTTAATACTAATTTTCTTCGAAAACCGTAAAAATAGTAAAAGAGGCATAAAGGAGTATATAGTTTGTTGTGAGCCTAATTTTGAACGTAAGATACGTATAGTTTTTGCTATTGTGCAACTAAAATTTCAGCTAAACTTCGAGAAACTGCTGAAAGATAATTCGGGGGTGTGAAATTTTAATATCCCAGAATCGTTTGTGACCATGTGAATGTGTTCAAATTCAAATCATGAACATTCCGTTTGGCAACAATTGAGTATATTAAATTAACTTCTCATTAAATTTCTATGAAAACAATATCCTATTTACGAAAAAATTATATTACCCCATTATTCCGCGCTGCGATCTGGTAGATAGCCGTGAATACACTTGTGTTCGATGTTTGCTGCCAAGTTTTGATGGTGTCCAATGGATGCCCAATTAACACTCCGCAAGCACCTACGATAGGAGTCGAGGCATTAGATCGTCCAAAAGCATGAAAAATTGATATCACGCTATTTATCTTCGATCGACACGCGGTCACATCGGTTATATCACAGACATTCATGCATCTCCATGCCAATGTGCTCACTTGCCGAAAACATCAAAATCAAAAATACCTCCGACCCATCCAGCCATAAAATCGCAATAGAACCACATGACTTAACACACTAACTTATCCACACACGCACTATCCTTTGTAACATATTATTAAATTTGATAAATTATAATTCGCAAGGCGAACAAAGTGAAAATTTATTACGAATTCCGATAGGTGGTTGCGGCTTTGGTGTCGATCGACGGTCAAACACACGCTGCTATTCGATGCAGCTTAGTGAGGAAGTGCATCGTGAATGCGATCAGAGATGCATGTGCATGAGATGATGATGATTAAAAATAGATCATTTCATTATCACGAAATACGTTTTACAGTTCGAGGCATGTGCGAACCAATGCTTCGCAAAAATCAGTGATATTCTTGTTAGGGCATTTATGATCAATCTAAGACAACAACACGATAGTGAAAGGGGCCTGGCTTTTTGATGCACGCCTCTGATATAATATTCACAGTTCGGTGGTTGTTCTCAAAAATCCTTGCTGATGTGATTTGGAGCAAATTGTATGCATCTCTATTTGATGGAGTAGCGATATAAATAACAGCATATGAAGAAAACTGGGTAAAACTCGATTTGATGCACCACACAGCCGTTACATGAATTTTGCCGATAGATATCTCGCTAGTATGTTTGTGTTTTTGTGGTTGTGTGTTTGCTTTTGGGGATTCTTTTGTTTGTTTGTTTTTGTTAATTGTACTGTCTTTTCGCGTATTTTTTTAACATGATTTTGTGTGTTTTTCTTCAATTTTCGACCCCTGCTAACACCTATTCGCCCTCTGGTGGTAGAATTTTCCGACTGTGGTGCATCAAGTTGAGTTTACCCAAAAACTAGATATGGAATTTTGGTGAATTTTGTAATAATTGGATTTTATACATTTGGTAAAACTCGACTTGATTGTCCCCTGATGGGAAAATTCATCACTAGAATTTGAATCGGTGGTAGCAGAAGTCAAAAGTTGTAGAAACACACACAAGAAGAAAAAATACTGAAGAAAAACACATAAGCAAACAAAAACAAACAAAAAGTCAAGAATTTCAGTGTTTTCGACTATTACTAGAGTAGAAGATATGCTCGGGCGTGAATAATTTATAAAATGAATTGCTGGTGGAAATATGTATTCACTCTTTAAAATTGAACGACAAGGAATTCGCAATTTGAGCATAATTCGATTTAAAAGCATCGATATATGATTTAAATCTTACATCCGGTCGACATCTTTGTAACGAGCGAAGAGCTCTCTAGTGACTTTAAGCAGAAGATCTGCATCTGGCATCCCTCAACATTGACATGTGTTCTCTCCACACAAAAAAGAGAAACAGATGACGGATGATTTGGGGGTAAATGGATGTCTGTGGACAATCTTGAATTTATGAACAAGAAGTGAAGTGACAGTTGTCGGTGGGAGGCTTTTCGATTGTGCTGATGGTTTTCGGAATTCTGCAAAGTGCTTGGTGCGAATTATGTTAATATTTTGTATTCCGTCTGCCGCCGTAGGTGCATATTTTCGTAGTGTTTCCGTTGGCTGAACATTCGGTAGCGGAAAGTTTCGCTTTGTAAAACTGCGCTAACTGAATATTTTGTTATGTGCTGCCGTGGATTAGCTGCATACGGCGCAGTGGCTTTCACATATAATTCGCGAGTGCTTTTGTTTGTGAATTTCTTGCAAATTTGTTTATAGCGTTTGACGCTGCTTGCATTGGAGTAATCGGTGAACCTAAACAGCCGCTCAACATGTCTTCATTGAAAGTTGCAGTCAGGGTTAGACCCTTCAATCAGAGGTAAGTAGCTTTCGCAGTTGACTGCACTTGGTTGGTCAATTGATGTATGCGAGCTAGCTGTTACGACTAATTAGTCTGCTGTTCGCGAAAGTTGCGTCGGATTCGATACAAAGTTGGCCATTGGGAAATCCGAATCTCGGCCACTGCCGAAAAACTAAATTCACATAGCAGATCGCAGTGCTGGCTTTTACTTCGGATTTGTTCATGCTAGCAAATGCAACCGCGTCATTATCTCTTACTGCAATGATGTCATCTCGGACAGCTGCGAATATGGAACAACCGCTAGATACGGAGCACTAGCTTTTTGCCGAAATCGCTTGCAGTCTGGTTTTTAATCGGACTCTGAAGATGTAACAAATTGTTGATGTTTTGACGCACTGTAACAATCCATGGCCTTGTATCTTTGACAAACCGTGCTGTACCATTAATCACAATTGCAATTCGATGATGAGGGTTCTCTTTGTCTGAGATTGTATTTTTTATAATGTTGCAGTAAACATAGTTTGTCCCCACTCTACATGGAAACGAAATGAAAGACATAGCTTTTGTTGAATAGCAAAAGACAATTATTTGGATAGTGCTAGGCACAGTGGATACTGGTTTGAAGACTCAATATTGTATTCATTCGTTTTTATCTTGTTTAGTTTCGCTATGGCATGCGTTTGATTAACTGTGTTTTTCTTAAGGAGATTTTTTACATCTGTTCCAAACATTATTCATTGCCTTGTACATATCTATGTTCATCTTTCCGCACTTATCTATTTTGAACGAACGCTATTTGTTCGGGAGCTCAGGCATTGCAATACTTATGCAAATAAGATACGGGTGCATACAGTTGATTTGGAGTAAAAATTGCATATTTTCAGGCGCCATAAAGCTAGTGTGGAGAATTCCTCAGTACGTAAATAGAAATGAAGAGATGTAGTTGCAAGGCATTGAAGCACTAAGCAATCAGAAGCACGCAACTGCTTAATTGTTCGCCGTTAGTTATTCAGACATTTATGTAATGTAATATAAATGGCAAATAAAGTAGTTTTTGTGTTAATTGGTTCACTTTTCCCAGGAAATCTTGGTCGTTCCGCCACAAGTTTGTCGTTGTCTGAGTTGTCCCGCCAACATAGTTTTCGAATTTCCGTGCGAAGTATCCCTTATTTTTTGAAAAGCTTCCCTTCCATTAATACAGTCGAAGTCTATTCCTATGGTCGCATATTTGATAAATGAAATGAAAGCTGAACGAAGAATTAAGATAGGGACCAGAAAGCAGAATTTAGAAACCTTATTTCATCGTATAAATGAGGAATATCATTATTAATTCCAAGGACAGTCTCACCCAGACATAATGATTGTCTAGACACGAAGAAAATGATCCGGTAACACAAATTATACAGGACATTAAATTACTTTAGTCTTTCAAAAAGAATCTTCAGATCCACTTCCTCATATATGTTACTATATCAATAGTCGCGCGTTTTTCGCCTCCATAGAGAGCTCATTCGGATCACTGGCGGCTCGTCAGGTCTCCTGACTTCTGTCTATTGCATGCAGAGTGAAATTGTCAGTTTTACAAACTGTCCTATTGTTGTCAAATTACTATTTAAATTATTTTTACTATTTTTATATGTCCTATCTCTTACATATTGCGCCTGCTTATCTACTCTGTTTGAATTATAGATTCTTACTCAATCCTCTTGAAAGCATATATTTAGGCCAAGTTGATGAAATGACATCCTGAGCTCGTTACTAAATCAAGTTGCCGGCTTTTCGTGGTTTTTTCTTCTATGATGATGCTAAAGCTCAGCGGATGCCCTATTATGCTATAGCATAGCCTTGGCGGAAGGTAATTTAAGGAAAGTGAGAGAGGAAGGGTTGAGTTTGCAGGATATAGCGATGCACAATTCGTTTGAACAACTGTGGCTCATAGTCGGCGGGGAAAACAGTAGATGGTAGACTGTTCCATAATCGTATTGACCTAGATAAGAAAGAATCGTGAAATTTGACGGTGCGACTGGCACTGGTTGAAAGGATATGAGAGTGAACGCGTTGGGTGGCTCGGGTGTTGCGCGTAGGAGGTGGTGAAAAATGTGGCCGGCCCAACAACTTAGTTTGCTGGAGATGTTAAATCCTAATAGGTTTAGCGAAACTCCTAATAGGTTGATCTTTCATTCATGATATTAAACACTGCAAGCCTTATTCGTGGCCGGTATGGAATCTCCAGATAATACTTCTCAGTTTTCATGCACCTATGCCTTGTATTTGCTGCCATGGCGATACATTATGTTTTTTTGCCTTCTTCCTCAAACTCTTTCCATATCTCAATCAGTATTGCACGGTCCATCTGCATCATTGCTTCATGAAATACATCGTCCTAGTACTTCCCGGACAATTTAGCATTGGTATAAGGGAAAGTTCTATCGTTATCAATTTAAATTCCCCTTCAAACCTTCGATATCTATTTTTTCTGGACTGGATTATCCTTTTAGATGTTCTTGTTCCTAGCTTTGTTCCATCATCTTTTTTATTTTAATTTCTGTTGAGGACGCAAATTTGTCGGTCTACCGGAGCGTCTAGTGTCCTGTGCATCACTCCCCTCCTTTTTCAGCCATAATCGTACGGTCTTCCTTAGTACATCTATTGGTCTTGACATTTGAGAAACAGATTTTCTCGTCTTGCTAATAATTTGGAATCTAATTCTTGTTTCCTCTTCGAAGCCATAATGAAGAAACAAAAAAATCTTCTAACAGCCATTAAGAAAATAGTGATTTTTCAAAAAAGTCCTTTATTATGTAAAAAGTCGTTATCTTCAAACACATTATCTAAAAAATCAATACTTCCGATAAAAATGGCAACAACAAAATTCTTTAGATCGGAAGCACTAAAATTTCACCGCTAGTTTCGTAGAAATATCTTTATCATACATATCGATCATTATCAAAACCCATAGCGGCAAATGAATGTTATTTCAAAACGGAACTATTGTTCTTTATGAAGAAGTATAGAATTCCATCCTCCGAGCTATCGAAGCTCAATGGAACTAGTAAAAACCTCAAAAACAGTGAAATAGCCAGAACTGATCCTGGCTAAAAAGGCTTCATTGAAAAGAAAATATAGACGGAAAGGGCTCGCAAAGTGTTGTGATAAGGAATACTAAAAGGGTCAGAACTAAAATCCTATCAGATAGCCAAGCGGTTCTCAAAGCTATCAATCGCGATCACATAAAATCAGCTATACTCTTAGAAAATAGGGAGTCCCTAAATCAAATAGAGGCATAGAAGAGGTTCTTGATATGGATTTTCGACCATGAGGGGCACGGAGGAAGCGAGGAAGCTGGTACCAAGGCCAAAGAACGAGCAAGAATGTATTTCACAGGTTTTACTCCGTACTGCGGCTTTACAAAGGTAGACATGGACAAATAAATCAAAAAATGGAGCATGAAAAAGATCGAAAACTACTGGCTTAACCTTGAGGGTTTGAAACACTCAAAAAAATACCTTGGCTTCGATGACAAAAGAGCAAAAGAAGCAGTAGTTCTCTGCAAAAGTGACATAAGAGCCCTATGTCGAGTATTGGGAGACCACATTCCTTGCAAAAAGTACCTCTACAGATCAGGTAAGGAGCGGGACGACTGTTGCAGATACTGTGGAGAAACGGCAGAATGTGAAGAACATTTTCTCACACACTGTCCAGCACCAGAGAGCAGAAGATTAGAGCTCCTTGGCTCCGCTCTTCCCTCCAACAGACATATGACAAATATCCCGACAAGGAACATATCCAGGTTCATAAGAACGCGGGACATCCTAAAGGACAGGACGCAGAGGATGCACCATAGATCCAGAAGGTTGCAGCGCTAGGGATCTTCTAAACTCACTCCATGCTATCAATCAATCAATCAAGGCATTGTGTTTCCTTTACAGCTGTAAAAATGCTATAATTACAACTTGGGGGCTGCATTCTCGTATCATCTCTGGATTTACACCAGTAAAGTTGAACTGCTGTAAGGAGCAATAGTTTGGTGTTCAGCCATACTTAAGGCTGTAAATCAGAAAACGATAGTGAAAATGCGTAATTTAGCAGCCTTATTGATAACAAGAGTGATCCGTACTATCGCAATGAAGCCACTGCTAGTGTTCCTTCATTATCTTCCTACCAATCTACTTGTCTCACAACATGCGAGGGGCACTGCGGCAAGGCTACATTGTGGTGACCCCTGGACAGGGATAGATCTGGACCACGTTCAAGCCTTGGTGCGGGCATGTGTGTTCCAGCGGTCATTGATTTTACTATTGCCTAACCAGCTCTGATTCAAGGGTTCGAAATGGATTAAGGGATTAAGGGATTGTTCCTAAGAGCTAGTGCTTTTCTGCTGACCTGAATTTGAAACTTTTTTTCTGCTGGAGCTTACACTTCAACAAAGCTATTCCTAAAATTCCGTACGTCTCTTAACAAGACGTTATTCTATGATGCAATTTTGGGTTTTCACGACATAGCGACATTGAGGGCAACTGTGAAGCGGACGAACCTCCACAAGCTAGCAAGGTTTTGCCGGAGGTGTTCTGCAATTTCCTGGTTGTGCACTCTGATAGTTTCAGTTGAAGTGGCAATCATAGAAAAACACTTAAAGGACGCTGTGAAGTCATGGGTGGAAGAACTTTCCAGTGCGACAATTGTGGAGAACTTTGGCCGCATTAGGGAACTATTCGAATTGTGAAATATGTATGTCCTTCCTTTTGGCAGTGGCTGTTTTAACGGCTCATTGTTTATTTTTTACAGTCATGTAGCGTGGCTGGGTGCCCCTTACAACAACTTCTATCGGAACTGTAGATGCAAGCAAGAAGAGGGAACAGGTCTTCACAGCTTGTGCAAATGCCCATCTTTGTTAGAAGAAGGAAGCTATCCCTTGGTCGATACTTCTAGATTGTTTTTGTAGAATTAGTGGAACTGAGTTTTGGTACCGGTTAATGTATAATGAACCTTTTTAAGTAGGTCTGACAAGTTTTTTTTTTTTGGCCAATCTGCAGCTTCCTGAGTTGGTACAGCTGCGACTGCTTTCTTGTATGGTCCCTAGTTCGCACCAAATCATTAACGAAAAAACCGTATCACAAACCGAGTTTGTGTTAACTTAGCTTCAAATCATGAAATTAATCACTTTACTATTGTACTGACTAGATGTTGAAATGAAGTCTCTAGCAACCTCATCCTCCAGATCCGCAACGGTCTTGAGTGAGGCAATTTCACAAATAGTACTCTTGCAGGCTTGAAAGAAGTGGCACCTAAATGTTTTTCTTGTAAGTTTAGCACTTGGGATGTATCGCTCCTTCCTTTTTTGCTAGAAATATTCGAATTATTCTTGTTGAAGCGCAGTTCAGTCGAACTTACAATTTGCCGATCAGCTGCTTTTCAGCTCATATACCTTAGATATTTAATATCAGTTGATTAGGAGTGAACCCATTTGTAGGTCACTCCTCGAAAAGTTTGCAGATAGATTATGATAAGATAAACCTCTTGAAAATAAGAACCTGGTGCATTTAGTTTAATATTTATTTTCCTATGAATGCATTTGTAAAAGTATAACTCAATTTGTTTTTTTTTTACTAAATACGAAATCCATAAAAGTGAAACTGTTGCAAAATCATCTTAAATTATAAATATCGTTCTTCAGTCAGTGCATAGATTTGAATGTTGCACATTATGGGCTTAAAATGAGGCCGAATTTCGTAATCTGTATCCATATAAAAATTATAAATTTTCAAAATTTGTTTCCGGCAAGCTCTTGGTTTTTCAAATCACTAACTCTCTTTAGTTCTGCTGACAAACTAATTTGCAAATTCTAATTCTTTTATATTAATTTGCATACGCTACTGTATTAATTTTTTTCCAGATAGGCTTACATGAACAACTTTCTAACTTTTAATATCGTTGTCTTGTTTTACAGGGAAATTGATATGGATGCATTGTCGATCGTACAGATGGACAGTAAAAAGACTCGATTGCATAAACCAAGACAGTCAGCATTGAGAGATGGAGGCCGTGAGAATTTCCATGATTTCACATTCGACCATTCGTATTGGTCCTTCGATGATAATGACAGTCATTTCGTGAGCCAAGAGGAAGTTTATAACGATTTGGGAACAGATGTGGTAGATAGCGCTTTTGAAGGTATTTGATTGATTTATAGCTAGTTTTTGCGATTCATTCTTTTTAAATTTATTTTTTTTTCTTTTATTTATGAATGGAGATCACATAATACTATCTACCTTGTTTTACACTTAACTCGACCATTATTTATATAGAACACGAGTAGAACTTACTTTTAATAGAATAATTGATTTTATCGTATACATTTGCACATTCTTTCCAGGATACAATGCTTGCGTATTTGCATATGGACAGACGGGAAGTGGCAAAACTTTTACAATGATGGGATCGAGTGAAAATCCAGGATTGATTCCACGAATATGTCACGAACTTTTCACCAGGATGAAAGTGGGCTTAGAATCGGGAACCGGATATAAAACTCATGCCAGCTATTTAGAAATTTACAATGAGCGTGTGAAAGATTTGTTAGGTCCTGCTAGTGTTGGGCATGGATTAAGAGTTCGCGAACATCGAAGCCTTGGGCCGTATGTGGAAAATTTATCACAGCATGCTGTAAATGACTATGATGAAATTTTGGTAAGCAAGCTTATGTAATATAAATAGGTGTTTTAAGTAACAATTCCTGTTAGATGAAATTGGGTAATACAGAGAATTATTTGAAACACTTCCATTTATCACTAATCTTGATGTGTGATTCATAGATGTGTCTAGATTTAATTTTGTGATAACTAATAGTATTGTTCTTTTTGTGATGCACTGATTTGATTCATTTACAAATTATAAGTACTCCACATCGCTTAAAGAATACATTTATGGTCGAAAAATATTTCTCGTTCATTTTTAATGGAAGCTTCCAAGGCTTCGTACTTATCAAAGTGAAATAATATTATTATTTCTAGGAATGTATCAACCGAGGTAACAATCAACGGACAACTGCGAGCACGAATATGAACGACACTAGTAGTCGAAGCCACGCGATATTCACCATCACCTTTGTTCAAGCCGGCTACATGAATGATATGCCGAGTGAAACAGTTTCCAAGATACATCTAGTTGATTTGGCAGGAAGGTTAATTAATTTAGATTTTTAGCTGAATATGCTTTCATTAATTAATATTTTTTTCGTAAATAGCGAACGAGCAAATGCAACCGGTGCGACAGGGCAGCGACTAAAAGAAGGTGCACACATAAACAAATCGCTTGTGACATTGGGTAGTGTAATATCGGCGCTGGCAGACCAATCAAATCGCACAGAACACAATAATAAAAGAGTTCTTTATATTCCATACCGTGATTCAGTCCTAACATGGCTTCTGAAAGACAGTTTGGGTGGTAATAGTAAAACAATTATGATTGCAGCTATTTCACCGGCTGATTGTAACTATGGTGAAACGCTAAGTACTTTACGCTATGCAAATCGCGCCAAGAATATCATAAACAAACCGACAATCAATGAAGATCCTAATGTGAAACTCATACGTGAACTTCGTGATGAAATTAACAAACTTAAATCTATGCTAACCGGCCCTGGCGAAATGGTAAGCTACGGCATTTGCCGGTTGTGATGTGATTAATAAGAATGTGTTTCTTATAGAACCTATCAGGACCTTCATCGAAAATGCTTCAGGATTTGCTAAAGAAGGAGGAACAAGAGAAAGTGTTGACAGAAAAGTGGACAGAGAAGTGGAAAGAAGCTCAGCTTATATTGCAAGAGCAGAAATCACTTGGTTTAAGGAAAGCTGGTGTTGGAGTAGTACTCGATTCTGAGATGCCTCATTTGATTGGTATCCATGACGACATAAGCACTGGTGTTACGCTTTATAGTTTGAAGGTGAGTGGCATTATTATTGTCCATGCATGGAAATGCAAAATAATGATGAATACAATTGTGTATAGGATTTAAATGAGATTGTGATTTTCTCGTGATTTGAATTTACTATCATAACAAATATATCCACTTTATACTATACTAACTATAATTTTGCTTGGCGGCTTAGCAAAGTCAAATGAACGTCCGTTTCAACTAGAAATTAAAAAAGGGGGCAAGAATTATTGTTATTAGGTGACGTACAAACTTCTCATTCGAAATCGTTCTTCATTTCATTCGGTATCGTTGCGAGAATTCAAACTTACTTTGTCCATCCTATCTGAATTGATACTTAACTAATCAGATGAAATTTAGCCGAGGTTTTATAGCCATCGATTACTATTCGGTAGATAGCTATATAATATCCATTCAAACATGAGCGTTGTACCGAGCTCAGTAGATGGGCTATGATGATTTTGTTTCGAGTCTTTGTGCAAAACAGTAGAATCAGGTTAGCTAAAAAGTCATAGCGAACTGTGACGTTTTGGATTTCGTCCTTACTGTCTGCTGCATTAATATTTTGTTTGAAAAGTATTTTCGGAGCTCACTTCTATAGATTACAATACATTGGCGGAGGACCTCTCGATCAAAGGTTTTGACAAAATTTCGTCTATTTTCGTCTATCTGTGCCGTAAAAAATGATTGGACATATGTGAGCTGCGTATTTGTGACCTAGGGACTGATTTTTGAAAGAGGGTGCACATAATTCCGCATGCCGTCAAGCCTTTGCTGAGGACAATTTCTATGTGTGGGCTAAAAAGAAAAAAGAGTCATAAATTAGGCTTAAGTAGTTGGTTTGATCTCTGGTACGAATCCAGGTACAAACGAGGGACCGCGTACCGAGCTGTCAGTTAATATACCTCTAATTAGATACCTTATTCAAAACAGACGCAACTTGAGGCATGACGCTAATCATTTCACACGTGAAAATTTCAATCATCAAAATATTTCAATCTCTACTATCTCTACTCACCAAGATCCGAAACTCCTTACACAATACGTCCTGCTTATCGAACGAGAGATGAATTCCCTTAAATAGGAAAGAAGGCTGACCTTCTTTGAAGGCTGGAGGGGTGAAAATACAATAGGGGACAATGTTAGGCATATGACCATTTACCAATTTTGCCTTAAAATTTTCAAATTTAACTTGATACACACAATGTGCAAGGAGCTCGCGTTTCCTTGTTCTTCTGTGGTGGTGGAGCTCTTCAAGAAGATTTTTGTGGGGTGCGACTGTAGCTTTTAATCTCTTTTGTGGCAAACCTGGGGGCTAATATGCGAGCAGCCACTTGAATGCTACCTGCAGCCGTTGCAATCATAAGCTCGTCGAAAGACGGATTAAAATTTAAATGTCTGGACTTGGGCTTTTGGAAGCAAAAGGAAAAGTGGTAGATTGAGGTAAGCTCCGTTTTCTGAAAGGGCCTACTTCTTGAAACATATCACTCGATGCATTTGCTGATGGCGCCTCCAAAATATTATTTCCTTTATTCAAACACTTAGCATTTCTTTTAAAACTAAAAATATCATCATTGTCCGAGATATTTTTTTCTCTGTCATCGTCCTCATATTATCTTGATCGATGTTAACAGACTCATTGTATGCCGCGGGAATTCCCCCGATGAAACTCTCCTTCACGTCTTCTCGATACTTCGCGCAAAGCGGCGACAGATTCTTCCTCATTTTTTTCTGAAGGTTTGCATATCCTTCTTCAACATCCTCTGTCAATCGTTTTCATCGTCCGTCATTCTAGATGTAGTGTCCTTCGAAAAATGTCCTGCTTCTCGAGAAAGTTCGAAATTTCTAAAACTTTTGAAGCCACCAGGTTCCACGAGAGAGAAAATAGAATTCCTCCTTGAGGTGGCTATGTTTACTTGACTTGTTACGTTGCCTACTCTACCCTGGCTATGCTGTTATAAGTGCCCTTAAATTATATAAATAGGTAGTATAATTGAAGAAATTTTAATTTTTCCATTACTTGCCTAAGGATGAAAATTTGATCAATTGTAATCGATTGCCACATTTATATTGACCAATGATGGCTTAAGCACACGTAGCTGTAGATAGAGGAAAGTGTAGGAGGTACGAAACTTTGTTATATCTCTATAATTGCTGCACGTGGAGACATTTCCTTTCTTATGCATGGAAAATATTATGCCTTTCCGCCAATCTTCTGACATGTCTTCATGCTCCCATGCGTGCATTATAACTTCATGTTTTGCTTGGTGTAACTGATATTTGGAACCTAGTGCCGCTCCTTGAGGAATGCCATACTTGACTTTTAAAAATTGTACTGAACTCTTTGTTTATGTTCATGTCCATAACGTTTGAAAACTAAGTACGCATTAATTGAATCAATAGAATCTGACCTCTCAGTTTCCGTTACAGCAACCATATTGAAATGCATGTAATACTATCTATTATAATGTTTTTCGCAATGCCGTTGTATATTATGCAAGAAGTGTATTGTATAGTATGTAAGAAATTTATAACATGAAAGTTATATTTTTATTGAAACAGGAAGGAGAAACCTTTATTGGCACCGAAGACGCCGATAAATCCCAAGACATTGTGCTAAGTGGAATTGGTATCCAGCCGGAACATTGCAGTATTATTTTGGAAAACAGTAACGCAACAATATTTCCGCGAGCACAAGCTCAGTGCTGGTTAAATGCGAAATTGATTGATGAGCCAACGACAATCAGTCAGGGAGATATTATATTATTAGGACGAACCAATATTTTTCGCTTTAATAACCCTGTTGAAGCAGCTAAATTAAAAAAAGACCAATCACGATCTCGTTTGGATCTTTCACGATTATCGCTTATAACAGCATCTCGGGAAAACTTAAATTCGAGTTTTTACGGTGACGAGGATATGTTCAACTCATCCATTCGACGCGAAAAACAGTATCAGCCGTCGCCACTCGTTTGTCGCGATGATCCTGAAATTCAAGACGAAAATCGAAAAATATTAGAGACTATTGAAAATGCCTTAAAACAACTGAATATTGAACGGGTTCAAATGCACGAACAGTATAAAACAAAGGTGCAAAAATTGACTGAAGAACTTGAAAGACTGGAAAAAGAGGAACATGACATCGAAGAACTGTTGAATTGTCGCGAACAAAAACTATTAGCGAAAAGAGATATGCTGCGCTGGGAAAAAAATAATGAAAAGGTTCAGGTAAGAGAGAGACAAAATATATTCATCTTATGCGCCAAGTTTGTTTCGTTATTTAAGTTTAATTTTGCTTTGTTACTTTTGTTTAGATTGATATTTTATGTAGACAAATTTCGGCTTTGCAAACGCAGCTCGACTCAAAGAAACAAGATTTCACTGAGTACGTAGCTAAAGAGTTACAGCTATTACAAGATTTCGGAAAGTTGGATGAGGTAGTTATGTGTTTGGTTTATTTTATTTATATTTGTTAAATACATGCATATATAATCGATGTTTCACAAAAGTGTGTAATAATGCAAAATGTGTCCATTCGAGGTAGATTTTCGAAATTTTTAACAATATGAATAAGCTACGTTTTACGTTGAATTTTAGTATACCAAAGATTATAGTAAAAAATGGTGGAGGCTAAACAAAAAGAGTTATTCAATTCGTCAAGTCAACGAAAAGAGTTATTCGACCAATTCCTTATCGGTTGAAAAGTATGTAGAGGATGCGTTTCTGTACCATGCGCGACGTTTATTGTTTCACTAACAGCTCGTAAATGCTATAGATATTGTCATTATATTAATATAATTTCTACTTTATTAAGAGCGTTTGATAGATTGAAACAAAAATATGTATGTGTTGCGTAATAAATTTAGAAAATATATCTCCATTGTGGACACTTATCTTAAAAACTTAATTTTATACGTATTTAGTTTTTCGGGTAAAACTAAATATCTTTAATACAATGATGTAATTCTGAAAAATACAGTGGTCTATGGATTATTGAGTGCTTCTTTTTCAAAGATTTATAGATTTTCTCATAAACAAAATGTTTGCTCGGGCAGGATCATTCCCATAAAATGAAAAATTCGAAGTATCTTATTATTTAGCTATTTTTTGCACTTAATGTTTTATCATTGATACCACTTTTAGTATGAACTCATTTAGTTATATTCGTATACATTAACTTGATTTTATTTATTCATAAGTTTTATCTGACATCAAGCTAGACTTGAAACTCGTTTATACTCAGCACAGAGCCCTTTGGTTTGTTTGTGAATGTTAAATACGCAGTATTCCTTATTGGATTAATGGGTCTAGCCCATGTAAGTTTGATGTAGAGGCAAAATAAGTTGATGTTAAATAATCCTAGATAGCTGTGAATTTTGCTCAATTTTATTATTAGTAGTGTGATGCGAACACACTTTTCGTGAAACATTGATATTATTTTTTTCTAACAAAAACATTATGTACTAACAATGCGTTTTTCTTAGCTACAAATTAAAATAACGGAAAGTACACCATTATCTGATGACATTTTGTTGCAAGTGTCTGATTCTTTGGATTCGCGCTCATCACAAATCATACGGGATACTGTAAAGAGAAATGTGCGTGAAATACAATTTTTAATAATTCGATAAATAATACGAAAAGTTTAATTTCAGAGAGAAGACATTAAAAAGTTAGATGAAAAAATTCTGGAAAAAGAAGCAGTTTTAAATGTTAGTACTGAAAGAATTGCTCAGCTTGATGAGGGCTTGTCGTCACTGGATAAACAATTAAATGAATTGACTACCTCCGAGCTAGACGAACTTAGAAAACGAAAGAAAACGTAAGTTTGAGTTTAAACCACATATTTATTGAAAATGATTGTTTGTATGGTTCCAAGAAAACCCATCATCAATTGATAGGCCAATGGTTATGCCCTACATATACTGCTAAAAAATAAACGTCTCAAGTCAAAGCTAGAATCATAAGAAACAAACATTTGTTTCGTTTGGAATTTCTTGAAATGTTGAAGATATTGTACTATCTCACTATGAGGAAAAATACATCTATTGATACCCCAAAAGGTCGACATATTTTCCGCTGAGGGCGACCACCCACTCTTAACGTAGTAATTAGCCACGGCCACGTTCCAATTTGACAGCCTTCAGTGCTCGAAAACTTACCTTCTAACCATATTCCCGTAGCATTTCAAATCAGTTGTATTAATGCGCAATCCTGTTTTATTTTTCAATGTTCAAAAACGTTTTGGGAAAGTTTATGGCTACTTTTAAATAACTCTATTAGTTTGCTGTATCAAGATCTGTGGAGAATCATTCAATGCTATCAAATAGATCAGCTTGTTACTGACTTCGTAACCGAATTGCAGCAAGCTCGAGATGAAGTTACATCCAAAAATAGCCTTTCCCATGTTAAATCCTCTAGTGGACGTTCAAACAAGGGGTCTAATCTCCTTTCGTAATAAAATTAGACGTCGATGGTAACGCTGCAGAGATCCAAACACAAAGAAATTTCTAAATGAATTGAATCAGCAGATACGGTTGACTTTATTGAAACTAAAAAATGAGCATTTAAATTCTCTCTTTGCGTCACAAGAAAATGGGGCAATTAAACCGTGGCAATTACATAAGACGCTCAAGTATAAACCTCGCTCCATCCTTCCTCTCATGGGCTACGGTGGCTCCGCAATATATTCGGAAAAAGAAAAGGCTTAAGTATTAGCCGAAAACTGCTATTCAGCTAATCTACTAACTAGACAAATAGGAAATACAGATGCTAGTAAATCATCCGACTCCAAACTTGCTAATTTCGTCACACCTGCGGAATTGAAAAGATATATCAAATAGTTGAAAAGGAAACCAGCATCGTACGATGATAATATTCCCAACATATTGGTTAAAAAGATACTAGTTTTACTTTGTTTTATATTTAACTCTTGTCCTGATCCCTGGAAAAAATTAACATCCCTGTCCTGATCCCTGGAAAAGATACGAACTCTCCTCAGAGCAACATACCTATCAGTCTGCTACCTACAATGAGCAAGGTTGAAAAAACTATTCTCGCACGTCCATTGCGAAAAATTATACAATCATACAGTAATTTCGGTCAGGTAGTTTGGTTTCAGGCCCAGCTTTTCCACGAACCATCAGTCAGCTAGAGTCGTCAGTTTAATCGAACAAGGATTTGCTAACAAACAGTCCACTGGCTTAATCGACTTAGACATAGAGAAAGCTTCTGACTTTGTTTGGCATAATGGCCTCATATTTTAACTTATAATATATATAGGTATATACTGAATACTTACGTATTTGCAGATAATCTGCTACTTAAAAAAGGCATAAAAAGACAGTCCATCTTGTATATTAAATAAAAATCCTATTGCTTAGTTAATCAAACGATTAAAATGTATTTGATGACTTGATGGGCTTTGTCAACACTTCTTGTCCCAATCATATAGACCTAAACGCATTACCTGCTATTAACGTTTTGTAAATTTTTTTATTTAGGTTGAAACTTAATCTTGAGAAAAATGCAAAAGTCGAAGTTATGGATTCGAAGACCACAGATACATTTCATACGGCCGACGCAGACTGTTCCTTTCGTTCGTCGGTGGTATCACCACTTTCCGGAGGAAATGTTAATTCCTGTGATAATGTTGTACCTGCTTATTCTTCTACTAATAAAGATAATTTAATGAGCGATAGTGGTGTGTGCTTAGACTCATCGAAATCGCCGCTGAGCCCCAACCAAACGAGCTCTAATGCGGACACTTGCTATAAATCATCGGGTAATGTAGATGATGAATGTACTTCTTGTTCATCAGGCGAACTTGCGCATAGCGACGTGTTATCTCAGCAGTTTGAGAAAGTCCACAAGCTCGATCAAAAGATTGCTAGGGAGAAAGCGATTATCATGAGAAAGCTTGAAATCGAAGCTGACAAGAACGAGCTAGACGATCATATTGCTAAGTTGCAGGAGCTGAAGAAACAACGAATACAATTTGAAAAGGAGTTGCAAGGAAATGAGCTTTTCTACAATCGTGGCGTCGGTGGTGATTGTGTAAAAGATGACTCTGAATGCGGATCCAATAGCAGTGGCTCGAAATCCACACAATTGAATACACTCAGTCCAATGGCCGAATCCTACCTAACGAATACGACACGCTCGTGTCCTTCGATTGATGGGTTCTGTAAGTATGAACGCTTCAATTCAATTTATACCTTTGATAATGAATATGTGTACACAAGAACTAACGCTAGCATTTGTAATTTTTTGGCAGTAGTCGACGAGCATTTTGTGTTTATCCCGGGATTTGTAATGAGAGGAGCTGGCAAGCAAACTCACTACGAATATGAAGTGAGAATTTGCTTGGAAGGCGACAAACTGGTACTTTTAAGACGGTTCAGCCGCTTTCGAGAGCTTCATTTGAGTATGAAGAGTAATTACGGTTCCAAGGTACTACCGTCTCAACCATTTTGAATAAATAAAAACAAATATTTATATCTTGTGCTTTTAAAGGTTGCACTACTTCCATTCCCGCGGAGAGAAATCTTTTCATCTAACAATGAATCAGTGGCGAAGCAGCGCCGTCGTCTATTAGAAATGTATCTACGCCGCCTGCTATCAGTGTGCTCGAAGATTCCACAATCGCCTATATATAGCGGACCAGACGGGCCAGGTATTTCGAAATCTAGTCTGGCAAAATTATCAAACTTTTTCCAAAAAGGCTTATTCGAAAATGGAAAACATGGTACGGGTTGAAGAGAGAGCAATGGCGACATTCTGTGACATTCTGTTTCTGTATAGTGTATGTGACAGTCCTTGATATGTTTTTTTTCGATTGTTCATTAGCTTAAGAATACAGTTCTCTCATATCTTTGATGATAGATACTCTTTGTGCGATTGCTAGAAAAGGTATGACAATTTAACTTCCATTAGATTTTCTAGCAAAATGAAAATGATAATTATATGTGAAATTATTAAAGCAAAAAATAATTCTTTGCGAGAAAATATTTACTTTTAATTAGTGATTCGAAACATTGCTTTGTTGATTCAAATTTTTACTTATCGTCTATTGAATAAAAATCGAGCTTAGCCGACCTATTATTTTAATACGCGTATTTAGTTTATCAATATGTGGTCTTTATTCCACGATACAACGATATAATAAAAAATAAAATCGATTAATTCAATCGGTGACATCACATCCAGCGTATTAAAACTAATTGAAATTCTTGATAGTATTTAGCTGAACCTTGCCACTATCCTTGTTTAATCTGTGATCTCTCTTGAGCAGCATCCGGACTAATTATCAATTATATCTCGGTATAAGCTGTTTATTTAAAGGAAGTGGGCTTATTATTAAGTGTAGTTCGATTAATTGATTGTTGATACAATTGGAATTTTACAAACGAAATAATATACATAATTTTAAATTGAACAATGTTTGTACACGACTCGCACTCTCGATATGAAAATCAGTAACATTTTTGGTTCGAAAAAATACCTGAGCGCACATAGTAATTAATTTTAGTATTGTAATATAGGGAAGAATTAGAGTTTTTAATGTTAAAACACCAATGCCTTCCATGATTATTAAAGCATCATCAATTCATGTTTTGAAAGTAATTTGTGATCGTTGACAAACTTTCTATATTAACTGTATCCGTTAATATCAGTGAAGGACTAGATCTTGAACAAACACATTCATACCTTATATATTGTTGAATTCATACTAGAAGTATTTTTCACGTAATTATAGTATAAATTTATTTATTGATAAAGAATATTATGTATATTTATGACGACAATAAACGAAATTTCTGATCGAAATGCGAAAAGTTTTAATGAATTGCATGCTTTCATTATTTCGTTTTTTTTTTATATTTTGCGAGAGTGATAGAAGATTGAAATAGATAGTCTAATACTATTTCTTCGATGAAGGGTTTATGAGCTGCCCTATTTGGCTACTGGCTCGAAAATGTGACCTTTTAGTGTTTTAACTATTGCAGAGATATATTTGATAACTCAGCTTTATTGCCGGGTAAGTATGATGTTGTGTTAAGGAGACGAGAGAACGTAGTTCGTGCTCTGGCCAACTGGATAGAGAATATCAATTTGAACTATATATGTATTTCGTGAGGGGTTGTTTTTGATTTCAGATTAAGAGCAGAAAAGAAACATGTTCGATAGAACTGCGGTAATGATTATTAAGTGGAAGAGCAGAAGTTATGTCAGCAATATTTTGGTACCAAACAAAGAATATACAAAAAACGACTACGTGCAAGTTTCTGCGAGTTAATTCCGATGATTTGAAGTACGCAAATATACCTAGTATTTCCAGAAAAAATGTGAAGCTTGTAACCTATAAATCGTACTTGTAAGCTATAAACTTTCTAAGGCTCTCCATCGCTGCTGTTGGGTGGAGCTAATTGGTTGGATCTAAATATAACTTCTTGAAAGGGTACTATTCTGGGCTTAATTCCTTTCGAATCACCATTGTTTAGAGCCAAATTTGATCAGAACTTACATCTAATAATATTGCTGACTATCTTTATCATATTTTTTATTTGCAGACCATTCTTCGAAGCTTGTTGAGCTTGTTGATAGCAGTTTTTTTTGTATGGTTTTCTTTCATGGCACTGCTGATCCACATAGTATGATAGGAGGTAGTTCCGAATCACATTCAAGCATTTGTGGTATCGCCCAAAGTGCTTTAGTGGCCTTTAGTGTCGTTTTGTTTAGATGAATGTCCCATGTGAGTTTCCTATCCAGATGGACTCCTAGGTGTTTTTCCTTTCTGTAGACGCACCTATGTCTTTTTAATTTCTATGACCCCTATTCTGATTATTATTTTCCTGGTCAATGGAAATATGTTGGTTTTTGAGGATTTATGGATAAACCTTCCTTGCATTTTTACATTCTGGATCTCAAAGTATCCGAGTGGTAGTCTCTTTACCGTGTTGAACCCCGCGTATCCTAGAGCAGTTAATCCCTTAATGTTAAGGGTCCAAAGAAAGTCCTCATCCATTAGGGGCCATAGCAAGGGGAATAGTGCCGCTTCCTGCGGACATCCCCTCTTAGTATTCGTTCTTAGCTTTGCTCCCCCAGCTCCTTGAAAACACCTCGTTACCTCAGTACTTTATTCACCCATTTCACCACCTCTTGAGGGACCTCTCTACTTTGGGGTGAATTGTATCAAAAACTCCTTCTTTGTCCATGAAAGCGGAAAGTGCGATTTCTTTACAGCCCAATGCTTTTTCTATTATTCGCACCAGCTTATCTGTGGCTGATAAAGTTAACTTGTCCATTTGCTTGAAAAATTGGAATTTGTGTGGTGATATCTTTACTAAGAGTTCACTCTGTGTATGTAGTCGAAGAGCTTCTCCATGGTCTTCAATGTGAAGAATGTGATGCTGATTGGCCTTTATAATTATGGGACGCCAGTCGGTTTGTTGCCACTCTTGAGGATGAACGATTCTGGTATGTGGCGCTCTAAAACTGCGTACCATCACGCTGTACCATAGTTTCTCTATGGCTCTTTGTAGTAGAGCCGTGATGATTCCATCTGGTGCTGATTATTTAAAGGGTTTGCAAGAGTTTATTGCCCATTCAATGTTTTCATACAAGACAATTTGTTTAATAAGTTGTGAGTGAACTCAGAGCGTTTATTTTCTTCCTTAGGCTCGTTTTGATTGAAGTTTATTTTCAGCTCCACTTTCAGTGTGTTCCCGAAGGTAGTCGTCATCACTTCACCTAAAGTGGTTTATGCTCTTAGTGAGTTTTGGACATATCTTTCTGTATCCTTGCAGTCTCTGGGATGTCGTTGAGACTTTTAAAGAAGGCTCTCCAAGCATTTTGTTTGGATTTCCTTAGCTCTTTGTTGTATTCTGAGAGCCTCCCAGTTTTAGGAATTTAGGCCCTGTTGAACTCGGTTCTCGCACCTCTTCTGAGCTTTTATAGCTCGCTGTCCCAACAGGGTAATCTCGTTTTTGGGGCACTCGATTTTTCAGGATTGATTTCATGGTAGCGTCTGAAGATTATGCCGATTGCTTTGCCCACCGTACCCTCTAATTCCATCTTTGAAGAGTAATTCGGATGCAGGCCATGAAGACTCGCTGTAAGGCCATAGCTAAATTGCTGGTTAGGAAGTATTGTAAAGGTGATCTAGCGCTGACATCACTGCTTCTCCATGCCATTTGATGTGCAATGGCATCACAGCCAATTATAAGCATATTGTTCTTTCTTCTACGGTGGTCTACCAATTCCTCGATGTTGTTACTTAGGATTTGGTTTTCATTCCAGGCGAATATAACTTCTACTGTATCTCCTTCAAAAGCAGCCTGTGCTTGGGTCGGCACTGTGTCCCTGTTGGTGTAGTCTAGGATTAGAAGAAACTTAATATAGATTTAGATTTTTTTATTCAACCATTCATTAAATATGCTACAAATCGTACGAAATTTTCCAGTAGGTGAATCGAGCTTTGGCTCTTGCAGTCCTAAACAACTGTATTTTTGCTGAACTTGCTATTTTTTGTATGTAGGACACATATTACTTAGTTAATCTGGGCTCTTATATTAGCCTTCATGTTATAAGTGCCTAAGGCAAGCCTGCTGCTTACTTCAGCCGAGGCAGCTTTGGCATGATGCAGATTCGCCTATAGATACCTAGGTGATGGGGAATCGCTGGGACTTGGTGTTTCCTTCATATCTGTTCCAATGCGCTCCATACTTTCCATTGAAAAGTTTTGGGAAGAAACATCCGAAAAATTGGAATTGTGGAGCCAATACGCCAGTATTAAAATTCAATCACAAAACGGTACCATGGCTTGGACCTAAGAGTCATCTATCTTGCTATATATAGATCATATTCACCTCCATTGTATGTATGTATATGAGCTTCGCGCTTTTTCGCGTATCGATCGGGGCTACTTCGGTAAGTGAGCTGATTCTGAGTTCCGTAGAAACATGACCTTTTTCATTCGTGATCTGTGTAACAGTGTGGCTATGTTAGGTTGAAACATTTTGTCACCCATTATAGTATACCGTTTTTCGTCCATAGACCTTTCCAGATTCGGATTTTGGCTTGAAATTAGTTGGGCCTTTGTCTCAATCCATTCATTTAGGTTAATGTAAAATGTAAATGTAATGTGAATCCTCACACAGGCTGATATGGAACAAGCAGGATACGGAGCTGCAGTACTTATACATTTTATAAAATTCTAGTATTTGTTATCAGATAGCCGTGCATGATTTATATCAGAAACTATGTTAAGTAGTTTGGAGACTTAGCTTTTAGTTCAATTACAATAATAAGTTAAGTCAAATCACAAAATTGGTATTTTTCGGTTAGTCTTTGTGATAGGTAATCTCAAAAAAATGTCTTTACTCTGTTTAAAAAAACTATAAAACTGTAAAAACGATATATTTACAAAAAGTGAAGTAAAGTAGTCAGCCTGCAGCCCATCTTTGGTCAGGAAGTTGGGGTCGTTTAGGCATTTCATTCAAAAACAATGTATATGAGTGGTAAATGAAAGTTCCGGGTATGGACTTTAAGGTGTTACGTTAAGGTAGGGCATAAGCGGGCATTTCAAGCATACCCTGCTCCAGAGAAGATAAACTTTTTCGCCTCGCTGATGGCTCTCCATCACCCAGGCTATCTTCTGGCCTTGGGTTCAGTTAACATAACATGCCATCCTCCAAATTTTAAATGGCAACAGGCTTTCTAAAAATTTCGACGAATGATGTAAAAATATTCAGGTTTCATTATGGTTTTAAGTTTTACAAAAGAAATTCCTCGTATTAGACGAAAGAAAATTTATAACAAAGCTGCATATAACAAAAAGAATGGTTATGGCTAGGGTCAATGAAAAGAACGGGATAGATTAGGTTGACGGTTGTACACTTATTACAAAATGATAGTTTAATTTCGCCTAGTTAATTATTTAATTTTTGATTTGTTTATTTAAGTTTTTTTTTTACAATTCAAACAATGAAGAAAGTCCAATTTGTTCTATTACTCTAGGTTAGGTTAGGTTAGGTTAACGTGGCTGCCGATCTTCAGAGGCCTGACGACCAGCACACATAGGCACAGGAGAGGCCCGTTGTGATACCACAATATTTTAGTGACTCTCTTCTACTCACTAAAGTCCGGAAACCATTTGCTTCCTTTGAGAAACCGGACTATCGCCTTTAAATTGACCGGGGACAGTTCCGTAAGGTTTGAGAGAAAGGGTGCACCAAGTGCCACCAGTCTTCTCCTTGCCAAAGCCGGACACTGGCACATGAGGTGAAGGACGGTTTCCTCCTCATCCTCAGAGCCACAGCTCCGACAGAAGTCATTAAACTCTACGCCCAAACGTTGTGCATGCCGTCCTATAAGGCAGTGGCCCGTTAGAACGCCCACAGTGCAACGAAGGGCGCTTCGAGTTAAGCCTAAAAGCTGCCTGGTGCGATGCGCATCCATGGATACCCAGGACTGCCTTGTTATCACACAGGAAGATTCATCTGCCCAGGACTTCTTAGCGTCCTCAAGATATTTTTGCCTTATGGCCAGTTTGACCGATGTCATTGATATACTTATTGAAAAGGAGCAAGAGACCTCGGGTAGCAAAGTTCCAAGCCTTGCTAGCTCATCGGCCTCACAGTTGCCCTGAAAACCCCTATGTCCAGGTACCCAAATCAATTGAACAACCGAATGTCTCGACATCTCCCTAAGAGATGCACGGCATTCAGCAACAATCTTGGACATTGTACAAGGACCAGCAAGGGACTTAATAGCCGCTTGGCTATCTGTGAAAATACCAATATTGACCCCGAATATTCGATTACACAGAAGCCAGTCGACTGCCTGATAAATAGCCACCACCTCCGCCTGAAAGACACTACAGTGGTCTGGTAGACGGAGGGACAGCTTGAGATTCAGCTCATCTGAGTATACACCACTCCCAACTCTATTGTTTAGCTTTGAGCCGTCAGTGTACACATGGATAAGCCCATTATCAAGGGTGATACCATCACACCATTCCTCCCTGCATGGAATGCGAGTTGTAAACTCCAAATCCAGTATGCATTGTGGGGCGATGTAGTCAACAACCGCTGGTGCGGGTACTCCCTCGGCCAAGATCCTCGCATGACCGAACTCTGTCCTATTCCATGCTGAGATACAATTTAGTTTCACAGCTGCAAGATTAGCTTGCTGTGAGATCAGTAGGTTGGTTGGCAGCCAATGTAGCAGCACAAAGAGTGCCTTAGTAGGGGTGGAGCGGAGCGCTCCAGTTACCAGTAGTGCAGCCATTCTCCGCACTTTTTCAAGCTGCCGTTTGCAGGTAGCCTTAAGAGCAGCCTGCCACCAGAACGCCACCCCAAACAAAAGAATTGGTTCCACCACAGCAGTGTAAAGCCAAGCAACAGTACGAGGCTGCAATCCCCAACTCGCCCCTATGGCCCTTTTGCAGCAGTAAAGTGCGTTGAAAGCCTTCCGAGCTCTTTCTGCCACATTGTACGTCCATAGTAACTTCGAGTCAAGGATCAGCTCTAAGTATTTGACCTTCTGGCTCAAGTTAATGGAGACCCCATTCAATTTGGGTAACTCAAAATCAGGAACTTTGTACCTCCTTGTAAACAGCACTAGTTCCGTTTTATTAGGATTCACATTCAAGCCGCACTCACGACTCCAACGCGAAATTATGTCAAGAGAGTGATTTAACCTCTCCGATAGCGTAGATAAATACTTTCCCGACACTGAAACAGCTATGTCGTCTGCATAAGCAATCACTTTGCAGCCGGCACGGTCCAGCTTCCTTAGAAGAGTATTCACCGTGATGTTCCACAGCAGGGGAGAGAGAACTCCACCCTGAGGTGTGCCCGTGCTGACTCCTCGTCTTACGCTGGCATTACCCAGCGTAGAGACTACAACTCTACTTTTGAGAAGCTGCACAATAAAAGCAATCAGCCGTTCATCCACATGCATCACCGAGAGAGCATCAACAATTGCGTTAGAATTAACGTTGTTGAAGGCCCCCTCGATGTCCAGGAAGACAGCAAGCGTATATTCCTTTAGAGCAAGAGATTTCTCAACTTGCTCAATAAGGACGTGAAGAGCAGTCTCCACAGACTTGCCTTTGGTATAGGCGTGCTGTGACTGCGAGATCAACATAGGATCGATTGATCGTTTAATATGGTAATCAATGATCCTTTCCAAAATCTTAAGCAGGACTGAGTTAAGACTTATTGGACGATAGTCCTTTGGCTTAACATGAGAGACTTTTCCTGCTTTCGGAATAAACACAACTCTAGTTTCCCGCCAGCTGGTGGGAACATACGAGAAGCGTAGGCAAGCGTTATAAATCTCCCTGAGCCATGGTAGCGATACTTCTATGGACTGCTGAACGTCAGCCGCAAGCACGCCATCAGGGCCCGGGGATTTAAACGGCTCAAAGGAGTTAATAGCCCACCTCAGCTGAGAGTTTGATATTCTGAAAGGTGGCTCTCTACCGTAATTTAGTTCCGTTTGGTGCACTGTCCCTATAGGGCAATAATTACCCGGGAAATGTGCGTCCATAAGAACGTTTAGAGTATCTGCACTCGAACTAGTCCAAATGCCCTCAGGGTTCATTATGCACCCCATAGCCTTTGGTGTCGTGCTTAAGACCTTACGAAGGCGATTTGCCTCGCTGAGACTCTCTACATTTCCACAGAAAGATCTCCATGAGGACCTCTTAGCCTTGCGTATGGCATACTTAAAAGCCTTCAGCTTCGTTTTATACACCGACCAGTCATTAGATCTTTTCGAGCTATTAAACTCCCTCCTACATTCTCTCCGCAGGATACTGATTTCCATACTCCACCAGGGAGGCTTAGGATTGCCTCTGGTCGAGGGTGGCTCACATGCTTCCCTAGACGCGGAGTTGAGAGAACTTCAATTACTCTAAACCCTATGTGTTCTATTTTAATAATTCGGTTATCCGAGTCACCGGTATTTTTTGTTGAAAGGTTTAGCCGAATTATAATACAGCCGATGAAACTGAGAGCCAGTATTTTTTGAAATTTCGACATCCCCTCTAACTACTCCTGATCACTAATACCCGATTAATACGATGTAGAATATGCCTAAACTAATACATAAACTTTCTAATACGATGGGTGATGTGGTGGGTGGAAAGTCAACATAGCTCTAAACACAAAAAAAAAACCATCCTTAATCGAAAAATAAAAAATTCAATTGAAATATTCGCCCGAATCAATGTTGTCAATCTGCACACATTTACACCATTGTCTATGCACGTATGAAAATCATATGTGCGTGTGAAATCTACATAACACACTAATAAACTCCTTATAATGAACATAAGTCCTTAAATCTGCTGTCTACTTGCAAGTCGGCTTTTTTGTGTGCGCGTAATACAGTGAATGGCATTCCTTCTGTGTTGTTATCAAACCACATTGCCTGGGATATACTTTTGGAAATTTCATATCCTGGAATATATTTATCGGTAAGCTTCTTTCTCGCAGACAATTGCCGAAAAGAAGAAGCGGAGGTGGCAATCGAGTGTTTCAGTTGGCGTCGACTTACGAGAGCACCTTTGTATAAGTACGTACATATATTCGATATCATGTACTTGGCTTGCTACAATTTGCCTGCTCCGCATGTTTTCTTCCTAATCTCTTTTTTTTTTTTTTTTTGAAAAGAAACAAAAAAGTCTAATCGTTTGAAAGGATAAAGAAAGATAGAAAATCAACCGATTCCCTATACCCTGCAGGCCTACGGAGATTTTTATGAGAAGATTCCAAGCAGATTTCCGATTTCTTATAATACAGAAGCTTTTGAAGTGATTCTCGTAAATTTGCAATATTTGCTTCTGATTTGAGCTACTCAGCTCCCTTCTATTTTCCGCACTGAATACAAAATTCCTGGCTGGAAACTTCACTACATTCAGATTATTTTTGAACATCAATAGATAAATGCTATCAAAATGGGAGAATTCTATTTCCCGGGGCTAATCTTGAATAAACTGAGAGGCGTACCTCGTGGAGTGGGAAGCTGGACTGGGGTGTACCAAGACGTGCATGCCAGTGTACGAAATCAATGACTTAAATACCAAATACATTTATCCTTGATGTTCCTTGCGGCTATTACAAAGTTGTCTTATACGTTCGAATTTGCGCTGTATATGGCCTCAAATTATTGTGAAGACTCATCTCTATCCTCCTGTGGCATGGAGCCTCGTCCATCCCATGCATGCATGTAGATAGAAGCTCTGCTTGATATGCATACTAATGTAACGACTTAATTGCCTTCCTTGTTATCCAAGTTGGATAGAATCGAAGGAAATGAGTGCTTATGGAGTAATTTGCCTTTACAAAGTTGTGCTCGAATCCTGATGGAGATATATTTGAGCCGGGCAATGATATATGATGTACAGCTCGTGGCAAGATTTAGTCTTTTGTGTATTACTCGCTATTCATGGCACAACAAAACTTTGCGATTGGTACGTTTTGCAAACAGTTTGTCTGCTTGGCACCATGTTCTAAGAGCGTAGTACTATGCATGAACTTGTAGGTGTATTGTTGTCATAACTACTTCACGATTTTCGAGATGATGAAGTTTTTAATCACCTATTTGGGTTTCAATTTTTATTCTGTCATCATTTTTCAGAGTAAATAAAACAGATTATTCATATTGAATTGAATTTACTGAGTCCTCAATTGTAGCCTTGTTTTACTTGGTCTGTTCCCTATGTATTTTATTTCAACTGAAAATTACCTGATGACCTACCTCTGACATTGTGAGCTGAATAACGACCAAGGTCCTTTTTTAAATAAAACAGTTTAATCGAGTTGTGCCACAGATGTCTATTCCTTAAGATATATTTAATTGAAAAAAGAATAATAAAACTAAATAATCTTAATCTATGGAAATAAATCTTAATCTATGGATCATTACATATTTTCTTCTATATATCCACCATATGCTTATATGACTGCCTTACAAATTCTTAGCATTTTTCCTTGCAATTTTTCCAAAGAGTGATCTCGCTCCAACATAGAACATTTTTGCTCTGAGATCTTTTTTACTTGTAGGATATAAAGCTTTGGTCTTTCTATCAAGCTCGTCCCACAAAAGTTCGATAGCAGATAAATCCGGTAATTGTGGCTTCCATTTTAGTGCATTTTTCCTTTCCAGTTCGTCCGAGAATAATCTACACAGATGTGATGAGTGTTTCGAATCATTGTCATTTTGAAAAATAAACCCTTCACCTAAAAGTCTAATTCCTGATGGCACAGCATGCTTCTCCAATATCTTCTTGTATCGTTCCATTGTTAACCTTTCGTTAATTCTCACAAAGTCATCAGTGATTTCTCTACCAAAGCATCCCCAAACCATGACGTTTCCTCCTCCATGTTTAACTGTAGGCACGATAAAGCTATTCAACATCCGCTCTCTGGTACGTCGACGAACAAACTCACGCCTGTTAAATCCGAAGATTTCAAATTTGAACTCATCAATCCAAAGGACCTTTTTCCACTGATCCAAAGTCTAATCTTTGTGCGCATTCGCCCAACTCATTTTTCTCCAGCAGTTAAATAAGTAGTTTAAAAACCAGCAGTTAAATATGTAGTTTAATAGAACTAAAGCTTTTTTGGGAGATTTTTAAGAAGAGTATTTGATACTTGATCGTCACCAGCAGCAGATTTTAATTTTTTTTTTTTTTGTAATTTTCCCGATTCCAGAGAGACTGCAGAATGCATTTGCGACAAAATCAGTTGGAAGATCAATAAGCTCTCTGACTTTACGATTAATAAAATTAATGATTTCCGTATCACCTAGATATTGGGCCAATGAGTGAGATTTTTGAAAGGTCTTTGCTAGTAATTCAATCTTGTCCCGAACATTCAAGTTCAGTTACTTTCCTCTTTATTGCAAAAAAAAACGCACATTAGTTTACTATGAAATGGGAACGATAACAGGCTGCCTCCACTAGCAATTTCCCATGGCATAACATTTGAAATTGCCAGTGGAGGCAGCCTATGGTATGCAATATTTTATGGTCTGCCATAAATGGTAGGCAATATAGTATGCAATTGGCTTGGCAATCTGCTTGGCAATATTTTGACAGTTCTTGATTTCAAAATGGCGCTGAGCCGTGCGAATGCTTTATTTCTTATAAGAAAATGTAGGGATTCTGAATTCAAAGGGATTTTTAGAACTCGTTGAGCAATGAAAGTAGTCTACAGAATATGAAATGGTGGGAAATTGCGAAAAAATCGAATTTTGATCCGGAATAGTGAAATTATATATATTTATTTTATTAAAAAAAAAAATAATTTCAATTTTGAACGATGAGTAAATATATGAGACTCCCTGTTGATGATTAGCGGATTATTCAAATGACTTTTATCGCATTCCCCTTCGTACCTCAGCAAATCATATAATAGTTACATTTTCGTCTGAAATTTCACCCGCTTACCCAAAAAGTAATTTATCTTATACGTGAAGTTTTCATAATTAGCAGAATTTCTTCGCTCTGGACTTCAAATAACTCCTTAAGAGCATTTGACAATCGGATACAGCGCACGTCCTTCCCGCTCAGAGGCATTTTCGAAATAAAATTGCATGCCATGAAATTGCCCACGCACAGATGGCATACCATAAATTTGACAGTCGCTACCATCGGATATGGCAGGGTAAATTGCTAGTCGAGCCCCGGTGTAAGGCGCTATGATGTCTACGTTCACCGTGACAAACACGAAAGCTCACTTTTGATAATAAAAACTCAGAGTTCACGTTTCCATTGAGCAACTTCGCAGCAAATAGACCTTTGGGATTTTGACGTTTAGTTTCAAGAGTGTCCATGGTCAATAATTGCAAGCGGCATTCATAAGGAGGTAAGCAAAAAGGATCAGACCAGCGGAAAGAACTAAAAACAAAAATTAAGAATCTCTTTTGAACAGATTCAATGCGATATATATGCTTCTTATAATATGGAGACCACATCAAGCACCCATATTCTAGGATCGGGCGAACCAGGGAGCGAAATAGGATTTTCATCATCCGAACGTCATTGAATTCTTTAGACCGTCTTTTTAAGAAGCCAAGTGCACAAATGGCTTTTATTATTATGTAGTCAATATGGTCATTAGAAGTAAAAGCAGAGTTTATTAGAACACCTAAATCACGAACTTTATTGGAACGGGTTATTAGAATGTCATTTAAAAATAATTGAAATTAATGGTACATGATTTATGGGAGAAAGAGATAATTGAACATTTGTCAACATTTAGTGAAAGACGGTTTAGAGCGCACCAATTAGAAAAATTTGACACATTGCGTTGTAGGATTGTACAATCGTCAAGTGATGATATTATATTGAAAATCTTTGCGTCATCAGCTTAGAGTAGAATGGAGGATCCGGGAGTGAAGGTGATAAGATCATTAATATAAATAGTGAAAAGAATCGGAACGAGGCGGCTGCCTTGTGGCACACCTGAAATGGAGATTATGTCAGTGGATATAGTGCGACGAAATCGAACTTTCTGTTTGCGATCTGTGAGATAGGATTTAAGCCAGTCAATAAACTTATTGGGGAATTCAAGAAGATCCAATTTACATATAAGAATTATATGATCCAGCTTATCGAAAGCCTTCGTGAGGTCGGTGTAAGTGCAGTCAACTTGTTTACCTTCTTCAACCGCAGAGATGATTAGATTTGTAAGTTCTAAAAGATTAGTAGTGGTAGATTTGCCTTTAATAAAGCCATGCTGGCATGGCGAGATAAATGCCTTAGAGTGGAAAGATAGCACCTTGGCAACTATAGTTTCAAAGAGCTTCGCAACGCATGGTAATTTGGCGATTGGTCTATGATTGTGCATGACATCTTTACTGCCTTTTTTGTGAATTGGAATAATAGACGAATATTTCCTCAAATTCAGAAAAATGCCACAAGAAATAGATAGATTAAAAAGGTGAGCCAACAGGGGTGTTAGAGGATCGGTAATCCATCAGGACTAGGATGAAAACTATTCTCAAGATGAAATATATTCTTTAGGATAGTGGCAGTATCAATGTATAGGTCATTCATTTTCAACATCGTTTGAGGGGAGTCCATTAAGTGATTGAAATTAAATTGGAATTGTTTTTGCGGGATGATTAAAATTGAACAACTTTTTATTTACATTAAAAATTTTAATCTACATTGAAAATTCCATTTTGACAAAGTGGTTTCAAAAGTATGCACTGATTCTCATCAGACACCAGCACACAGTGCATACTTGACTGGCGTGACCACTTGCAGTTGGAAATCATTACATTTTTTTTTTATTTATGCTAGTTGTGACAAATTTTAACATCTCCGACTTATATCCATGGATATAATTTTACTTAGTAAAGGTAATTGAATTTGATCACGGTTCCCTTCTTGTCTATAAATCAGCATGGACAACGTATATAATATCTAAAGCTTATCAAAGCTGAGAACATTGAAACGGGAAACTCGATCGTTTTGCGGAATCAGCCTCCGAAAGCAGAATCAAATTGGAATTTGTTTTTGCGGGATGATTAAAATTGAACAACTTTTTATTTACATTAAAAATTTTAATCTACATTGAAAATTCTATTTTGACAAAGTGGTTATATACCTGATTGCCAGTTTGAATTTCGGTGAAAATATCCTACCAATCAAAATGTGCTTCGAATTTATAAGGATGTGGAAGAGACAATTTCACTACAACAGGATAAGAAAAGACCTTTTATGGCTAATAATAATAATAATATTAAAAATAATAAAAAAAAACACGAATGAAAAACAACAAGAAACATTAAATAAAAAAAAAAACAACTAATAATAAAGCCATTAAAATCCTATCTATAATTTTGCACTTTCATTGCAGGTATAAAATGCTTATAAGTATAACATGTTTCAAATCCTTTCCATATCAACTGGAGTTTCAAAGAGCTCTTATTTAAATTCGACCTTATAGGTGTTCATCAAAGCTCTAGCTATAACATGGTAATCTTTGCTAATAACATGTGTATCTATATGATAAAACTAGTACCAAGTCAAGTCTAATGATAAACACTCTTGTAAAGCAACTTTTTAAATTTTATATTGAAGCGATTTACTAAAAAAAACTGGGTAGGGCATCTCCATTAACCCGAAATCTAGTCACAAGTCTGCCAATCACCAAGTCTGCCAATCGCTGCGAATGGCGCCCAACGTGGGGACTGAGGCTTTTTGACCAGGCTTAGATCCGCCTTATCGATGGAGGTTATTTCCCGCGAATTTCGTAAGTGTGTGTTTTTCAGCCACTTTACTAGCAACGCGTTAGCTAGCTTATGCCTCAGAGCTTTCTAGTCCTTTTTGGATAACGCCCATTCCCTTGTATACTTGTTTACATTGCGGCTACCGTACTAATTCATGACGGATGAAATATGCGCAGCGTTCCTCTTCATGGAGCCTATCGACCTAATTTTCTATACCTCAGCCACGTAGAGCTAGTAAAGCGGCAAAGTAGCATTCGTTAGGTAAAAGGGTGCTCTGTTTATTCGGACTAGGGTCCTTTATGACCATTTCTAGGGCACTCTATTCCAAGACCAACTTTTTTTTGTGTTTGCCTCGTTGAGCTCTTCCATCTTCCATCAAACCTGTTGGCAGGCTCTCGACTGGACTTGGATCTCTTGCTCGTAAGTCACTATAAACTGTATTTTTCTAGATGGGAAATAAAAATTCACTTTTTTTCTGATAAAAAGAATATGGCTATTGTTTATTCTTTTCTCAGGAAAAATAGACACTGCTTGCCTAACCGAGATATTCTCCTAGATTTTCTTGGCAAAAATAGCTTAGGCGGAAAGTATCCAATATTTAAACATCACTTTGGACAAAAATTCACTTAAGAGCACGTAAATAGGATATCTATCAAATGGTCTACCAAATGATAAGACAATTTTTTGTTTCACTACTTGCTTTTAATTACTCATTGCAGCAGTTCACAAAGTAAAAAGCGGATGTACCTCTAATATAAGTTAAGATTTTTATTTGGATTGAGCTACATTTCCATCAGATTGAGATTCAGTTTGGTCCATCTTAAGAGTCCTCACCGAATTACTTTCAGCTTCATTGTCAGCGAAAATTACCCGCTTTTTCTTTTTATTGTTTTTAGTCCCAACGGGGGATGGCTCATTTGTTTTCTCATTTGACGCCAGAATAGATGTCAATTTTGATGAATTAGGCTGTTCAGCGTGAGAAATGATTTGCTGCGGGGCATCCTCTTCTTGTGAAATGAAAGAGGAAGCATTTTCGGCTGCCACGTATTGATCATCCGGATTTGCATCTAAGCTGGCTTGGTTGTCTTCTGGGTATGATGCAATTGGCTCAGCACTAACACCGAATCCACCTGAATCTTCCAAGCTCACGATATCACCAGGCTGATCATTGGCGTATCCTTCACTCGGAAGTTGCTCACTTTCATTGTATGAAATATAATCGTTTGATGCTTCTTGGTACGTTTGTTGCTCGTACTGTGGATCGGAATACATCTGTGCATTGGGGTCATATCCGGTGTAGTCTTGTTGCGATTGGTTATAGTCGTAGCCACTCTCATTTAAATTGCCGGTTTGCGACGGGTCAGTGGGCTGCTGTTCTAGTTGTTCGTCACCGTAATTGGGGGTGGAATAAGGATCTGTAAAGTTTTGTTCGTAGTTATTGTAATTAGTTTGATCAGCTATATAGTTTTGGTCGAAGTATTGTGAATTCTGCGTATCTTGTGATTCACTGTAGTTTGCGTCAGGTTGCTGTACAAACCCTTCATTTTGGTAGTATTGATGCTCTTGACTTTGATTAGGATCATAAATCTCCGCTTGGTCTTGAGTCTGCAATGATTGGTAACTGTCATAAGGTTGCTGCTGCTCCTGGTATTGATAGGACGCAGAATCGACAAATTGTGTTTCGGGCACATACTGGCCGGCGTCAACGTCTCCACCTTCGTAATTATTCGTAGACTCTGTAGGTTGAACAACTTGATTGACAACGTTGTTTTCATACTGCAGCTCTCCTTGTAAAACATTTCCATCGTCATTAGTGTAGGCGGGATCGGAAAATTGATCGGGAATAGAATCAGATACTTGCGGCTGTGACTGTTCAGGTGCTAAAAACAGTTCGATCCTATTATCGTTGCCAACATTTTCTGGCTCAGCGCCTACATCTAAATCTTTTTGCATCAAGTTCATTTCCGCGGAAAGTTCTTGCAAATCAATCTTCAAACTCTCAGAAATTGCTTTCCTTTCAAGACCCAACTTTCCTTCCGTAAGCGAGCCGGGCGAAATACGTTCGCCATAGATTGCATTCTCAATCGTTTCAATTGAAAGTTTTTCCTTCTTCTTTATGCTGGGAAAATAATCCGTACCGAATTTATCCATCCGCCCGTTGTGGCTTGGCGCGGCGGGCAACTTGTCACTTGACATATTGCTGCCTGTTACCTTTTCCGCCATTTGAGCGGACGTCAACCGAGATTCCATCGAATCTATTATTTCGTCCTTTATTACAGATATATTTTTTCCTTCAGCGGTGAGCCTTGGTTGTGATTTTCCGCTTGATTTTTCGCATTCGTTCCCATCCTTCTTGTCGCCATTGTCATACAACTTGGCCAGCAGTTTCCCAAGAGTTTCATCTCTATTGATGGAATGTAATTTATCTAACATAAATGGTTGATTCTGAATGTCTTGAGTGCCTTTTAGGGTCGGAGAAGTTTCCTTCTGTGGAGACAACGTATAAACGCGTTCATGATTTTCGGCCCCATCATATGATCTGGTAGGCCGATGGCTTTCATTTAAATTTCCTTGAATAGAACGTCGCTGCTCAGACTGAGAATAGCTGCTTCTCGGAACCGCACTCCCTGCTCCCAGACCTTTGACACCATCGCCATCAAAATTCGATCCGTCTGCTGTTGAGTTTCGGGCATTATAACGGTTCGAATCAATCGGAATTCTGGTGTCAGCAAATACAGCACTTTGATTGCAAGAATCCGGTGAACTAATTCCGGTCGTGGTGGCAATAAGATCTTTGACATTAGACTTTGAATTGACTTCGAGCCGTTTTTGTCGTTGCAAAACGAACACGGGCGGAGATACAATTGTGTCCTGGAGGACATTGGTGGCTGCGTGTCGATAAGAATCTAATTCCGGCGAACACTCGAAATTTCCGACATCAACCTTCAGATGTGTAAATGTCTGCCTTGCGTTGGGTGAATCATCTTCGTTTGAGTAGTACAGATTACTACCCCCAATGGGAACAGTCGGGTGGTAATCGTAGCTGTTGTAGTTGAAAAGACCATTTCGCATCGTTCGAAATTGGAGTATTTTGTTGAAGTAGAGTTCATATTGTACCTGCAAGTAGAACGAAATAAGATAATTTAGCGATTTATATCTTTGAATGTTCGCTTAGTGTAATGGTTGTACATTATGTTTGCATGATAGTTTGATAAGAAATTTATTTTAGAACTTTCTCCGACTTTGATTTGTGGTGAGATTTTTGTGAAAAATATCAAGCTTTCGAATTGAGATATGAAACCGTTATAATTGCTTTATTATAAGGATATGCAGGCATTGTAACATATAAACTGTAGTGGATGAGACTCGATTTCGAGTCCGAAAAGGCAACTGAAATGTGTTCAAAATAGTCAAAGAGACTAGAATGAAGCTTTAGTTAACTAAAAAATTGTATCTACTAAATCAAATGATGTGTCCTTTTCACAGTATAGGATGTGTACATTTGGGACGCAAATTACGTTAATAGCATAGATCAGTGTTTTAGGATGCCAATATTCATAATGTGAAACAGGTTGAAAAAGCAAGTGGCTGGGTAAAGTTGTTTGTTCTACATTAGAGATGGAAGGTCTAATGGGTTAGTTCTTTTTAATCGTTCAGCTTTTCTATGGCTTAGTTTACTTTTGGTCAGCTTATTAGAATGATGAGTAAGAATTGCAACATATTTTCCACTGCGGATCCTGATTTTCTCTGGCATCGTTTCCACCCGTAGGTCTTTGTGAAGACTATTGTTACGGAAGTACTATGAGGCTCCAGTGATAGTTTTTAGTATTTTTGATTGGATCATCTGGATGATGTTACTATTTTATAGACGAGCTGTGTTCTCAGAATTGTAAGCCATAAGTCCAGACTGTGTTCAGGAGAGTTTTGTAGACGAGCACTTTAGGGTCGAGAGGAAGTTTTGAATTGCTGTCTTTTTGTAGCTAAAATTATCTAATACAACATAAATATATCAAATAGTGTATGAAAAGCGAAAATTTAAATTTCTGAAAGAGAAGATCCTTTAAAAAATGGTAGACCTACTAAATAGGATAAAAAATACAAAAGTTTTGCTTAACCCTCCGAGAACACACCAAATTTTTTCGATCATCGAGAACAATTGGGGTCAAATTGACCCCAACCACTTTTGAACGTCTATAGAATCGCCGCCACTGAAGATTTTCATTTGAAAAAATTTGTAGATGTAGGTTGAGGCCTCTTTTAGTAGTTCTCTTGCATTATAAGTGGCCTAAATGTCCTAAATATACGTAAAAAAATTCGCGAAACAAACAGTTTTATCGAAAATGTACAAAATTGTACAAAAATATCGTAACTTTATCAATTTTCAATATTTTTGGCTAAAAATTTAGGGGGATACACTCAAGGTATGATAAATTCATAAAAAAACCAGCCCTATAGTGACCCTTGAAAAAAGGATTTATTTTGCATATTTACCGTGGCGATTGTGAGGATTTTAAAATTTGCACATTTAAAATAAATCATAACTTTGTTAGTTTTTAATATTTTGAGCTAAAAATGTATATGGATACTCTCAAGACATAGTACAATAATAAAAAAAATTTGCCCTATATAAAGGGTTGCAAAAAAGGTGTAATCATATGAATAATCAGATTCTGATTGCTCCGAGAAATGGTCGTCTTCGGAGGAATCACTGTCGCCAAAATTTTTTTCATTGTCTTCAGCTAACAAATTATTGCGTACACTAGAACGCAGATTATACGTCATATGGCTAAAAACAAAAAATAAAAGCACTTGCAAACTTATTTTTTGGCTTTTTTAAATTAATCTATCGATTTATTAAGTAAAAAAAATGAATTTTTACCTCAAAATTGACGTCGAGTACATATGGGGTCTATGTGACCCCTTACTCTGCTTCAAAGGCTTCTCAACGACGACTGACGACTTGGGACTGTATGCGAACGGTGTAAACTGATAGTCAAGACATAGAAATACACTTAGGAGCCTATAGTACCCCCCTTTTCCCGCAGGCCTAAGCGCTGCGATCGGCCAAAAAGATCACTGGGGTCAATTTGATCCCCTGTGTTCTCGGAGGGTTAAAACAATAAAACTTTATTTGTTCGAATATTTGTAGATTCAGTAAGTTTCTGCGGCAAAGAACCAAGATCAAGATTGCTATGCGTCCTCAGTATGCACAAAAGTGGTTTATAAAAATATGCATTCGTGCGTGTGAAAGGGACATTAAAAATAGTCGAGGCTGTTAACGATGCTGAAAAGATACAATTCATAGGTACAAAGAAAAAGTAAATAAAAATATCCAAACCTCAGCAGGCCGCGACGTCGCGGCAGGTGACAGTTGTCAAACAACTGACAGCCGAGACGTTATATTGTCGAGTGTTCCGCAATATAGCTGAAGCTTATCAGCTGATAATTTTCAGTTGACAATTTTGCGAGAATGACTAGAGCTGATTTCGATTTCTTGTTAAAAAAGTTGACACCACGAATTGCCAAAGATTGGGACACGAAGGTCCTATGTTTTGCGCAGAGATCTAAATGCCTATCATCGCCACTCGGTAAACGTGAGGAGCAACCAAGCTGAAATCGAACTACAAAGATTCATCACGGAAAACTGCATAAGCCTGTATCTTCCCTACGAACCCATTCATAGTAATGTCCTAGACATAAGACTGTCGCAAAACTTCGATCATAATCTGCGACTGATTGTCCTCAATGAGCTTCCATCCGATCATCCAGCCCGTACTCTTCATCATTGACAAACCTTTGCGAAAGATGAAGAGAACAAATTGAAATGCATTCTGGGACGCAATGGCGAATGAACATTTTGAAGAAACACTCGAAAACATCAGTGACATAAATACAGTAATAGAACCTCTAGCAACCAAAATTAAGCAGGCAAAAGAGAACAATACGATTCAAACTCCGATAAAGAGGACGAACACTTACGAGCTCCCAAGAGATATAAAAAATCTCTTACAGAGGGGGTATAGAATCAGAAGAAGAGCTAGCAGGAGGAGTGATCCTAGTTTAATAACGGAAGTAAATTGGCTTAGAAACATCATTAGTTGTCGGATCGTGGAGTTCTGCAATGAGAAGTGGGAGGAGGGTACTTTTTATACGGTATAAGGATAACAATTATTGGCGCATGACCAGAAACTTTTGCCATAAAAACAAAATTGCATGGGCTACAATTTGACAGTACTTGCAAGGCGGAGGCCTTCGCGGAGATACAGGAGTTTTAATTCCAAGAAAATCACTCTCCATAGGAAGACGTTAGCGAAGAAGAATAAGTTGCTGAGTCTGTTGATCAAATCTTTGCCTCTACAAGGAATCTCTCTGAATTAGACCAACTAATCTGAATCTTTCGAATCTCTTTGAATTAGACCAACTGATTTCAAATCAAACAGTTAATTAGTGGCCTGAATAAGCAGAAAGCACCAGGAACTGACTCAATTGACAATGAATTTCTAAGACCGCTCCGTGACAATAGATTGGAGGCCTTGACGGACATAATTAACGCTATTTTTCGAACGAAGAGCTTTTATAAGGTCTAGAAGATAGCGATCATTCCCACAAAACTGAAGAACTGTAAGTCTTCTATCCTCCGTAGGACAAATCGCTGAGCGTCATCTTCTCGACCGGCTTAATGATATAGTTGAGGAAAAAACATATCATCCCGGAGGTACAATTTCGCTTCAAGCTAATACATTTCACTGCATTCCAGCTCGCAAGAGTGGTGCAGCACATTCGTACAGGGTTCAACTAAAGAAAATCAACAGAACTAATTTTCAAACTGCATGCATTTCAAATTCCATTATCCATCATACAACTTACTGCATCATTTCTTCAGGGCAGAGCTTTTTGTGCTAGAATTTACAAACATATCTCCACATTGCGGACAATAAAAGCTGCAGTCCCGCAAGGTTTACCGCACTCCCCAATATTGTATAGCCCATACACAGCAGACATTCCCAATGTGACCAATGTAAAAGTAGCCGTTTACGCCGATTATACGTGCATATACTATACGTCAAGGCAAGCATAAGCTATATCTTCAAAACTGCAAACCTGCATTGATACCTTATTGGAATATTTCTAGAAGTGGAAAATCCAAATAAATGCCGAGAAGACAGAAGCCATCTTCGTAGCGAGGCGACACCGACAACCAGACGATATACTGGCAACGTACTGTGAAATATTTGGGGCTCACATACAGTGGCTCACAGCTTATTTGATACAGTGCTTCTTTAAAAAATTAAGTTGCAATAACTCAATACATAATAACAATATCAAAAAAATTTGAACACCATTTTGAAGGTAATTGTTTGTTGTTTATTAAACAAGCTTATATTTGTTACAAAGTTGCTGTTTTACATCTTAAAAAACAAAAAAACTAAAAGTAATAACAAATTTCATGTCACAGCTTATTTGATACAGTTTGATTAAATATTAAAATTGTTGTGAATTATGAGGTTTCCAGTTGTTTCCAATACTTTGTATGATAGCCCTTAGACTTAAGCAGAGCCTGGAGCCTATTCGGCATTGAATCAACGAGTTTTTTTGTGATGTCAGGAGTAATTTTTTGCCATACCTCTAGCAGTGCTTTCATCAGGTCTTGTTTATTAGAAATCTTGTGTTTTCTAATGTTGTTATCCAACAAAGTCCACAGATTCTCAATGACGTTCATATCTGGTGACTGTGCCGGCGGAGACATCAAATGAGGGCAATCCCAAATTGGCCAGGACTGCACAATTCCCGACTTGTGGTTTGGATCGTTGTCTTGGTACAACCGAAATTGGTCGCGAACACCCAGTTTTTTAGCACTTTGCAGCAAATTGTTTTTGGGTACATCAAGGTACTTTGTTTGGTTCATTGTTTCCTCAATAAACTTTAAATTTCTGACTCCGGCTGCGGACATGCAGGCCCAAACTATCACATTACCACCACCATGCTTCACAGTAGCTTTAAGGTTCTCCTTGTTTAGCTCAGTGTTTGCCTTGCGCCAGACATATGACATTCCGTTGGAGCCAAAAATGTTAAACTTGGACTCGTCCGCAAAAATAACCGAATTCCAGAACGCGGATGGCTTTCCCACATGCTCTTTGGCAAATGCAAATCGGCTTATTGTATTTTTTTTGGAAATGAAAGGCTTCCTACGAGCTACTCGGACCCTGAAATCATGGTCGCGAAGCACTCGTCGGACGGATTCAGCACTACATGACTTCCTTAATTCACGATGAATCTCAGTAACCAATTTTGGAGCGGAAATCTTTGTGTTTGCTTTCACTTTCCTTACAATGTATCGTTCGTCAGATACGGTGAAAATATTGTTTGGGGCATTTCTCCTCTTATTTTCTACCCGATTTTCGTGTAGGAAGCGCTCAATTATGTGCTGCACTGTAGAGACACTCAAGCTCACACTTTCAGCACTTTTTCGAACACTTTGTCCTTTTTTAAAGTGGTTTAATACCAACTCGCGCTGTTCAATTGTGGTGCCATGACCCATTTTACAATTTTGGCTCATTTTGGCACTTCAGTTTACAAGATCTTGCTAAAAATTACCTAAGCCAATGTCTAACACAATCAAAAATTCAAGAAACAAAAACAAGACAGATTAACGGCGCGATAAATAGAATTTTATTCGCATTGAAGTGTCTGTATCAAATAAGCTGTGAGCTGCAATTTTTCTACGCCAGTGGTATTTCTCTTTTACCGGACGCCGAAGAATATTGCTGGAACCTTTTTTGTTTGCATTGTATTCGCTGAACATGCATCTAGTCAAATACGTTTAAATTTTTTGGATAGGGTTCTTAATTTCAAAGTTACAGTGATTTGCATTTTTAAATAGTCACTGTATCAAATAAGCTGTGAGCCACTGTATGACGACAGACTTCCATAAAAGTCAAAAGATGGACGATCAATGGTATACTGAGCACACTACAGCCCATGATCAGACCAAGCAAACTAAACATGGTGAACAAGGCACTACTTTACAAACAGATCTTTAGACCTACACTGATATACGATAGCACTGCCTTCTACCAGACATATGTATATGTAAAAAGAATAAAAACCAACTTCAGATCTGTGAAAACCTCGCACTTTAAAGAATTTTTCCGGTATCCCATGGTACGTCAGGGATACGAACATACACAGGGAACTTAGAATAGACCCGACTGACATATACATATCTCCCAATAAATTAAAACTATTTGAAAGATTAGACGGACATCCTAACAGTACCATGGATGAAGTGAGAAATATTATCAAACTTCACAATGATCAATATCCCAGCCGTCGACAGGTAACAGGATAGTGCGGAAAATCTGCACTAAGAGGCAATTTAATGTTTAGGTGAAGGTTGAGATGTTCTGAAGAAATCGCTCAGCCAGAGGAGTGGAGTCAAAGTGCTGAAAGCACCAGCTCCAGCAAAACCCAGTTCTATGATGCCAGACAAAAAGTAAATCTGCGTCAGTCAATTTGTCTTATTGAGAGATTGGCTGTTTGTCTGAATTTTCTCGTGACTGTTGAGAACTGCTCTCCATTTTTTTAACCGGAGTAGCCATGTTCTACAACGATAACGTTGAACGCAGAGCTGGGTAAGATTAAGTGAACTTTGGATACCACAAAGATGTGGGAAATGCCATTTACACTTCCAATTCGTGCTATACGCACTTTCTAGACCCGGAGTCGTACTATCATTAAAATTAATTTGAGGAGCATTTCACGTGAAGCGGACAACGAAAAAAAGTCGAGGCTCTGGATTTCGTACAAAATGTGCATGATGGTACTTCTAGATAATAGGTCTGTTCCCGTACTACGATTAATTGCAATTAATTGCAATGAAGCGTACTAAAACAGTGCTTTTTAGTCCGTTTTAGTACGCTTCATTGCAATTAATTGCAATTAATCGTAGTACGGGTACAGACCTAATATGAAAGTGGATACGCAATTTTTCTTTTCTATGAGGTTTAGTTGCCGAGCTATGGGCTTTTGAATAATTGCCAAAATTGAGGGAAGGTTTTTTTAGAAGCCGATTCTGAGAATCGAAAAAAAATCTGAAAAACATTGAATATAAGGATTGGTATAGAAAATCAAGTGTTCTTTATAATTTTGAAATTAAATTTGAAAAACAAAATGTTTTTCCTGTGTAAAACCGAAAGTAAACACTTCAACTCGTTATTTGAATAATTTGGACCAAATTAATTTTCTTTATTTTTATATCAAAACAAAGCTTAAAGTGTACTTATTATATGATAAGAGTTTTGGAATGGGATGGCCAGTAGTTTGGAGTTCAATACATAAAATTCGTATAAAACGTGTACCGAGAGCTTGCTTCGTACAGCTTGTTGGCTCAAAAACAAAAATGGATATCAAAATGTGATTAGTAGCGCCATTTCTTATTTGAAAAGGTTTTATTTTCTCATAAAAACCTAATTAAAATATATAGCGTCTATATAATATATATGACGCCAAGCCATTTCGAATTTTCCGTTATTTTTCGAGATATTGTTCAGCGCTTGCAGTGACTTTTACTTTCGTTGATAAGTTAAAGAGTCTTAACTATGTGTATTATGTATCCGTGCGGCTATCAATGTTTCAATACATTCGATTTGAAATTTGATCGGAAGGTTAAAGACCTAAGAAAAAATCCAAGAATATTAGCAGAAAACAATTTATGCCGAAGCTGCAGGAGAAAAACTGGTCGTAAAAACATCTCCAGTAATTAAAAAAAAAGAACTAGTTTAACACGTTGACTGCCACGGAATTTTTCACGATTCCGGTCTAAAGAGCCAATTTGATTTAATCTTGTTATATTATTTAAAACTTTAATAATAGTGCATAGCAATAATCAAGAAGCTTGAAAATGTGTTTGACTCAACTTTTTCTTTATGAAAATAATTTGTATAATCGTATTTTCTGTTCATTTAAATCAAACTAGATTTTCGAATTTTTTTCCTGAGGCTATATGTTCATATTTACATTGTTATGCTACGAGTTTTCTCATAGCTGTACAAATATGGCAAGTAATGAATGAACGAGGTAGCTCGTAATAGGCGTCCTGTGCAAGACAATAGCCTAGGAGATATATCGTGGTTGGCAGTCAACGTGTTAAGAAACGAAAGTCAAATTATAAAAATTGTGAAATAAATTCATTTTTCCATAAGCAAGTATTTTTTTTACATTAAGTAAATTAACATTAGATATTGTTAATATTTTATCCTCTATATGTAACTGATATAGTGATATATAATAGTTTTACTACAAATGTTTTGTTTTCTCACTCATTAGCTGCCCCAAGCAAGCGCTCGGTACTACGCCTCATACGACTTGTATGTATTGAAATTCACCTACCTCTTAAACTACTGGCCATCCCATTCTAAAACTTTTATCATAAAATAAGTACACTTTAAGCTTTGTTTTGATATAAAAATAAAGAAAATTAGCCTGGTACAAATTATTCAAATAACGAGAGTTGAAGTGTTTACTTCCGATTTTACACAGAAAAAAGTTGTTATTCAAATCTAATTTCAAAATTAAAAAGAACACTTAATTTTCTGAACCAATCATTATAATTAATGTTTTTCACATTTTTATTCGAGTCTCAGAATCGGCTTCCAAAAAAACCTTCCATCAATTTTGTCAATTATTCAAAAGCCTTACTAACCTCATAGAAACTTATTTTTAATAATAATTTTCTTCAAAAATCTGTAAAATACGGTGTACAAAACATCCCGGGTATTAGATCTAAGGCATTGGTAAGTAAATATCTACAACTACATACATATGTATGTGAACAGTAACGTTTTTTCAATTTGTAGAACTTTTGGTTATGTAACGACACGTTTCATTGCATGACAATCCCAACAGATGTATTTAAACTGAACAGTTACTTTCGCACTTGGTTAACACTATCACAAAATATCGCGAAAAATAGACACCACATCGATAGCACTCATCTTAACACTGAAGTTTTTTTTGCACAGAGCTCGCATAACATAATTTATTGGTTTGTGCACGGATTTTTCCAGGTTCAGTCCATTTAAAGGCGTCTTCAAATTAAAGGAATTAAAGTGGAAGCAACTGGTAGCTCGGACGTAGTTTGAGAGAATTGCTAAATTAGCACACTTATACATTAGAGTATATCCTTGCATTCAAAATGAAGTGTAGATTTGAAGTGCACCGCCAGTAATTCATATGATCAAAACCAAATCCTCTTACCTTCATTATTTTTAGGCGTTCACTTCTTGCAGTTAAAGCGGCCGCTTGCTGATCAATATTTTCGAGAGCTCTTATTAGAGCCTTATTCCGTTCGTTTCGTTCACGCTGCTCTTGGATAAATTGCTGGTACTTGAGTCGACTCTTTGCCTTCATGAGACGTTCCCTGAAAAAAACAATACTTAGTACCACTCAGAATATATTTCATTCATTTAGATGGTCTCGTCCTTACTGTTCGTTCCGTTTCGACACCATGTTTTCAAAATTTTCCTGAAGCTGTTGACGACGTTCCTCACTGAAAAGAAGAAGAGACAAAGTCGAGAGTGAATTTTTTATGTTAATTTGAGCTATTCGCACACCTTCGTTTGAGTTTTTCCTGAAGAAGTTCCACTTGCAGCTTATAGTTTTCTAATTCAGTTTGTGGTATCATTTTGTTTGTGATGATTTAAATACAAACCGTTTGAAAATAAATTTCAAGTATCGAGGACTTTGTGGTTTTGTCTACCAGTAGCAGATACATTTACTTATTGACTGGCCGTCGACACAAACTGGCATATGACATAGTTTCATTCTCACGTGGGTGCCAGGTAGAGCGTGGAACAGGTGCATATTGTCGTTTTGGAAAATATCGATTGTTTGATAGAAACAGCGAGTGTAACCGACGACAAGGTCATAACGAAATCCTTGTTGATACTTATGTTCGCTTGAAGGAGATTGTGTAGTTGGGAATTTCGCAGTGCCGATTTTCAGCAGTGATAAACAACCAGAGTCGACAGCACTGACGGGCCGATTTGCATACGCCCGAAGACATCTACATCTGTAAAATGAGTTATCTCTCGTGTTTTTTGTATGTTACTATTGTCAATTTGGCGAATTTTGTAAAATACGGTGTAATCTATTTGAAGATTTTGAAAAGTGCTATAGATTTAAAAATACTCCCATATGCTTTAAGCTATAACATTTGGGTGGCAGATTTGCAAGCACTGTTCGAAGTGCTTGTTTATTTAAGCATTTCCTGGGAAACATATGAATAACCGTCAATATGAAGTCTTATTGCAAAATCAATATCAAGAGATATTTTCCACAGTGCACTTGCAGCAGTTACTTTCTATTTGGAGAGTATAGCGAAATCTAAAAAAGTTTAAATTAGAAATAGTGAATCTAAAAGTATAACGAAATAATGAATTTGAGATAAATATTTTGAGGGAAATAAGACAAATAGTCTTATGTGTTTTCCGTATATGATAATGCAGACCATTATTTCATTATGGGGGGCATAGATTTGAATTTAAAGGGCAATCTTAAAGTTGTGGATTTGGGCACCACATTGGGCGCCATTTGTTGTGGGACAGGTGTGCATAACCAGCAGAACAATAGAACTCGCCCGACTCCGTAGTCTCAGCATGGATTAAGGGCCAGCTATTCACTGGTGTCGTAGGCGCTTTGAAAGAAGAAGGATATTCGTTCTAGCGAAGTCACGCAAGTTAGGTACGCGACGTGGCCGTAGTTTAAAAAGATATATATTTTGAATAAAATAACGAGACGCTCGAATTTTTAGGGTACAATATTTATTTCCAACCAATTTATACGCTATCACTTAATGGTCTATTCGGAAATGGGGGCGAGAGTCACTATCCAGGTCTATTTAACTAATTATTTCGCTGACGCGGCGTGGGACCGTCCGCGTGTTTACTGTATTCCACATATTTTCTCATATGGCGTGTTTGTTCGATTCAACATAGTTTCTCACGTTTAGCCAGACGGAGTCATGTTCACTGTTGCTAAATGCAACAGTGTCTCTTTTTACCGTCTGCGATGCAACTGGATATGCAACTCGCAAGCGTTGCTCAAACGCAGGAAAATAAAAAACTCTAGCGCATACAAAATGCTAGAAAGACTCATTTTCAAAGAAAAGTACAGAATACGTATCGAATTTGAATGCATATCTTAATTTCGTTATACTTTGCATCATCATAAGGGAATCAGAATACGTGAAGGAGAGATGGGCGTCTTACTTCCAGCAACTATCGAACGGAAATGTCCGCGCACTATACGAATCACCATCACTAATTGACACATAGCTTGATAATGCCTCGTCTCACCCTTCTACATATGAAGTCCGACGGGCCATGGACCGCTTGAAATCCAACAAAGCACCGGCCATCAATGGGATCCCCGCGGAGCTCCTGAAGACGGGTGGAATTTCCGTTTTAAGGGCAATCCATGGATTGGTGGCAAGCATCTAGCATCAAGCAACGATGCTCGACGAATGGCGAAAAACTGTCATAAGTCCCATTCACAAGAAAGGAGATAAATTACTGTGCGAAATCTACAGGGGCAAATCACTACTTTGCACGTCGTACAAGATTTTGACTAAGATTTTTAGAGTTTAGTTTTTCCCATCAGGCTGAGCAAATTTTTGGTGAATATCAAGGCGATTTTAGACGTGGAAGATCGACAAGTGACCAAATATTTATGGTCAAACAAATCTGGGAAAAATGCTGGGAATTCAATATTGATGTTCATCAAATATTCGTCGACTTTAAGCAAGCGTCCGACAGCATCAACCGAACTTCACTATATAACATCTTGCTGCAGTTCGTAATCCTAGCAAAGCTGGTACGATTAGTGAAAATGACCAAGACTGATTCCACATCACAAGTGCTGATTCAGAATGGCTTGACCAACTCGTTTTCTACGAATACAGTGCTATAACAAGGAGATGCGTTAGCTTCTGTGCCCTTTAACTTTGCCCTTGAGTATGTCATCAGGAAAATTCCCGTTGACACTAAAGGTACCCTTTTATTTAAGTCAACACAGCCAGTGGCTTACGCTGATGACCTCAATATTAGGTCTCGATCGTTCAACGACGCCAAGGAAGTGTTTGTAACACTAAATGAAACCGACAAAGAAGTTGGTCTTCAAATTACCTAGTAAAAAATAAAAATTGTAGCCCAAACAAGGAAAAGGACGCCAGTAAGAGAAAACATTACGATAGGAAACTATAGCCTTGAAGGTGTAGATAATTTCGTGTACCTGGGGACGAACCTCTCGAAGGATGGGAATGAGTATGACAAAATCAAAAGAATAACTCAATTAGGCAATAAGATATTCTTTTTCAGTGCTTCTCACTCTGAAATCTCACTGCGTACACAGGAAAACGAAGATTTGTATCTAGAAAACAATTATCATGAAAACAATCAATGCTACGGAAGCAAAATCTGGACACTAATCCAGCCATCTGAAAAGCAAAAGGAGGGTATTGCGAAGAATCCGCGGTTCAATCCGAGAAGAAGATGAATGGCGAATCCGATACAACAACGAGCTGTATAGTCTATATGTGAGCCGGAAGTCTCTACCGTCATAAGATTACAAAAATTGCAATTGGCTGGCCATGCTGAACGAGTGAGCAACAATCGAATCCCCAAGCGGGCTCTCAAGCGACGAGCGAGCGGTGCTAGGTCAGTCTCAAAGCCACGCCAGTGTTGGGACGATTCAATACGAGTTGACAGCAGGTCGCTTTTGGGAGCACCGAACTGGAAGACGTGGTCATTGAAGCAAGGGCGTAGCGAGGCGTAGCATTAAGGAGGCTAAGGCTAGATTCGGGCTATAGTGCCACGATGGTGATGCAAAGTTTTGTCAAATGTTTGGTCTTCCGCTTCTTTTTTTCTCTTCATCTGGTGTTCCATAGGATTCATTTCTGGGTTTCTATTATTTGTTCATATATAATGACCTACCTTCTGTATTTTCATCTAAGTTCTTCCTTTATGCGAACGATTTTAAGTTGACATTTCGTGTGTGAATGCCTGGTTTTAATTGCAGTCAGATCTCACAGACTTATATGCATGGTGCACCATAAACTCTCTTCTCCTTAATATATTGAAATATTTAGTAGCAGTAGTTTCTATTAAGCCAATCTTTATATTCTTTGAGTGTTCCCTGTCAGGTAATATTTTGCTTCATGTGGATCAGTATAAAGATCTTGGTGTTGTGCTCGATACCAAGTCTACATGTCTTTTGTATTACCTCTAGGGCATCAAAAGTTGGTGTTTTCGTCTTCCCCGTTTTCGTTTTTTCGTGAATATTGACATGTGTGCTCGTTTGTTTGCGTCCTTAGTTCATTGCATTCTTGAGTACTGCTCCCAAATGTGGTCTCCTGGTTTCGTGTACTTGTCGGATGCTATCTGTACAACACAAGTTTTTTAATCTGTACAACACAAGTTTACTCGTTGTATTTTTTTATAAGTTCAGTATTCCCTACTTCGTCTTATCTTTCTGAGTCTCCCATCGCTAAGCATTCGTGGATTGTACCTTGAACAATATTTGATGCACAAATTGTTTAGCACCCTTTTGTCTCACATTATATAGGGTTTCCCAATAAGAGCGATAGAATTCGAAATTGAAAGTAAATACGAATATTTCGGCCAAAAATGGTGCGAAATAGCTTTATTTGATGGAAAATGTTATGCCATTTATGATTTGAATAAAATATCATTCAAATAACCACCGGGACTTTTTTTGCAGTGGTGTTACGCTCGCTCCAATTTTCGATGACTCAGTGCACCATTTCCGCTGGAATGGCAGCTATAGTGGCTCGTATGTTGGCTTCAAGTTCACCAAGAGTTGTTGGTTTATTGTCATAAACCTTAAACTTAACATAGTCCCAAAAAAAATAATCCAATGGTGTTAAGTCTCACGATCTCAGTGGCCAGTTGTGAGGGCCATTTCGCGATATTATCGAATCACCGAACTGTCCGCGCAATAAATCCATCGTAACTCCTGCTGTGTGGCATGATGCATCATCTTGTTGAAAGAGAATGTCATCAGCATCGATTTCATCGATTTTCAGGAAGAAAAATTCAGTCAATATTCCATGATAACGCTCGCCATTCACGGTAACTGTGCGACCCTCAGCATTTTTGAAAGAGTACGGCCCGATAATGCCACCATACCAAAATGCACATTAAACCGTGAATTTCTGTGGGTGTAATGGTGATTCGTGAATCACTTGTGGGTTTGACTCACCAGTAATGGCAATTTTGTTTGTTTACATAGCCGTTCAGAAAGAAATGCATTGCATCCGGAAACACGATTTTTCTTGATTTCTGATTTTTCATAAATTTTTTGAACTTCTTGATTTTTCGTAAAAAGTTTGGACAATTTCCAAACGTTGTGGAAGCGTGAATTTATTTATGATTAAATGGCAAACCTTACTAAACACAATTGACAGCTAATGTCAGATTTTCAGAATCCAAAATGGCCGCTATGAGCTGTCAAAATCCTATCATCTCTATTGGGAAGCACTGTATGTTTATCTCTGTTTTTTTTTGCGTATTGAAGAACCGCTTTCTTGACACTGGTCTGACTTAAGTGTCCCTTTTGTTCGTACAGATTTGTATTTTCACCTCTTTCTATGTATACTTCGCAGGTATGATTAGCTCAAATTTGTATCTTTATTTGTAACTTTTTCTTCTTTTAAAAAGCACATATTAGATACATAAAATTATCTTACTTATCTTATTTTAATTTAACTTTTTCATATTTTCATACATTTCAATTCTGTAAGTGGGGGCTTTACCTTTAAAATTGGTTGAATGGTGATAAATAAATAAATATTACTGTAAAGATTAGAAACAAATTTGAATGTCAAACTTTAGAGTTTTTAACAAAACCAAAAAATAGTTTTTTCAATAATGAAAGTAAAGTAGTATCACTATAATCCTTTTGGTATATGGCCGTTGAAGTTGGTACAGGCTTCATTTGTGACGAATGCATACGAGTGAGGAAGTATAACTAACATTATCCCTGATTTAGCTCCGATACTTACTCAGAGCAAAGTTAGTACTAAGCCCGGTTCATAGCCATTGCTAGATAACATTTGCGGCAATATTTGCACAAATGATGCTCCGATAATGTTCATCACTTTAAAATTCCTAAATCAACAACCCAAAATTTAAGGCAGAGCACATTATATTTATATGTATGCGAAATATATGAATCCTTAAGACATAATAAGCTATAGCAAATTTTGTTCAGATTTTAATGAGAGACTATTCAACTCAACCTAACGTTAATATCAAATTGTAATGTCTTACCGAAAATACATCAATTCCATGAACTCGATAGCTCGTCGTTTGAAAGCTGTTGATTGGTCGTCCTTCGAATGACGTGCTAAATTGCTTCAAATAGCACTAACCATAATCATTGTGAAGACTATACATTTTTCGTCAAAGTGCAAACAATTGCTATGAGTTTTAAATGGAGACTTCATAACAAAAACAATTTAATGAATCTTGGCATAAGCCGTATTTACAGCAGCTGATAAAATAATTTACCTCGAAGCCGAATCATTATCTCTCTCTAATTATTCGCGTAATCCCTTGAGGGCTTATCGACTGGTAACAAGCCTTGCAGTTGCGAAGAACGGCCTCTTATCTGTTTAGGTATTTACAAACAAACAGCAAACTTTCTTGGCGCTAAGCTCCTTCACAAATGGTTTGCGAAAATGAGCTTTTGTTAGTTTGCTCAAGACTTTTCAGTTTTCAACAATAAAAAGGAGTCTACGCGCTCAGCAACCAATGCTCTGTGGTGGTGAGTTTCGTTTTTGGGTTGTTATAGTTGGCAAATATTAAAATATAGTGATTTATAAGCAAAAAATTTGCTCTCGTATTGAAATATCTTTCGTTTGAAACAATCCATTTTTCCTTCTCAGACACTAGCATTTGTTCTGTAAAGGTGTAAGAGGTTCAATTAACTCAGTTCCCAGCAAGGATATCTGAGTGTCACGAGGAAATGCTCTTATCACGATCAGGTAATGCTTTAAAATCACTTTAAGCTGCTTATAAATGCATACTTATGTCCACAGGATGGGGAAAGGAACGTTTGAAAGCCAGTGTTATATGTGTAGTTTAATAGATCAGCTTACGACCTGAATGTTTGTTATTTATGTATCGATTGGCTTATCATGTTCCAGCCGGACATCATCGGTTTAGCATTGATTCTCTTCTTGTGGCATCCACTTCTGAATTTGTAAAGCGCTAATTGTAGCCAACAAGTGCCATCATTATTGCACGGAAAATTTACAAAATGTTGAACTATTTCCCTAAGGATTCGGTTCGGTTCGTTTTCGGTTCGTTTTTGGTCGCTGCCGACAAGTGTGAAATGGTGCTTCGGTTTCTATTCGGTACCTAATAGAAACCGTATAGCACCGAACACTCCCTGGACACGAATCGGTTTCATCAGGTTTCTGCTTATTCGGCAAAACGATCGAGTTTCCCGAATCAATTATTCTCTGCTTTGATAAGCTTTAGAAACGATATACGTTGTCTATGCTGATTTATACACATGAAGGGAACCATGATCATAATTCAATAACCTTTACAAGTAAATTATATCGATGGATATAAGTCGGAGATGTTAAAATTTGTCTCAACTAGCGTAAATAAAAATTCATGATTTCCAACTGCAAGTGTGGTCACATCAGCCAAGTATGCACTGTGAGCTGGTGTCTGATGAGAATCAGTGCATACTTTTGAAACCATTTTGTCAAATAAAAATTTTCAACATAAATAAAATTTTTTTCCATTTTAATCATCCCGCAAAAACAATTCCAATCTTTCTCACGTTCATTTTCGCGAAATTAAAATAACTCTCATACAAAATGGGTTTGCCTTGATCACAATGTTCAAATGAATTTAAATATAATGTTTCCACGAACATTGGCAACAAATATAAATTTTCTTCTGCATTTTTTTGTTTACGAATAAAACCGCTGACCCACGTTGTGCGCCAATTCATTCCCTTCAAATAAAACTCTCGGTAGGCTACAACTGACGCAATTTACAGTTTAGATATTTTCTTTATTCAACGTATGTACAATATCGCACTATCGCTAATGAATCGGTTTTCACCGAATCAAATTTACACTATTTTATTTGCAGATCTATTTATCCCTATCTTTAACATTTTTCGACCAAATGCATTTCTCATCGGTTAGCAGTTTAAACTTTCAATTTTAAGTTAACATTTCTTTTTTAATTAAAATAAGAAAAGTAGTCAAAGACTCCCAGGCAACAATTATCCTAAAATGTACAGCCATTGAAAATACCACGTTGTGTTTATTTCGCATTTTTACTCTAAATGCAAATATAGCAAAATTTTCAAGATATATCAAGGCAAATGAAAGTTGAAGTATCGATAAAAATTTAACAACGGAGTTCACTTTCATCCATTTTCACAACGAGCTATACCAGATAACGGCAGCTCTGTTCGAGAAAATTTGGTTCTTATAATGTGTTTGAGTGAATTAATTTCAGATGCACAGTCCTGAGTGTTTCGGCCAAACACCAAGAAAAGGGCATAGGCACGAATATTTTCACTATTGTCTTTCGAAGAAGAAACAGCTAGAAATCAACATCAAATTAGCAAAAGATTTATAGTTTTTTGAACCACAAGCAAGCTGCCTTGAAATGAAATGGGACATTGTAAGGGGGTCTAAGAACATAAGTATTAAATATAAATTAAGTAATAATGTGCATAAGCATTATATTATATACAATTATACTAATGATATCTACTCTAGTCTGTTTAAAAATACAGATTGCCAGCAGACGTTTTACGCTACGCAACTTAAGATTTTCTCTTCCTATCTCTTTTTCCCATACAAGAATAAATTTGTAACAAATAATGCACCTAACATTTATAAGAGGCTTAGTAAGAATGCAGGGTCAAGTTGTAGGAATTTTATAATCACGGAACAATAGAAAGATTCGACTGAATGGTGAGTACTTAATTGACGTTTGCACCCAGTTTTATTGTTTAAATAGTGCTATTGTTATGTCTCTAAGTACGAAGAATTGAATACATTATGTTGTTAGTTAAGTTTTTAGAACGAATCGTTTGTGAACTGGATAGTAGTGAATAAGCAAGAGTTACTTCGTTAATAAAAGTGATTTAAATTAATTAACATTGCACCATGTGATTTTGTCATTATCTGATTTGTGAGGTTCGTATTGCCGAACAAAAATATCATCACTGAATCAGAAAAGAAGTACGAGGAGGAACCACCAACCAAAAAATGTATTACGGAATAAAATTTTTTGATATAGCCATTTTACTAGTATTACTGTTTATTTTCTTGGCACTAAGATCAAATCAATTAAATAAGAAGCATTCAAAGTCGCATTAAATTTGTTGAATAGGACAGTCAATAATTATGTCTTATGTGCGGACTTGAATTCGAGATATAGGTTTTAACTGTGCCAGAGCAAATGAAACAGGGAAAATTTTACTAAACTAGGTGACTTGAAGACCATATCATCCATACTCCATCAGAACCATATTTTTATTTAAGTGCCGGCAGACTTTTGACATTTGATTTGATTATCAGTGAGAATTCTATAGAAATGTCTGATGCTTTGGTCTGAAATTTCTCATTTTGCAATAGCTTAAAACACTCGAAAACAAGTTTGAGTTTCAAAAATATCAACTGGAGCAATTTTTGTAGTATTTTAAATATGCGAGTATATCTCAACACCCTTAAAAGTCGAAAGTAATGATCAGATTGCTACATTTGGAATGCGATCCACGAGTACACACCAATCAGCAAAAATTATAATGTAAACTCATCCGTTATCAAACATGAAATCAGATCACTGATCAGTAAATGAAATTTCGTAAGGCATCAATGGGAACGTAGCAGATATAATATTCTCAAAGAAAAACAAGGTTGACTTAACAAGGAAATTAAAGAAGCAATCCAGCATGCAAACAACAGCTCGTGAACCAGTCTCCTTTCCAGTTTGAATCAAGGGCTGCCGAATTTATGGAGGGTAACCAAAGCCCTTAAAAGTAACCGGTCTTCCAACTCCTTACTATTACAAAACGATGGTAAAATTATCTGTTATAATAAAAGCATTTTCACGATAACCATAATATTATCCCATCTCAATGGGCAACGATATCAGGAATTGCATAATTAAGAATTCTGTTAGTAACTTCTGCTATGTAACGAAAGACTTGCGAAAAGTATTGTGCAAGCCTAAAAAGGGGTTGAGTACAAAATCTCGTATTATAATATCCCGTTTACAAAATCCCGTAATACAAAATCCCGACTTAAAAATCCTGTAGTTTTGCATAATATAGAATATATATTTTGCAAAATTACGGGATTTTCCATTCAGCTATTTTTTTTTATTGTAGCTAAAACGACGATAAGGAAAATTAATCTAAAAGAATCAGTACCCACGAAGAAGAAAAATTTGGCAAGGTACAACAAAATTAAAAAAATTATTAGAAAAAGGTCTGAAACTGAAAAAAAATCGATTGTTTGAGAAGAATCGCGTACAATAAGTCTATATGTTGAAATTTATTCCTAAATAAAAATTTAAATCACTATGTTTTTGTTATTTCATTATATGAATAGGTTCACACGGGATTTCGTCCCACGAGATTTTGAGTTTCGGGATTTTGAGTTTCGGGGTTTTGAGTTTCGGAATTTTGAATTTCGGGATTTTGAGTTTCGGGATTTTTAAGCACAGGATTTTGTATTTCGGGATGTTAGAATACGGGAATTTTGAAACATACGGGATTTCGTTAATTCGGGATTTTGTGATTCGGGATTTTGATAAGATCCCCCTAAACTAAAGCACTTAAAAATCGCAAAAATCCTGGGTTGATGGAACTCCCAATCTAAAGGTCAAAAATTTACCCGGAAATGCGATAGTGTTTGCAGCCTTTACCTTCCACGCATGCCTGATGCTCACAGCCGGATGGTAAAAACCGTTGTTCTACCTCTGAAAAAAACGAATAACATTTTCGCTCTATCAGCCTACTACCTAAAATGAGGAAGATCTACGAAAAAAATTCTGAACTCACGAATTCAGTCATTTTAACATTCGTCTGAAGTGATGTCAGATTGGCAGTTTGGCTTTAAGCTTAGTATTTACTTGACATTAAATTTGTTTCGGTGAAAATTTAGCTCAAAATTTACCAAAAGTGGTACTCATTTCTTTGCGTTAAAAGTAAGGCTGTGGAGTCGGAGTCGTGCCCCTGTATATTTAAAGCGGAGTCGGACGCGACTCCGACTCCGCTTTAAATATACAGAGCCACCACTCCGACTCCAACTCCACAGCCCTGGTCAAAAGACACTATCGTAATTGAAATGCAATTTAGTACGTGCAGATCATTCTTTCGGTAGAAAAAGTGGCATTCAATACAAATAAGTGTTTGAATTTGAAAATTGAATTGTGCCGATGTCTTGTCAATAAAAAAATCGGTCGAAAATTGATATACTTGACATTTTATCTGACAATAATTATCGGAGTCTCCATTTTTCTACATTGCGAAAATTTTCACTCCAGAAAATGACCAGATAATGGAGATTTGTCAAAATTTATCGTCACGCTAAAGCATTTAGGCAAAAATATTCCACGATGCATCAGCTGCATAGAGTGACGCAACATATCTCCAAAGCTTTCATTGACAAAAAAAAACCAGTAGGACTAGTTATTCACGACATCGAAAAAGCTGTCAACTCTGCATGGCACGAAGGACTTTAGAAGCTTATTAAATTCTCTATTTCCCATTATACCATAAAAATCGTTGAATCGTTCGCAGCCGCATTTTTATGATGAAAGAAAAATCTGAGTATTCATCCTCGCAACGAATTATAACAATAAGTAATAAGGATTCATTCCCACAAGGAGCTGCCCCTTAGTTCCACGCTTTATGACATGTACACAGCTGACTTCCCGATCGATCACTTAGCCATTTATGCAGCTTAGCAACTTAGTAGCCACTTATGCAGATGAGCCTTACCAGTTTTACCTAACCAGCACTAGATAGATGCGCAAAAAACGCAGTAGTCTTGTACGCTACCGTCAACTGTCCACAAAAATCATAAATAATATACTCGAAAAACTGTACAAAAAAAAACCAATCACCCCAATAACCGTCTTAATTTTCTTAACCATTCAGTGGAAGGCACCATCAAATATTTAGAAATCACTTTAGATAAAAAATTGACATTTAAAGATCACACTGAAAATATCTGCTCAAAAATATCTTTATTCATAAAACCTTTTTATCCTAATATATCTTTAATTAAAGATCTTATTTATCCCACGTTAACAAACTGCTCTTATTTAAGGGGGTAGTTCCGGTTAGAATGCTAAAAAACAGCCTAATTTTCAATATTTTTTTTCACCTCCTTTATTTTGTATAAATTTTAAAATTTGCATGGGTAAAATACACGTTTTGAAGACTACAAAAAAAAATGTTATGTATTTTTTTCATTTTTCTACTTATTTACAGAGGGCGCCAAAGTTGACGTCTCGAAAAATGCCTCGTCATACTGCGGACAGATAATCTCAGGAATGAAGAATCTGAAACAAAAAAAAACTCTAGCGCACCTGAACCGCTAGAAACACTAATGTTCGAAGAACAGTAGAAGAATCGTGCAGGTTTTGAGTGCATAATCCACCACATGAGCTGCTTATTACGGCCAAACTGTTTCAAATGCCACGTTTTACTTTGGTCTCAAGAATGCATTATAACTCATATGGTAGAAGGTTTCAGATATTACCACTGGCATGGGTTTCAACGTTTATGAGAGCAAAACACGGGTTAATTATATTCGTTATCAGTTGCTTATTTCACAAAATTTCGAAAGCAGCATCTCATATAACATCAATGAAGAAAATGTTCAGTGCCTGCAGCACTGTAACTGAAGTTGGTGTTTGGGGCTGCAATCCGAAAAATTTGCAGAACTTTGGGAATTGAAACATCGGTTATTTATTTTCATTGTAAATGTTTCCGGTATGAATACTAACTGTAAGCATTTATTGATACAAAAGTAGCACAACCGACTCGTGCTGGCAACCTTTCGGCAGTATCAAAGCCAAAAATATATCACATCTGCTTCACGTTGTTATATTACATTCGAAGTTATAGGAGTATAAAGAAATTTAGGATTACCTGCAGCGAGTTTTTTCAAATAATGGAAAGCTTAATATTTGCTGTTTATTGTCACTACAATATCATTACCAATTGAAAATTCTACGATAAAACCGCTTAATAAAGATATTGCAAACAAACACAAAACCGACAATAGCTGGCAACCCTATTGTGGCTTTTAAACCAAATTTGGCCTGAATAATGTTTATAGTAGGTTCCATTAATTGTATGAAATTCGTATTGATTTCATGACTGCACTGGAAGTTATAGGGCAAAAAGTTTTATTTTCCTGAGCGAATTTTCAAATCCAAAGACACAAAAATTACCATAGCTGGCAGCACCAATCGAATTTTTCAACCAAATTTCTATCAAACAGAGTTTAGAGTAAGGTTCAGCTACTGTGTCAATTCCATGAAAATCTGGTAACTTATTCAAATTTCATAGGGCAAAAAGCAGTTTTTTTTCTTTGTAATTTTTCAAGATGGCACCACTGGCACAGAGTTGCCCACAATTCAAAATCGCTTCTATCAGACCTGGTCCTACTTAAGTCCAATGCATTCTGTAAATTTCAATGGTATCTGATTATTGATTCGTTAGTTCCCGTGAACAGAAGTTTGTGATGCTAAAAATATAGGTTGACTGGGAAAGGGTTACCGTTCTTGTCCGACATGAAATTTCCAAAGTTTTACTTTGAACGTGTAGATAAAGCATAAGATTTGTATACAGATTGGTTTTATTGTAAGAAACGGACATTTTTTAGGATATTCGATGGTTTGAATGTTTTCACTTCCAAATTTTTATTTTTTTCAAATTTAAGGCACCAAAATTATCATAGCTGGCAGCTCCAACCGAATTTTTCAACCAAACTTCTATCAAACGTGGTTTGAAGTAAGGTTCAGCTACTGTGTAAATTTCGTCAAAATCGAACGATTCAATCAGAATTTATAGGGCTAAAAGCAGTTATCTTTTTTAGTAATTTTTCAAGATGGCACCACTGGCACAGAATCACCCGCATTTCAAAATCACTTCTATCAGATCTGGTTCTTTATAGGACCAATACATTCTGCAAATTTCAATTAATTCTGCTCATTGGATCGTGAGTTTCCGTGAACAGAAGTTTTTGATGCTAAAAATATAGGTAAATTGGGCAAGGGTTACCAGGCGTGCCCGGTATACCATATCAAATTTTTTGTTTCGTTTATGTAAACAAAGCACAAAATTTACATATGAGTGGCTTTTTTTTGAAGAAGCGGCAGTGTTTCAAGAGGGACGATGATTTGAAGGTTTTCACTTTCAGTGCCTGCCCTAGCTACAGGGTTGCCAGCACGCTCATCAAAAGCTACACAAATCTATAAATAAACAATACCAATATGTCCTAAAAATTTCGTAATGATTGAATAACTCTGTCAAAAGTTATCGCAATTTAAAAATTTTCAAGTTTTCCCGTTCTGTTTTTAGGCACCCAGCGCACACATGGGGTTAAAAAATTCCAAAACATTATCCGATTCACATGTAAAACACGTTCAAAATTTATTTCGTCAACTTTAGTTTTGCAAAACTTATTTGTGTACGGAATAATAGGTATATTAAAAATATCACTAAAATGGCCGCCGGCGCCAAAGAGTTAAAGATTATTAACTTTTTGTGAGACCTGGCACTATTCTGCATATACACCAATGTGTCCTGAAAATTTCAGCTCAATCGGATGGCGCGTTCCTGAGATTTTTTCACTGAAATTTTTTGATGATATATATATATATATATATATATATATATAGAAATATGAATTTTTGGCCAAAGTGATTTTAATACTAATGTTCTTCTTCGAACATTAGTAAAAAAACATACCGCATTTGAAAGAGGAATGTTTTTTACGTGGTAATCTACCACAATATTTTTAAAATAATGATCGAAAAAGAAATGGCGGTTGTTTGAATATATTTTTCGAAAAATTGTATACTTTTTCACTCTGTTTCGTTTGTCAATTTTTTTCGGGTTAACTTTTGGCCTATGTTGTGGTCAATTACCACACAAGATACTTGAATAAAGTAGTGCACCAAATTTGACTTAAATCGGTTCGGCGAATCCGGCGAATAAGTGTACGCAGTTTGAAAAAACGTCATTTCGAGAAAGTTCGTTTAAAGTTTTTTTTTCATTTTTTTATTGAATTCTATTTAAAAAATATGTTTTTATCACCTACAATTGCTCAGTGTGCAATCCCTGGACTATACGTAAGTATTGTTGATTCCACATAAGCCAGTTGCTCTTGCAGTTGGGCAGTTTTTTTTGGCCAAACGCGCTTCCTTTGCCGCTTTTACTGCCTGACTGATGCGCTCTTCATCTTTTTTTTCGCAGTAATTAAAAGCAGCGGTCTGCTGTAAACTGCCATAACTTCTTTATTTTTGAGAATATCTTAATAAAATTTTGAGACGTGATTTCTGAAGGCATAATAAATTGAAAAATGCAAAACACAAAAAACTGATTTTTTCAACATTATAACCGGTACTACCCCCATAAGCTCGTCACTCAGCTCACAATGTATGGAGCTTCCATATGGATTGATGGAACTAGCACAAAATAAATGTATCAAAACTATTTCTAATAAACCCCGGCACTATTCAACCTATGCCATTCATTACAAAACTTTTATAACGGTTCGCAAAGTGTTAAAAATGTATTTTTTAATAAATTTTCCACCATTTTCTTCAATTTACTCTGTCAAATTATCATTGCATTTTGAAAATTTGAGTTTTAGTCTAGCTATAATTACATTTATTGCGGTTAGCATTAAGTTTGTACACATGCGAAGATTTTCGAATGTTTTGTTTGCTAGCTGCGAAACAAATTTTATAATATACAAATTTACCTAATGTTAAAAAAGAATAATGCAGCGTGAAAAGATTGTTATCAACTGTAACAATTAAGAAAGTTATCTAATGTAACACTTAATATTGTGTATTCAAATTCGGTATATTAAATAACCATATTTTCCATCTAAGTTTTTCGAACTTTTTAATGTGGTTGAAATTTTAACACGCTTTTTTAGCAATATAATATCCTACGAAAATTTTCACACTGATATTCTGAATATGATTTTAGCTTACAGAGTTCCAACATGAAATACTGCAATTCTGCAGTCCATCGATCAAAAGATCCTTCATTCCTTCTTCCTTTTTCTTCCTTTCAATCAAAAGATTTACTCTTCGCTTCAATCAAAAGATCCTTTTTATCCCCGCTGACATACTCTGCGAAAATTATCACTTAGCTGATAAGCTCTAAAAGGAACATTTTCGTACAAATCAGTGTGAAAATGTACTTTTCTTATTGATTTTCTCCAAAAATACTTTTCAATTTAAAAAATTATGAACGTTACTATAAAAATTGTCATAATATCTGTCCAAAGTGTCTGAAATTACTAATCGTTCTTCACGTATGGTGGAAAAATATATTTTAGCTTTGGTGAAAATTGATTGGTATAGCTAAAAAATGGGTAAAGCGCACTATGTTTTATTGTTTTTTTTTGAAATTGCAGAAGAATGGCATTATAGTTTAAGTTACCTAAGATTATTTTCATTTTTGAATCTTTTCTTTTGTAATTAATTTCCTAAAATAGATGCAAGCAAGGCACTCATTAGCTTCAAAACAAAATATAAACATTCCAATCACTAGAAATCTAATATCTTTCTCTTGAAATTTGGCGGAAAAACACAAAAAAAGTTACTTCAATTAATTTTTACGTATTGTAGAAGGCACAAAAAGAATTAATTTAGCGTTACCCGAAGTACATCAAGCGGAGGCGATGTAAGCTACACTTCTCCTACAATGAACGCCCTCACTGTCGACAGTCGCTAAAATCTCATTAACTCTACTCGTTATTTCACCTGTGCACTAGCAAAGCACGTTCTCTATTTTCTATCAAAACAGTGTGAAAACAACTCTCATCTGTCTTTCTTACATAAGTGAAAGATTAAATGCTGCCTAAGTTGATTTTCAAATCTCATTAATGCTAATCTTCATTGAATATTTTTCATCCTTAAGGGAAACTCTTATAATCGGAAAGAACGTTGGAGAGGAATAATGTCAGTAACAGGCTCTCATTATGAATGTAGCGTATTATAGCTCCGTCTAGTAAATCGTAGGAAATTTAAACTTGCAAACGATTTATGTGTAGCAATAGCCATTGTTTTGCAAAAATCTGATTCAAACTGGGTTTCTAACCACATCATTTGGAAAACAAAGCTTTCATTTATTTATTCATATCGAACCGTTCAAACATAAATTCAACAAATAAGCCAATTACTGCCGCACTCAAAACACAATTTCTCCATTTTGCCGAAGAACAACATGTTGAGGTAAAAAGCCGAAAGAGGCCGTGTTTTACATGCAACTCAAGTTTCTTAGTCTAGCCCTTTTGAAAAATAAATCTCCGACAAGGCACAAGCAATTATCCCTTAAATTGTTGAGGTTCATTTCCCTAAATTTAGAGAAAGAGCAAGTGGTCTGCAAACAGAAGAAGATTTATTACCACCAGTAACATGTTTGAAAATGCCTGGAACGAGGCTATCGGGGACATTAAAATGTCACAAAGACGTGTTTAGAAGCAGTAAAGCGGTGCTTTGTCCAGTAAGAGTAGATCACATGCAAAATGGTAATACCTGTGAATGTAGTATTTTATTCACTTAAAATAGGCAGAGTTGCCATTTAAAAGACAACGAGCTAATACAATGCAAGTGCTTACTACGAAAAATGGTTAGGTCATAAGCTGATTAACTATTTCTTTTTTGCAATAGTTTGATGGTTTAGATCAGTTGGGTTAGAAAACATGAAGTCGAAAAATACAATTATACTTATGGTCTACAAGTAAGGTTATCCCCATTCAAACCGTTTTGCTTCTGGAGCTTAAAAATAGTAGGAACTTCACTCATAGTCTATGTACTCGAGTTAAGAGTGATTAGTTTTTCGACTCACTTGGCTTTTGAAGCTGTTCATGTACTTAAACCTTGGCAGGCTCAAAGCCCGGTATGTGGTCATGGTTGGATTTGAACCAGGACCTACACACGTTTGCAGCCGTTGCTTTATCCACTCGGTTACACAAGTTTACTTATGAATAAATAATAAATTCTGTTCTGTTATAGCTGTCGAAGGCTTTGATATTTTTTATTAGGACGCGTTATGGCTTTTAGGTGTTCCAAGATATTGTTATTCTATTGAAATGTACGAGTATTCTATTAAAAATAATACTCCCCACGTTATATGTAATAACTTTCATTTTATTTTAACCCATCGCTAGACTAGCAACACTTGCACTGACGCTCCAAGCTTCAACTTCACTTTTCGGAAAGGATTTCCATTAATCCTGCATGACCTCAGGCATTCATTTACTTGCAACTTTAATTGTCGCCCATAATGCAACTCGAACTCGATGTCTATCCAGTCTTTTACGCTCACTGGACATTGTTTCTCTGTACACTTTGTTACTTGTATTTGATTGCAATCAGGCGCAGCAAAATGTGGAGCGACATTTTAACTGTTGAAGGAAAAGAATTGTTTTTTTTCGGAATTAAGCTAAGCATGAGACTTTTGCCAGTCAGTTTCAACATTTGGCCAAATTGAAACCGAGTCCTGATCGTAACGACAAACATTTACAACTGACGGCAAAAATTCCGCTGTTAATCTCAATGAAGGACTAAATCTCGTTTGATATTAATTCTCAAATCCAGAAAACTTTAGTTGCGATTTTGATTATCGAAGATTGATTTTGATTTTATTAAAATCGTTTTCGTAGTCAAGTGAAAATTGAACAAGCAAGAATGAATACGAATTTTCAATCAATTTGAATGGATGTGAATTTTTCCAACTATGTACTTAAATAAGGTTTATTTCTTGTCATGCTGATCTAACTCATTACTTGCCGAGATACTCGTAACTTTCAAATTTGCAGTTTCAGAATAACGGTTTAAAGCTTGGTCTTTTTATTTTTAAAAAATGTAAGCATTGTTGGACTCATATCTCTTTTATACATTATATCGTTATCCACTTTTTCTTATTTGAACCTTCTAAGTAACATTCATTTTACAGAGCAGTAGTGAGACACTTTGAATTGATACTCTTCTGAAAAAGATAATGGGCCCTATTCTGAGAGTCACCTCACATGACGAATGAGGTGACGCTCATGATTTCGTATTCTGAGAGTCACGTGAAGTGTTGTTATTTCACCTCAAGTGACGTTTTCGATCTGTTGGCTATTCTGAGAGTCACGTGAAGTGACGAGCGTCACGTAAATTAAGATTTTCAGTCACTTGATAATATCAAGTGACTGTGGTCAGAAATGATATAAATTGATATTTTGAATAAAAAGAAGAAGGATCTTCACGAAGTTTGCATCGTGAACCATAAAAAAAAGTAAACAAATCTTATTTTGAAGATAATGCTGTTAAACTCAACTACGTGTTCGCCATAGCCGTTAGCCGTTTTCTAATAAATTTTTGGCTCGTATGTTTGTTATTTTGTAACTTTGTGTCAATTTTTGGGGAGTTTTATGTTTGATTGGTTGTTTTTGTTTCTGTGGCTTTGAAAATGCAGATGGCATTGATACATGTCTACAATCATTTCACGCCAATTTAGTATGTGCAGCTCAATTTTTCGAGCTAAAAAGAGACATTTGGTGTTTGAATTTGAAAATTGAATTGTGCAAATGTGTTTCCAATAAGAAAATCGATCGGAAATTGACCTGTAGAGTACCAGTTTTAAAAAAAAGGGTTGCACTGAGATACTCGTGAAGTCTCCGTTATCTCGTCAAGTCTCCATTATCTCGTCATTCTTTCGAGCGAAAATTTTAACAATGGAGAAAAACGGATGCACAGCTTATTCCTGACGGATAAAATGTGAAGGATATCAATTTTTGATCTATTTTCTAATTGGAAAGACAAGCGACAATTCGAATGCCTTATTGGACTGATGAAAAGTCATCCACAAAGCCTGAAACAGCACAGCGAACACATAAAAACCACTTCTAATATTCACCAATACTTCTTACTAATCACTATATTTATAATCTTGTATAGCAAGTTTAAGTATACCTGGTACACTTGTAAACACCGTCCTCTTTTTTATTTCCCAAATCATTTGCTTATCCCTGGAAATTTCCTGTTTGCGTTCGATTTTCCTTACTTTCTATTTGACTTTTATTTTTTTAATAATTCCACTCCCTCCAAAGTAAGCCGAACTTATGATATAAAGGTATGAAAAGTTTGTGCGCGCCAACGATGTGCAAGCCGTCCCCCATCTAAGTACTGACCATGCCCAACACAGCTTAACTTCGGTGATCGGACAAGAAACGGTCGATGCCAGTGTGCTATGGACGTGGTGAATTTCGAGCGATGATAAATTTCAATGACATGATAAATTTCAAACGCTGAAGCGTTGCCATTCAAACACAAATTCATAGCCACCTCACCTAGAGTCATGTCACGTGACTCTCAGAATACCGATTCGTAAGTGACGTGACTTTCCAAGTGACGTGAGATCTCACGTGAGATGACTCTCAGAATAGGGCCCAATAATTCAGATAATACGTGTAGGTTTAAACGGTTGACGGTGAAATTGGATAGTCCAAAACATTTTGAATATTTGATAAAATTTGATTATATGAGTGGTTATAATCAATCATGTATATATATATATATATATATATATATATATATATATATATATATATATATATATATATATATATATATATATATGTATATATAAATGTATATATACATATATATATATATATATATATATATATATATATATATATATATATATATATATATATATATATATATATTTATATATGTATATATTGGAGGATGATGGAGGACTACACATGTAGTGACCACACTGAGAAAACACATGGCGCCAGACGCCATAATTTATAGACTTCTGGCGCCATGTACATAGTCGATTTAGGGATTGTGATAAAATATAGCGCCACACGCCATAATACATGGCAAAAAGTACATAGGCCTACACGCCATGTACTATAGTCTTCCACGCCATGTACATGGCGTGGCGGACTATATTACATGGCGTGGAGAACTATAGTGCATGGCATGGAGAGCTATAACACATGGCGTGGAGGACTATACTGTATGGCGTGGAGGACTATACTGTATGGCGTGGAGGACTATACTGTATGGTGTGGAGGACTATACTGTATGGCGTGGAGGACTATACTGTATGGCGTGGAGGGCTATACTGTATGGTGTAGAGGACTATAGTACATGGCGTGGAGGACTATAGTACATGGCGTGGAGGACTATAGTACATGGCGTGGAGGACAATAGTACATGGCGTGAAGGACTATAGTACAGGGCGTGAAGGACTATAGTACATGGCGTGAAGGACTATAGTACATGGCGTGGAAGACTATAGTACATGGCGTGGAAGACTATAGTACATTGAAGAAGCAAATCAGTCAAAACAGTGCTACTTACCATAAATGAGCACACGGAGAAGTCACTTGCTTGCAACAAACAGGCGCTGGCTGCATTTAGAGTCGCCGAAGGAGCCATTCAATAATATGCGCCCTTAGCCGATTGAGAATGTTGTCGATCTATCGACGATACTCAAGTATCACTTGCTGACATTTATAGATCCCCTCACACAGTATGGCTGCGAGTTATAATTGGAGTGCCATGAGCCATATTACATGGCTCATGGCACTATGTAATATGGCGTGTGGGGCCATAATTTCTGCGCCATGTAATTATGGCGCTGGGAGCTATACTGCATGGCTCAGGGCACTATGTGCATAGCGTGTGGCACCATAAATGCTGCGCCATGTAACATGGGACCACGCGCTATGTAGATTCTGAGATTATGGCGCTGGGAGCCATATTGCATGGCTCAGAGTACTATGTACATGGCGTATGGGACCATAAATAATGCGCTATGTTACATGGCTCTGGGCGCTATGTGGATTTTTTCCAGTGCATAATGACATCACCTTCTACTTCGTTGGGAGCAGCTCATTTTGGAGAATGCTTGATTGGAACGCAGTCAGGCTTAATAGAAGTGACCTAGTGACGTCGATAAACCTGAGTCTGGAGGAAGAAGCTCCACCTATTAGGGCCCCAGTGATTCGTGAAGCAGTTGAAAATACTGTCTTTAGCACTATTTGTCTGATTCACAGAGCATGCGGTGCTTCAATGCCTCGATGGCAAACCTTCCGTGGAAGGAGGCAGGCTTACTGGTGAAGAGATGAAATCGCTGAACTGCGACGCATAGCTTTGACGTGCAGGTGCAGAAATAGACCGCAGGCTCTCGAGCTTTCAGTGGCCTACACGGTAGCAAAAAAGGAATTGGCCAAAGCCATCAAGAGGAGCACGCGCCACAAATAGCAGGCTTTTTGCAAGGAGGTCAATTTAAGCCCGTGGGGAAAGGGTACAAATTGGTTACTCGCGGACTTGGTTGCATGCGGTCGGGCACTTCCAGATATGTTGCAAACATCCGTCAAGGACGCATGGTAGGATCATCGTTAACTGGGGAGAAGTTCCTCTCCTTACGGAGGAGGAGCTAATCACCGCGGTGTCTGGGATGAAAACTAAGAGGACCTCGAGACCTGATGGAGTGCCAGTCGAAGCCCTTAAAATTATAGTGAATTTATATAATTCATGTTTAGTGGCGGGGGTCTTCCAATCGCGATGGAAAGTTGCTCGATTGGCACTCATCAATAAAGGAAAGAGAGGTTCGGCCACTTCATCCACATACCGTCTGCTTTGCATGCTAAACATGGCGAGGAAGCTCCTCGAGCAGTTGCTGAAGCGATGGCTGTTGTCAGCAATAAGATCAGTCGGTGATCTGTCTGACAGATAGCATGTCTTTGAAAAGGAGCGTTCAACAGATGATGCCATCTCAGCGGGCCGGGTGCTGTGGCATGCCACAGCACCCGGCCCGTTGTTTTGCTGGTGATGATAAATGTCCAAAGTGTTTTCAATTCTGCGATGAAGACAGATGTACTCTGGGCCCTTGAGCGTAGCTTCCGCATTCCTGACTACCTGTTGGTCATGATGCGGGACTATCTTAGGGACCAATGGCTGTTGTTTGATACGGACGAAGGAGGAGGCTTGTCACCTTAGAGACAGCACACGGGTCTATCCTCGGACCTGACCTCTGGAATATCGTTTACGATGGACTGCTGCGCCTGGAAATGCCAACGGATGTGTTTCTCATGGGTTACGCTGACAATGTGATATTCCCTCCAGTAATTCCCTCTAAAACTGCCGAGGTTGCCCGATTCAGACTTAATCAGGAGGAGAAGCGAACGGTGGATAATGGCCTGCAGCTGGTACTGTCGAAAACAGAGATCGTCATGCTGACAAAACAGATGGTACCGACTGTCATCCCGATGACAGTGGGCTCTGCAAAGGTACAGACCAGTAAGTCGGTAAAGTATCTGGGAGTGACGCTGGACACTTAACTGTCCTACTGGGACCACATCTTTAAGTTATGTAACAAGGCTTTGCCATGTTAACCGGTGATTTTTCACTTAAATTAGAAAAAAAATAGCTTGGTTGACATGTGGTTTGAACAAGATGGCGCCAAATGTCACACAACTGGCCAAACAATCGACTTATTGAAATCGAAATTTGGGGATCGAATCGTTTCAAAAATTGGTCCTGTCAACTGGCAACCTCGCTCTTGCGACTTTACCCCATTATATATTTTTCTTTGGGGCTACGTCAAGTTATTAATCTATGTCAAATATCTGCAAACTTTACAGATGCTTAAATCCAATATCGAACGTGAAATCGCTGGAATATTGTCCACACTGTGCGGAAAAGTCATGGAAAATTAAGTTCAGCGGATCCACACTTGTAAGCGCTTCCGGGGTGGTTATTTGAATGATGTTGTGTTTCATACGTTATGGCATTGATTGCACTTTAACCTACAATAAAAATGTTGTTCATATCTGAAATCATTTTCGTTATATTTAAAAGGATAAATGGGGCGCTTTTAACAGAAAATCTTGTTCTATAGTCTCGCAAACCGTTATGTAAATTTTACTTCTTGATTTCTGTCTTTTCTTTCACATACTACAAAAAAATTAACTAGAACTCAACTAAAAATAATTTCAATCTATTGTTCATCGATGAGTGAAATATACCTCCATCTCCTCTTCGCATAATATACCTCCATGTTTGATGTTATAAATACCGTTAAGCTCAGTCTGCATACACAAATATTTAGTTGTCAAAGGAACGGTTCAGCGGTGCTACGTACAACTTTAATTGCGTCATCTGATACAACCCCCGGGGGTGCCTTCTGGGTCTCTTCATGGTAAGCACTTTTAAAGTAAATCATTGGTACATAAAATTAGCAGTAACAACCTTTGTGACATTTACCTGCAAACAAACTTCTCCGATCGAATAGGGAATTCGCTATTATCGGTTCATTGATGTGTGCCAATCGAAAAAAAACTTTCAAAGCGGATTTCCCAGCACGTACACATTACAGAACGGTGCTTAAAGATTGATTTTCAATTTGCACGCGTTAGTTCGGGAATCTTGCTTTTAAGTACATCTACATGTGCCCATTGTGCTGTGACTCCCCGGCAAATATATTTCGAAATTACGGTGATTTTTCTGCGAAAGCAGGAAAACGCGGATCCAGAGTTTCACTCGACATAATCGAAAATCTGGATTTCGATTTCAAAGAGCTGCCGCACCGTACCGCACACGAGATAATAAAGCCTGTCAATATCGCCGACTCGACTACAGGTGTAATTTCCATACGATTTCTCCATGGCTAACGATGAATCGAGCGCTGTGGGTATTGTGCGATATGTATAATTTTTATCTATCACTTGCAATGATTCGGTTTCGAGTTGGTCCTATTTGCAACACTGATAAGGATTGAATGAGGATAATACGTTTGAGCTTTTACTCTATATCCCTTTTCATACCTTCCGAGATTTGGTTTTCACAAAGGTTCCATTGAATCCGGATAAGATCCGCATCGCTTACGTACCAGGACGTAATTTATATCATTGTGCTTGGGCAATGTAAGTGATTTGAACTGATCCACGATGTGTTATTTACATACGCTGGCTGTAAGCGAGAAAAGCAGACACGTAGTTAATTCATTTCTCGGTGGAGTTCTACATAAGTGGAGAATAGAAGTTCATATTCACCGGGTTGAAGAAAATTCTGTGAGATTATTTTTAAAAGAAAATAATTAAACTTTGAGAGCTTAATAGCGCAATGCGTTCATTCAGAGCTAAGGATTATTCAAATACACATATTTTTTTATCAATGAACGAAGATACTCTTGGTTTGGCATGAAACAAACAGGTATCAAGTTCTTTATAGAATTGACAATAACAAAATGGCATGTGTATGTGGAAGTGTGCAAGTACGCACAGAAATACTGTCAATAAATCTTTTGCACAAGTTTTTTTTTAAAGTTGCTATACAGTAGTGTACTCACAATAACAGACTACAGATAAGACAACTTAAAATTTTATTTGTTTTCTCCTTACGACTTTAAAACTTACGCGTTCAGTAAACTAAAATAGTAAGAAAATCGTCGAAAAAGTCACCCCAGAAGAATAAAAACCATAGCTATCGAGAAAGAACTTTAGCCCATCATCGAAAAGAAGGCCATTATATTCAATATATAAACACAAATACTCAATATTCAAAAAGTTCTGTATTAAACTGGTGACAGATTAGGAAATTCGAAATCAGATTCAGGATTGAACAAGATTCGCGTTTGAAACGAGCTTAGTTTTAAAACAGGATTTGACCATCTATGTGGATTCACGAAACTCGTTTCGGAATGAGATCGCATGAGGAATCTTCATAAAAATTACCGTATAAACTCTTTAAAAGCTCCATTTTACGCAACCCTATCACAGGAACAAAAATATCGCATGGGTAGTTTCCATATTGTCAACTATAATGTAGACAGTTCTTATCTATCAGTGCTAATCTTTTGCGAAAATTGCACACTGACGAGGGATGGATTATACGACAGGTTAATAAAAATTCCAAACGCCCTAAACTAACAAAAGAAGTATCAGATAACCTTAATAAAAGGTGAGATTAGTTTTGAGAAGCAGCAGTTTACACGGAAGTATAGCCTGTAAAAAAAACCGTTCATAAACAAGTACGATAGAAATGAGAGACTCCAATTCGCAAAAAATTACAAACATAAAGATTTTTCATTTTGGAGCACTGTGCTGTTTGCGGGTCAACGCAAATTCAATTTATTCCCCTCAGATGTTCAGTGTATTATAATATTTGGTGACAGCCTAACGAAGATCTCCGAGAGCGTAATCTACGATGCACTGTGAAACATGGATGTGGCTGTGTGTCCGCTGCTGATCCAGGTAAACTTTGTGCAATCAATGGAATTATGGATCACCCAAATTATTTAGACATTCGGAAGCAAAAGTTGGTACAAAGTACTGTAACATTAGGAATAAAAGAGAATAACGATCCAAAGCTTAATTGTACGCAAGTGCTGAAAACACCCCCATAGTTTCTTGATGTTAACGTTACTGAGCACGTTTGTGCTCATTTGGAGAACCAGTAGAAAAATGATACTATTACAACAAAGAAAGATGTGGAATCAATACTTTAGACTGAATGGGCAAAAATTGATCCGTCCTGCAAAAAGCTTGTAAAGTCCATGCCAGACAAATTACCTACCAACATAAAAAATAAAGCATTGCGAATAAAATATTAAAAATTTCTAATAATATGGTAAAATTTAAGTAAAAATTAAGTGTGCAAATTCTTTTTTTCTCTGTTTTTTTTAGTTATGTGTTTTTATAGTCATGAAATTGAATTTTGTTATTGATGTTCGTAAAACATTGTAGCAGCTTAAAGAACTAGAGGTGCTTGGCAGGGAATTTCAACTGATTAGAAGTCCAGCAGACAGTCTGCCAAGTGGTTTGGATGACTAGAGCCAACAACAAGGCTATGGAGAACAGCCTGGAAGTGGCCGTGAAAGCCCCTCATTCACATAAGCAGAGCATCCTTCTATCCGACCCAGGGGCGGATTTGACCATTTCGCCGCCCTAGGCCTCAGAAATATTTGCCGCCCTTTTCGTTAATTATATGCTATAATATGCAATTTCGATTCCCTAGAATATTTCGGTGTTTGTCGTTGCGCCCGAGCTCACAAAAAAGGATTATCAGAATAAAACCGGCACCGGTTTGTTCGTGAAAATGTCCTATCATTGTGCACAAATAATTTAAATACACACATGGTAAAGAACCCAAAAGTACCTAAAAAAACCTCAAAGTATCAATTTGCAAGGTTCCATCTTACAGCCTTGTTGTTATATGTGAAGACTTTCGGCGAAAAGAAAAAAAAACATGCCAAACATACGAACAATTTATCAATTTTTTTAATCATCAATCATTGATTTATAAATCATTTCAATTAAACTCGTACATTGCCAATTATATTATAACTCGTAAACGAGAAACAAAGTTTTTTGGGATATATCCTATACCGCCACACGTCTTGCCTTGTGGGTCGCGATCATATAGTTATCAATTCATGACAATCGAGAGATCGTTATAATGCGGACTCGATGCTGAAAATAGCGAGAGCATCAAGCCGATCTTCCTTCAATTTAGAACGCAGATAATTTTTAACTCGACGTAAACACGAGAAGCTCCGTTTTCCAGAGATAATAACAGAACAATGCTATCCACTGCAGACACATTGAAAACAACAACAACTGCCCCTATCCATAACAGGAGTTTTTGTTGCTTCTAATGGTTAGCATTGTTCTGTTATGCTGCACTGGTTCTGTTATGGATAGGGGGAGCAAAAAAAACGCTCCTATTATAAGTCAATTTCTGGTCCCGAAAATCCCGGGATTGATGAGCTCTAATCCCGGGATTTTCGGGATCAGAAATTGGCTGGGATTTCGGGGCCGGGAGTCAAGCATTATCGGCAATCAAGATACAGCAAGACTCAAAAAGTGCAAATAGAATCCATATTTATGAGAAAACAATTAGCTCACATCAAAATGCGTAAAGAATAGAGCAAAACAAACCGATGTAACAGTTAACAAGAGAATACAAAGGGGTTTGTAAATAAATAAGTATGGACTGTTTCATATTTAGTGCATTCGTTACATCGAATGATTTGAGGAAATTAATACTAGCGAATGCATACACAGATTTACCAAAATCCTTAACAACAATCAAAAAAAGGTTGTTGGCTATGCAAGCAGGATAAAGAAAATAATAAAAAATAAGATATAACAGGCTAGTATCTCAGGTGAACGGTTCAGTTTGATGTTTAATTAATGGACCTTGACTGCAAATAAGCGCTATATAAATATAAACATCTACTTAGTAAATTCTTACTGGAGCTTGGTGCGAGTAAGAATATCAATGACAGCTGGAAACTACCTAGATATGAGTTTAATGTTTCTCTAGGAAAATACATTGTTACCATCGTAACTGATGGGTCAAACGATATGCAAAAATTAGGCAGACTAGTTGGTACAGAGCAACATATTTGTTTGGCGCATAACATCCACTTGGCAGTTTGCGATGTTCGCTATAATATGAGGTCCATTCCAGATTAAAGAGTTGATGAAGCAGCTGATAGTCTGAACGACGACCACGAAGATTTGGATGGTCCTGAATCAGCTAACTACGTTGAAACCGGTGGCCTGCAAGACACGCTAGATCAGACGAAGGACATCAGCGCATGCATGAAGAAAATTCGTTAGGTAGTTTTATATTTTAAAAAAGCTCCTACGAAAAATAATAACGATCTTTAAAACTATGTCGGATCCGAGCAAGGCATTTAACTGTCTCCTTTAAATGGATTGTAAAACAAGGTGAAATAGTCTCTTGACAATGCTCGAATAGTTTCCCATTTTGAAAAATAGTATAAATTAATAGGCCTGCAATATTCAGAGCAATTAGAAGCAACAGAGTTTGATTCGATTCAGAAAATTATTGAAGTTTTACTCCCTGTAAAATTGGCTGTGACGGCCTTTAGTCGCAGACTTGTTAATTTATGCACTGCTAATACTTCATCAAGATTTGTCTTTAGGCTCTTAGGAGGAAAACGGTCTATTCTTCTGAATGCTATGAAAATTGCAATATTGGACCGAATAAAAGAGCCTCAGTGGTATGCTAAGCTATCTCCAGAATCCACATTGTACCAGCGAAAATTTACCAAATGAAATAAAATCTCTATTTTTGAAACCAAGCAACGCAAATATTAAAAAAAATACTACAATGATCTAGATGCTGAACCCTATGCTTGGTAGCCAAAGAAATGAAGAGAACCCAGTAGATACCCATATTGATCAGAACAAGATAGTCGTCAATTAACGCTACAAGAAGAGCTGCAAAAGTATGAAAATAATCAATCATGAAATGCCGCAAGAATTACTTCCGAAAAACCTAATGAACTTTGGCCGAATTTTTTATATGTTACTTTATTATGTATCTCAATTCTAAGAGTTGTGTTTTGTTGTTGTGGTTTTTTGTCGTGATTTTTTGTTGTAATTTGTAATAGATGTAATTTTTAATATTTGTCTTCATACTGTCAACGTTTTGGATAATTAAAATTATTGTTTTTATTTGCATCAATAATATAAATTAGTAATAATGCAATTTTTTATACAGTTTTGAGCTTACTTATTGTTGTAGTTTTGATATGATGGCAAATTATATAATCTGTTTACTAGAAACTTGACTTATTTTGTTGTGTTGTATTTTGAATTTCAAATCCCGGGATTCCGGGATTAAGATTTTTTAATCCCGTAATCTCGGGATTGAAAATATGGTTCGGGATTGGAATCCCTAGGCGTGAGGCTCATTCGACTCAGATATATGTATATATAAAAAAAAAAATTGGCGCCCCCGAAATTCGCCGCCCTTGGCCCGGGTCTATCGGGCCTAGTGGCAAATCCGCCCCTGATCCGACCACAATGAATGATGGATGGTCGTTTTGCTAGCTCCCCGTGGCTGGAGTGGGCCGTGAAACTATGGGGCGAATATGCTCTGACAAAATATGGGTTGCTATGTATTATTTAATATAAAAAAAACTCTAGCGCAACAGAACCGCTAGAAATACTAATGTTCGATGAACAGTAGAAGAATCGTGCAGATTTTGAGATCATATTCTACCACACGTGCTCAAACCTGTTTCGAGTGCGAAATCACTTTGATCTTAACAATGCATTTAAACTCATAAACCAAATTTCTACCAAACACGGCTTAGAGTAAGGTTCAGCTACTGTGTCAATTTCATAAAAATCTGGTCACTGAATCAAAATTCATAGGGCAAAAAGCAGTTTTTTTTCTTTATAATTTTTCAAGATGGCACCACTGGCACAGAGTTTCCGCATTTCCAAATCGCTTCTAGCAGACTCATTCTTTGAACTTTATTTAAATCTGATAATTGGGTCGTGAGTTCTCGTGAACATAAGTTATTGATGTTTAAAACATAGGTAAATTGGTGGAGGGTTACCGTTCTTGTCCGATGTAAAATTTCAAAAGTTTTCCTTTGGTTGTATAGAAAAAGCAAAAGATTTCTATTTGAGTTGGTTTTCACTGTAAAAGACGAAACATTTTCAGGAGAGTTGATGGGTTGAAGATTTTCACTTTCAATGCCTGCCGTAGCTGCAGGGTTGCCAGCACGTTCATAAACGAATCTATATCTACATACACGAATCTACAACTAAGTAAAAACAATATGTCCTGTAAGTTTCATAATGATTTGATAATCTGGTCAAAAGTTATCGAAATTCAAAAATTTCCCCAATCTAATTTTAGGTGCCTAGTGCACACGTAGGGTTATAGGTACAGAAAATTTTTCTCAAGGCTTCAGTAAACCTGATTCCACAAAAAAATTTTAATATAGCAAACAATAGTGTGTAAGAAGTTACTGTGAAAACGGTCGAATGCAAGTAGAGCGAGAGACACTCTCGCGGTTCGTTAATGTGATCTTTTTTATATTAATTGCTCAGTGACATGTTGGTTTATTTTCGTTTGATTGTTAATGTTAACTGTTTAGAAACCTTTTAAGAAAAAGTTTCAAGCACTTAAAACTTCCGATTGAAGAAGGTATGTTCATGCCATTAGAATATAAGAGAGCCTGATTTTGCTTCGTAGAAAACGAAAAATTCTTCAACTTTTTTTTCATAAGATGTCATTGCCTTCAAATTTTGAGAATTTTTTTATTATGATATAATTAATAGCATATTTAAAAAAAGGGGGCCATAATGAGCCATAAATTGAGATGTAACAAAAATTCTGGAGTCAAAATTATGAAATTTGAATTTTCAAGTTAAATCCGAAACTGACCCACACCTTCTATTTATAATCTATACCTAAAAGACCTTAAAAGATACATTTAATGCTAATAACGTTTTAATGCTAATTACTTTTTCAATGCTAATTACATTTTTCTAATGATAATGACTTTTTCATGATGTTTTTTTTTAAATTAGTATTATTTATTGTATATTCCTAACTATCTGTATTTCAATTATAACAGCAACATAGGTAATTATGGGAAAAACATCATAAAAAGTTATTAGCATTAAAAAGTAATTAGCATTAAAAGTTTCTTTTCAGGTCTTTAAGGGATATAATATAAATAAAAGATGAGGATCAGCATAGGATTTAGATCAATAGACACTGAAGTTTCGAACACAATGTCGAAATAGACGGGTTCTCGCAAATATTTTTTAAATCCCAGTTAATTATGGATTCTGCTCCTTTTATAACTAATCGGACTTTTTATGAAGCCTTGAGGGACAAAATAGCCACATTCTGGACCAAGATTTTCCTTGAGAATCAACAGTTTTTGCTTAAATATTTCAAATTCTACTCGGCACATCTTGGAGAGAGGATGATAAATTTTAAAGCGCCATTAAGAATCAAACCCAAATTGGATTTTTTTATAAAAATAATACTTCATTTTGATCGAAAATAAATTAGCATCTATTTCTATAATATGACAATAAAAAATTATGTTCTGAGAACTAAAATACTTATACTTTTCCTTCATATATTTTTTAAATTATTTTTTTAAGCTATTCCGATCTTTTAGTCCTTGTTAAGCGCATAAAATAACTTTGTCCAGCTAGAATCTACATTCATCCCGGCACTTATTTTGATTTTGCGTGGATTTTTATTGAATATCTGCATAAGTATTTGTTTCCGAGAACCAGTTCGATTGCTGCGGGCAATAAGAGTGTTAGTAGTGGTAGCTCAAACTTTATCTAATTTACCGACTAGATGAACTGTTTTACACATGTTACGCGGAAAGTGAGTTGCTGCCAAGTCAAATTTGAGTGCCTATCGATCCAATAAGCCATATTGTTGATACAGATCTATTGTGATGGATATATTACATTTTGATTCTAAAACGTCAGCCCAAACTAATTAATTTAACTTGTTTTGAACGATTGTCATCAATCAAAGTAAAGCAGCTCCAAGCCATATGTTGAGATTTCTCGAGCTTCCGCGTTTGACAATAGTTAACAATCGTTCCTGAAATCCGCCATTTTGAACAATAATTATTTTTGAATTTGCTACAATTTGAGTTGATTTTGCCATGGCCTTGCCTGGTTTCTGTTAAAACGTTACCTAAGCTGCAGCAAACTCTACGGCCAAAGTTTTATCTTCGAGCCACCTATAGGACTTTTTTCTTTTGTGGAATGCAATGTAAGAAAAATTATACGTGCTTTGAATATTTCAAAGCCATCTGAATGAATTTGTTAAGCTAGCAATATTCGCTTGTTTTAAAAAAACTTCTTCGTTTGATTTTGCTAGTTATATTTCGTCTTGCAGTTAGTTTCAAATTGTTATACTTCTGTTGAAATACCGTTCGTGGGCTCACAAACAAACGGTTTTACAAATGCAAACAGTTTGTTTAATTGATGTATTGGTCGATTTTTACTTATTTGTGTGAATAGATGTATCTCGATCCGTAAGTGACTTAAATGTGTCCTGGATACATGTATATGCACCAGTAGTTTGTTTCAAATAAACGAATTTTGTATAATAAACTTTATACTAGCGAATAACAAAGTAAAATAAATATAATACATATCAATGGATTTATTCATGAACAAAACATATAATTTGAATTGCAATAATGCTTTTGTTCATTTACACTATTTCCCATACCTACAACGTTTACATTTGATACCACATGACTTTTGGTATTCAAGAAGATGTCTTCATAAGGACCACCACTGTTCACACCGACTTAAATAAAAAAAAACAATGACTTCAGTTACAGGACATGAATGTTTTGTAAAAAATCAATTTTCCATTTTAAAGCTTATTATTTTTTGGAAATCATAAAACCTGATTCAAAAATTAAATCCAGAGCTAATGAGTTACAGTTTACTTAAATTAGCTAGGAAGACTTCCAGCAAAATTACAATCCGAACATTAGGTACTACATTTCCTCAATTAATAGTTTCAATCAAAAAGTGTCACACAAACCATATTTCAAATATGACTCCGAATTGGAGTATCACCTGCATCCATGCAGATTTCTATAGAATTTAATTGAATGAGGACTAAATCATTTGCTTTCATATGCACGTTTGCATCGCGTAACTATAACATGTCCTTCAATTTATATTATGCCTTTACGCGACAGGTTATGAGATTCGTGCACGAACTCATGCATTCAATCTGCTTTCGACCTAATTTTCCATATTTCAATTGGTTAAGCTTATTCATTCAAATTGTTGATGATGCAAATTTTGCTAGATTGGTTGCTGGGCCGTTGAATGATGCGGGATAGCATATGAGGTGACACTGAAGCAAAATATAATACAATATTATTTCAGGTTATTGAATGTAAATAATATATAGATCAGAACATACATATCTGAATATACTTTGAGGATTAGTGGCCATGGCAGCTTTTGCTTTTCAATGTATTGTCGGTATATATTATAATGTAAGCTTTTCAATGTATTATTTGAATACGATTGAGGAAATCGTAATCCAAAATCGAACCATACGAATTTTCTGGCTATTCGGTAAACGAATAACCTGATTGATGAAGAAAGTTTAATATTAATTTAAGCTCTTCTGCTGCCTTTTTCGAATCTATTTTTAACACACTAAATTCTCGTTGCTCACTTTTTTGGTGGATTTCACTTAGGTTCAATTAATTAACATAGCTGTTGATTTTATGTATGTATCTTTTCTTAGTCTTCGTTGTATGGATTTGCAAACTATGCTACGTTAGCTGTCAAACGTAGTGTAAGAATTTAGTGTAGAGTGTGAACAAGAAGTGCTCATATCGGATCAAAAATGCCGGAATTTTTTTTCCAAAATAGTTTACGGAAATTTACAGCGATCATGTTCCTCAGAACCAAGTTGCAGATATTAGTTCATCCAATTCTTCAAAAAACGCGATGGTGCCTCAAAAAAGTTCCAAGATGAGGAGCTTGAGGAGTTGTTGGATATTGATCCTCATCAAAATTTTGAAGAACTATCTGCAGTACTGAATGTTGATAAATCCACCGTTGAAAAATTGCTGCATGCAATGGGAATGGTTCAAGAAGCAGGGAAATTGTACCATACGAGTTAAAGGAGAGGGGCATTAAAATACGTTTGCTCACGTGAGAAATGATGGTCCAACGATAAAGAATAAGAGTTTTTTTTTACATCGTATTACCACTGGCGACGAAAAATGGACACATTATGGTCATTTTTAACAGAAACTAGAATGGGGGGAAGACAAGTGAACCAGACCCATCAATCCCAAAGCGCAGATACATTGAAAAACAGCGGAGAGGTTAAACAGATGATTGAAAGTATGAGAGAATCAAGGCAGTCATTAATGTTAAAGAGGTAAATTGGGTAAAATTTGTATTAATTTATATATTTTAAATAAGCTCTTGAATTGAATTGAAAAATATTTTTATTACAAATTATTTGTACAATCTTAACCTAACTTACAGTTTAATTAACAAGAAAAATAACTTAAAATCTAGCGGCTATACTATTTTGGCCTGCTGGCTCTTATCGTTTGTTTTTGGTTTTTTTTTGCATAAATTTTGCTTCTTACACATTAATGATATTACCCAGCCTGTACAGCAGCTGGGATTACACTGGTTATGGTTATAGTTTCCTTAAACATTACCCTACACTTAAATTCCGATCTAACCTATGTCTAATTATAGTTACTTAGCCTAATTACATCTAATCTTAACCTAGGTCTTAAATCTAACCCCTTCTGTTTAACGGGTGGCCTGTGTAGTCGAAAAGCGCATCCATAAGCTGCCGTTGCAATGCTATCATCGCGGGGTGCATAAATGGCTCATTAGAGCCTCCTGTACGCCCTAGTGTCCGAATCAGTCCATTCTCATGTCCGTCTGCCTGTCCGTAAAATCTTGTCGTTAATTCTACAACTCAGTCCCTAAGTGGCTTCAGTCCTGATAGCAAATGGATTTAGCTTTGGTGGTCATGCCCATCTTTTTGGCGAAAAGGTCGGATGCGTTGAAATGCAGATTTGGCAGCTTTGATTTTCCGCCGCACAAAAGGATTACATTTTAAAAATTCCTGGAAATCGATTCCGAGGTACTTTAGAGATGGGCCAGGAGTAATCTTAGATGTTCCGAACGAGACAGCGAGTTTCTTGGTCTTGTTGCGAATAGTTTGAGATCTCCGATACTTGGAGGGATTGCGAAATACGCAAAGCTGAGTCTTACTGCTGTTTGGTTTGATGCCCCATTCATCAAAGTAAAGATTTAGTTCTACCAAGTAGTATTCCAGGCTCTTCGCTGCTTTGAGCGGGTCTTGGCTCGACGCGAATAAGAGCGTGTCATCGGCATATTGGAGGATTTGGACTTGAGGTTAGTCCACTGGAATAGGAAGGTCAGCGGTGAATATGGTATAAAGAATTGGTCTAGTGACAGAACCTTGTGGCACTCCTGATGTCACAGGTTTAATGATAGAATCTGCTCCATTAACGCTGACATAATAAAGTCTGTTGGTAGGAAAGCTTCGGGCGAGTCTTATTACCTTTTCCGGGAATCCAAACTTGATCAACTTAAACAAAAGACCTTGGTGCCAGACTGAATCGAAAGCCTTCTCGATATCTAAAGCACACACCACGGTCGGAGTGTTTCGCTCATTCAAGTGAGACACAATTTGATCATGCAAGTATGAGATGGGGTGCTGAGTGCCGTGCTTGCGCCTAAAGTCAAACTGGTGTTCGGGAATGATTTGTGTAAGCTCACAGTAGTTTTTTATCATTTCCATCCAAATTCTCTCAAAAATCTTCCCCAAGTTAGGAAGCGAAGAGATTGGACGGAAATTGCTGGCCTCTTTAGTTTTGCCCTTCTTATGGATGGAAACTGTTGCCCAGGGCGTTGTTGAAAACAATTGAAATAATTCTGAACATAGAGATTGGTATATGTTTAATTATGAGATTAGACATTCCACCATGCCCAGAAGACTTCGTACTTTTTATACCAAGTATTCACTATTGACAAAGTGGAACCGTTCATCTGCATTTTGCGGATCATCCCAAGGGTTATCGGATGAAAATGTTGCCAAAGGCTCATTATGTGTATTGAGGAAGCGGTTTAAATAAGCTCAAAAATTTAAGTAGCTTTTATATTTACAGATTTCAAAGAGATAGATTAAATGAGAAAGGAAAATTCAAAAACAACCCTAGTGATCCTAATTCAAAGAATACGGACTGCATATCATGTGGTGAGTGCATTAGACTTGTAAATAAGTTTGATATTTCTCTTATTCGCATCTAAACTTTGGCAATAGTTAGACCAGATAAGCAGGATATTTTCAGAATAGGTTGAAGTTTTTTAAAGCGTAGACGATTAGTGATGAAGTACCCAGTTTGAAATTAATATCTAATGAGAGTTCAGTGAGCCTAGGCTTGCTCCGTGGCTCCTATGGGTCGTCAATCAAATAAGCAAATGATGTTCACAATCCGTTTTCGCCCAGGCTTAATCAGGATCCAAAAGTTTCAAAGAGACCATCCTTCTTTAATCGGGAGGTTTACAATTGGCGCCCAACGTGGGCTCTGATAACATCGACAAAAACGGCAAGGCAATTGTTCCTGTCAGTGGTAAATGTGGCCGAGGGTAAGGTCCAGGTCTGGTACCGTAGAAACCGCTCCCAAGTATATTCATGGTAAGAGTTGGTAGCCAAGATGCGAGCTGAATTCCTTTCGCTCGACTATATCGATTAGCTATTCATGGAGATTGGGAGGCACTCTCAAGAACCCGAAGAGTCCATTGGGGTTTACGTGTTGGCGATGGCCTTCTCATGCCTTCTCATATTTGGAGGAGGATAGGTTTCATGCAGTTCTACTCGAACTGCAAAATCATGCAGTTCTACTCGAAGCAGACTAGGCAGTACTTTTTTTTTTATAACTATACAAAATAATAAAGGATTTTATTGACTATCATTGTCCTTTTTATGAATACATAGTTTTGCTAATGATAAACCTAATTTAGTTTTATTATTTACTTTGTTAAAATATTTTATTCATAAGTGAATTAGTGTATATTTTTTAGAAATTATAAAAATTACATGTTATCTTACCATCTTTGAAGTGCTCGCTTTCAAGAGACAAAAAACTAAATTGCTAAGCCACTTTTGTCCTCGAGTATATCTTAAAGATGCATGAATTTTTTATAAACTGTAATTGATCCTTCTGCAAAAAAAACTTGTGGCTGGAATGACAACTATTAATTTTCATAAAGCTTTTTATTATGGAAATACATGAAAAGGCGCTTTAAATTCCGGAACATATTGTAACAATCTCGAAATTAGTTCATTTTTAAGTTTATCAAAAAAATATATGTCTGTATTTGGTTTCAAATGAAGAAAATTTATAATCTGGCGTTTTAGTATTAAAAGAAACATATAATTTGGGATCTACAAGACTGAAAAAGTGCAATAGTGATCAACAATTTCACTTGAAACATCTTTGTTTATCTCTTGACAAATTCTTTTGAACTGCATGTATAGATCGGTATCACTAATTTGACGTTTTTTTTTGATAATCACATAGATTTGCAATCATTTCATAACAATATCATTTTTATCGTCAAATTTTTCAGTGATTCGTTTGAAATTTTCATATTTTTTTTATCGCAGTAGCCAATATCTACAGTTTTAGATTGTAAAATACACGTCAGTTTGAATAAATATTTTACATCCAACAATGATTCACATGATTTCACAGAGAATTTTGAATCTCTGACCCAATCACTTTCACGTTCAAATTTTATTAAAATCTTGAAGAAGATTTTGGTGCTCACAACTTACTGAGCTTGCAATTGTAGGAAAATCCGGTCTGCAACTTTTTTGAACAGAACCTATTGCATAAGTTCATAAGCTTTGTACTTACATACCCAAACGGAGCCATATTCTTAGTTAATGAAATGGAGGGACGGTCCATGGCAGCGGCGGGGATTTTCAAATAGAAAATTCGGCGCTTTTACACTGCCGGATTTTACCAGGAGACAGAATTTGAGCCACTTAGGGGCCGAGTTGTGAACTGGAGACAAGATTTCGTTCACAGACGGAAGGACATGAAAACGGACTTATTCGGAATATTGGGTGAACGAGTAGCTTTAATGAGCCATTTATGCTCTCTGCAGAAATAGCAGGACAATGTTGGTTCATGGACATGCTGTTTAAATATGTTGTCGTCCCAGTAAATTGGAGGGGATAGTTAAGATCTAGGTTATGTTTAGGTCTAATTACGCTAAGCTAATCGTAGTTAAACATAAGCTAGATTAAGTTTATTAAATTGAGTTAGTATTTAAATATTATACAGTTGTCATCTCTGGATAATATTCTATAGGTGTAAGCCAACAACTAAATGATACAAAATTAAATAATTATCATCCAAGAACAGCCTTGGCCTGCTAACGCTGCTAAATGTAAGATTTTTTATGTTTCATTGTATAGCTTAAAAAAATAATGAAAAACCCCGTTTACTTGACATATTGTTGTTCTCGTAAGCTTATATTTGAAAAATATGCAAAAATGTTGGCAAATTTATTGAAAGATAATGGTATTTCTTATGAAACTGGTTTGCTTTATCTCTCTCAAGGTTGGTTAAATTAGGTTAGGTGTAACTGGCTGGCACAGGGCCACACATAGACCCATATGGTCAGTAGCGGTACCAGATAAATGGACCCGGAGAAGGAAAGTTCCGTCCAAACGGCCATCGAAGGCCCCAAGCTTTTTTTGCGAACTGAAGTATGTCCTTCAGTCTCTGCTCCGCTACATGTGAGAGATCTACCAGTCAGGGCTCACCGAAGCAGCGCTGCCTGAGGTTCCCCAGCGCCGGGCAGTGACACAGAAGGTGTTAGATTGTTTCTGAGACTCCCGGCTCTTGACACTGCTTACAGGTGTCGCTGGTTAGGAGTCCCATTTTCATGACATGTGCTGCTACAAGACAGTGGCCAGTAATGATGCCGACCAGCCGCGTGCAGTCAGGCCGCGGCAGGGGGAAGGCTGGCCCCGTGCTTGGCTAACGCATCCACTCTCTCATTCCCTTCAATGCCCTTGTGAGCACGAACCCAGAAAATTCTGACCCTTCTGTCGTTGTCCAGTCTATTCAGGACCTGAATGTCAAGTACACACTTCGATTTGTATGTGTACGACATCAGAGCGTTAACCGCCGCTTGACTGTCTGTAAAGATGTTGACTTTCTCACTTGTGATATCTCTGGCGTGTACTAGGTCTGCGGCTTTAAGTATCGCAAATACGTCCGCCTGAAAAATACAACAGTGATAAGAAAGTCTGAAAGCTGCTTCTATAGTTGCATCTGCAGAAAAAGCTGCAGCACCCACACCGGCAGTTGTTTTAGAGCTATAAGTGTAGATGCTAAAAGCTGCTGCGCCCATTTGCTGATTCCACTCCTGCCCATCCCCCACAGACACTTGATCTCCCCGCTCGAAGCACAGAGTAAGGATCAAGTAGCCGGTGCTACTTGCGTATCCCCGCTCAATTCTGCTGTGGCCGAAAGCTGTAGTCAAAATCAATGCAACACAACATTAGGCGCGTTTTTTGCTCCCCTTATCCATAACAGAACAATCCTAACCAGTGCAGACGCATTGGAAACAACAACAACTTATGTCATGGATAGAGGCAGTTGTTGTTGTTTCCAATGCGTCTGCACTGGTTAGCATTGTTCTGCTATAGATAGGGGGAGCAAAAAAACACGCCTATTGTTGCACAACAAAACGAGTTTGAACACATGAGAACGTATGAGAGCAGTTACAATGATGCAACACAGCTTTGTTGCGCAGAATAGTTTGCTCATACCTCAAACTTGGCATGTCAACAAAATTTTTGAAAATATTCAATTCCACCAGTTGCTATGAACGTCTAGGAAATGGGAAATGCCATATGCAAATGAAATTCAGAATTTGTTTTTTTTCCCATTTTTGCTTTGCAATATATTCTGCAGCTTTTAAAGGATAAAATACTCACTGACATCACTTTCCAAGACTTTAAAGGATCCATATTATCAAACAACACTTTCGTTAATATAGCCAGTGACAGGTGACGGTAAATGTTGTGTTGCATTCATTGTAACTCGTTCCACCGACAAAGCATGGCAACAAATATTGTATTGCATTGATTGTAACTCCAGCATAAGGATCGTGACTCGTAGTGTCCCGATTCCCTAAGCCTGACAGCAGCTTTTGCAGCAGTGCCCTTAACGAAGAAATAAAGCGGAAGGAGATGAAGCAGGACGTTCAGAGCAGACGACGGAGTCAAGGCTAAAGCACCTGTGGTACAGAGAGCAGCCAGCCGCTGAACTCTGTTCGTCAAGGTAGGTAATGCCTCTTTGCCTGTATTAACTGCACGCCACTCATAGCACTCTTCTACTAGTCTGGCTCCAGTCTGCACGATAGCGGACTTAATCACAGTGAAACACTTTTTGGAGACTACGAGAGTGGCCTTGGAGGCGTATCTACTACATTCTACCAAGAAATCTCAACACCTCTTGGGACCGTTTGCCCTATATTGGTTGCTGGGAGGAAGGGTACATAGCCTCTCTACTGTGAAGTGCTCGAACTATAAGGAAAATGGGCACACTTCCTGAGATTGTAGAGAGCCTCAAATATGTTTTCAGCCGGCTGATCTGGGACCCAAAGAGACTGTGTCGTGGAAAGTAATGTGGGCTGTAATTATTTCAATGTGATATGGTAAGTCAGTTGAAACCTGTTGAAACTGGTTACCTTTGTGATGAGATTCAAATTAGAATTCTTGGTCTCTGCAAAATCTACAGAAAATATTACACTTCGCTGTTATGATAGGCTTTTCCATCATTTTTGTATCAAATTTTCACAGGAAAAACTTTCTGTAATTAAAATATTTGAGAAGTGTTTTATGTTACTTTCCTAGAATTTGAAATTCGTGCGATAGAAAACCTTGGAGATTTTCTATCCTATGGATACAGTCATAGAATTGATACAGGTTGTTTGTAATAAGCAGCACATTTAGTAGAACGTGCTTTCTGAAACTTCACAATTTCGATACTTTTCTTTGAATATCAGCATTTCTTGTGGTTTCTATGCGCTGAAACTTTATCTTACTAAGGTTCTTTGCCTCGCAGGAAGTTCACGTCCGCTAGGATATTCAACGCTAATATATCTATTGTTACATGTTGTGCTAGCAACTGTATGCTGCTTTTTGCAATCTAACCGTGTCAATTACTTCCACGAAGATTCTCGAAACTGTTTTAACAGTCATAATGTCAATCTACTGAGGCATACGTAAAATATTCGGTGCGTTTTTTCACGTCTCGATCAATAGCAGGTTAGGGTAGGCAGCATTGAAAACAACAACAATCTTGCCTCAGTTTTGTTGTTTTCAATGCTGCCTACCCTAATTTGCTATTGAACGAGATGCTAAAAACGCACCTATTATTTCTACGCGTGTGATTTCAGATAAATATTATCCAATACTTTCCCAACTGTGCCGAGCTGTTTTAATCACAGCTAACCCAATTTTTCGGGCTACAGGCTCTGGGTCTATCTTTCGTGACAGAATTTTATGTCCGCTTGTTTTTAGCATGATGGTATATTTAATATTAAAATGAATAAGGACCATTTTTATTGGTATTTGTAGACTTTTTCAAGCAATATCTATTAGTTGATATTCTGTTGTAATGCGAATCAATAATATGTGTATACTAAATACACTATAAGAGAAAATATCAGCTTTTATCTTCCTGAAATACCAAGAAACTCATATTCACTAATTTAAACTACTACCGAAGCACCAATAAAAATATTTTGGGGTTCATATTACGTACATACGAGTACATATACGAGTATAGTGTATGATTCTCCTAAACGATGTCTTTTATATTATCTCCACGAAAGTCGTCTCGTTTCCGTTTCCAATTGACCACAATATACTGTGAAGAATACGTACTTGTGTGTTTAGGACCGACAGTAATATCTGAACTACTTGCTGCATCGCAAAGGTAGCTACGTCCTGCAGATAGTCACTAGAGAATGTTAATTTGCAACTAACCTGCAATTTATTAGAAATAATAACAGAGTTCGTGTTGTGTGCCAACTGTGCTCACACTGGTGGTTTTGTGGAGCAATTTGCAAGAGAATCTACCTAATTATCCTCGCCAGCACAAACAACATTACGCGAGTATCTTGGGGGTCTCCAGATACGCGTTCCATGGGAACGACGGTAAAATCATTTGATGAACAAAATGCTCATATTCAGTTATATGGTGTGTAGGTGTAGCGAAAGCCTTCAAGTGAGCCTATAAATGGTTTCGTATGGTAATTAAGGTTTCCTTGTTTCCAATGAGCGTTCGAAATTTCCCGTTCGAGAGCTACAACGGTTTTAGATCAAAGGTGGCGTTACTAAATGAATTTTCTGAGAAACGCATATTTGGGTTCGCAATATATCACTAAAGGGTATTTAGGTGAGTCGCATAGAAAACCTCCGAAAATAATCAAATAATTTACTGTTGAACTGGTATTTAAATGATGTATATACGCACTTGCCTATCAAAAATAATTTTTGAGCAAACAGGTTAATTACTGAAATATGCACACATGAATAGTTTATTGTTAATTAGCATATGCAGTAAATACTTAAAGCACAACAAAAAGCATTTATGAGATTTATGTAACTTAGATCAAGCTATTGATGATGCACTAGAAATGAAAATTTTTTTTTGGGGAAGTTATTATATAATTGGTAGCTGTTATTCTTTGAATAGCTTCCCTTTCAAGGTAGAATTATAAAAATTATAAAATGCAACGTCCAAATGTTAAAACTGCCAGCAAAGAAACAAGAAATTAAAAAAATTAAATTATTGGTGCACATTATTAACACCAAATATATAGCTAAGTTTCAAATACAGTTATAATAATTGCATATCAGCACACATAATCCGAGATATCTTTTAAAATTTAGGTGTGTGTCGTCAATAAATCCCATGTCAGGTGAAGGTAAAGCCCAAAGCAATTTAACGAAGCTAACACGCGTAATGTCATTACTCAAATTTCGTTAATACTTTTGAAGCTGGTAATCTTTTGGGACGTGACCGGCATGTAAGAAGTAATTTAAGAAAATCTCCTCGATTGACTTTTAATGGCAAACGCGTATTTAAAATTCATCAGATTGTTCCGTGTTCCATAAAAAAATCCTCAAGTCAGGATCTGTAAATAAATAAGTATTCACAGTGAAGTATGCTTTCGCGCTGTTTGGTGAAAGTCAAATTTAAAAAGATCTTTTAGAGTTGGTACATTATATTAAACAAAATGAAATATGATTCATAGATATTTGTGTACCAAAAACGTAACTGCTGGCGCTCTAGAAAGAATATGAGAGAAGCAATTTGCAAGCTTTCATTGCTTGCCGATACGATATAGGAATGGTTAACACAAAGATTATACTCCTATACGTACATGATGTAATGGCTGAACTTTTAAGGATTCAAATGGAAATTTCACTCCATTTGTTGGGCGGATATGGAGTACAGAACTTGTGTGCACTTAAAGTAATCGGCATTCATGCTGTTCAATTTCAATGATATAGTCAAATTTTTAAAATTCGAAACAGTATTTGAATGAAAGTTTTACTGGAAGGATATTAATATTTTATGTTGTAGAAGTCTGTAGGCAACAGAGTGAAAAACTGAGACTAATATTTTATCTGGTACTGTGAGCCTAGAATTATGTCATAGGTTGAGCTATAACTTACAACAAAATGCATTGTGACTAGTGTTTCATCAGTGTTTCTGTTCTGTTATGTTGCCAAGTATTACGGTCTCTTAAACTTTATTTGGATGAGCTCCATTGATCAAAACTTCTGATACGTTCAATTTAATATTGTATACATTGGAATGAATTTGAAAAAGTGTATGTTCCAATGCATCAGGAGACGAAAAATACCATCACGGAAATACCGTCATAGATTCAAGAAGTAATCAACGTATCAGAATAAGGACCACAAGTATCAACATGAAACCAGCTGACATATGGTTAGAAACAGCTCGACTGAGTGAAATCGATTAAATTAATTGAAGACGTCGATAGCTGTGCTCGCTAAGACACTACGAGGGGACGATTTGCTGCCTGTGGGTTCACATTCCGTCGTATGCTCATGGTTGTACTTGTTTGTCCTGTGTTTTCTCAAGAGGCGATGGCTAGGTATAAGACCAGTACTCTAGAAATTAAAGTAAGTGGCACTTAATTATTTCAAATAGATTAATTAAATTGGCTTCTTTTACCTGACTGGTCTAGATTAAATCTCCATTCATAGAAGAATCCCTTATGCTTTGGAATTATTATCAAAAAATTGTGTAGATTAGGTCAGGTCGAGAGGTTTTCAAAGGGATAGTTTTGTTGAAAGACACACATAGACATAGTAGAGGCTCATTGTGTTACCACGGATATACTCTGCTTTAGCCATTGTGCTCTGAAAGCTATTTGAATATTTTGAAGAACTGTACAATACCGTTGAAGCCGATTAAAGAAAGATCAGTTAAACCTGAGAAAGAGAGAGCCCGCCGAGTGACCCGACTCTTGTCCTCGCAAGAGCTGGAAGTGGCCTCTTCTGCAGCGGAAAGCTCTACAGACTAGCAGACTGGTGTAATCTTTATCCATGGAGGCAAATAACTGTTTTGTAATTGCATATGATGATTCTTCAGCCCACGAATTTTTAGTGTCCTTGAAGTATTTTTGCTTAGTCGCTGTTTGACCGAGGGACATCGATGTAGCTGTAAAGAAAGAGCTTAAAACCTTCGGCAGCAAAGTGCTAAGGGTTGTCAGTTTATCGGTCACACAAATGCCTCAAATACATCTATGTTCAGGTACTCAAATTAACTGTACTGATAAATGTCACGACATTCGGCAAAATTTTTGGACATTGGATAGTGTACAAACCAGCAAAAAAAAACTGCTTGGCTACCTGTGAAATTTCCAATATTAATTCCAAATAATCGATTGAACAGGAAGCCAGTCGATGATCTGCAAATACAACCACCACTTCTGCCTAAAAGATACTTCAATAGTCCGGTAGAGAAAGAGATTCAGCTCATTCGAGTATATAGCACTGCCAACTCTATTCCTCAGTTTTGAACCATCAGTACACAAATGAATTAGTCTATATTTTAGGCTGGCACTATCTTTCCATTCATCTCTGCCAGGAATGTTTGAAATCCAGTAGAGTGTCCGGAGTTGCGTAGTCAACGTCGGCTGGAGCAAAAACTCCTTCAGGTAAGTGATTAATGACCTTTTGAAGTTTCAAAGGTTACGGGCTGCTGCTAAAAAGGCAGTCAATGACACAATGCGCGCTTACCTTGAGCATGTCGAAACTTCTATTACTTCCGACAATCCTAAGCCTTTTTGGCCTTATATCAAATGCCTTAAAACTTCCTCTGGCATTGTTTCTGTAATGTATCCTCATGATATGTCTGCGTCCTCACCTCAAGATTCTTGTGAGCTCTTTCCTCAATTTTTCTCTTTTTTCACCTCCCGTCACAGTAACTCTTCGCCATAAACCAGTTTTCCCACGCCTGATTGTACCCTTTCTACTTTTTATTTTTACTAATCCTCAAAATCGAATTGTTAGTTTTGTCTTTCGACGCAAGCGCTAGCATTGGTGCTGATGGCATTCCAAATTTGTTCACCAAATCACTTTCATCTTTTTTGTGTGTTCTTCTTTCAGTAATTAATAGTCTTAGCATCTCAATTGGTACCTTTCCATCCCTTTGGAAAACCACCAACATATTTTTCCATGATATTTCTTCCATCTCTAATCACCATATTATCCTTTTTGCCATATTTTAGTAAACTTCTTGAAAGAGTCGTTTACAATAGAGCCCTTGCTGGCCAGTGAACAGCTTGGATACAAACACCGTTGCGTCCACAACCGACCAGACTTTGCCAGGGCTTTTGATTCTGTGAACCACGATATTCTTATGTCAAAATTAACAGGGTTCGGTCTCTCCGGTGTCCTTTTTTCTCCGTTCTCTTCCTACGTTTGTGATCACTCTTGTGTTGTTACTGTTAACTCTTGCTCTTCATCACCCTTTTTTCATACGCAGGAGTTTTGCAAGGATCCATTTTTGGCTCTTTATTGTTCCATTTGTTTATTAACGATTCCCTCTTTAACTCACTCTGCTTTTTGTACGCTGATGATCTTAAAATGTTCAGAATGATTGAATCCGCGAGTGACTGTTTCATATTGCAGAAAAATTTGGATGCTTTGGCTACCTGTGGTGCTACCTTTGGCTACGAGTTCCCTCTCTTTCAATGCTGTGAAGTGTCATCAAATGTTTTTCACCCACAAAACATCCCCTATTCACTTCTCTTACTCTGTCCTTGGCCTACCTCTCAATGCTGTTGCTAGTTTCAATTTGAAAGTTAAAGTTCCACTTGCATATTTTACACTTCACTGCCAAGGCCACTTCTCTAAATATATGTTTTTCCTTCGTCCGTAGTGTTCTTGAATACTGTTGCCAATTTTGGTGGCCACATTACGGGCACTTGATCGTTGCGGTTGAATCTGTGCAACGGCGATTCACCCGCTCGTTGTTCTATAAGTACAGTATTCCGTATTATGATTACAGGGAAGGAAAGGCCTCCATCCTTAAAATTTCATTCCTTGAATCATGTAGAGTGTTTCTCGATGAGTACCTCATTTTCAAACGTTTTAACGGCTGTATATTGGTTGACCTCAGCATTCACCCTTTTGTTAAAGAATCGGGCCGTCCTAGTAGAACATTATTCAACTTTAATGGTACATTTGCCCGTACCGACACCTATTTCTTTTCTCCCCTTTCTTTTCTCCCCTTAACCTTGGTCCTCTGCCTTGAACGTTAGCTGTGTTTGAAAATACTTTAAAAAATAACGTTGTGTCATATTCTCGATATATGTCCTAGTTTAGTCAATTGTTTGTTTTTTTTTCGGTCGATTTAGCTTTGGGTTCCATTTTGTATTACATTTCCATTCTGAATTTACAAATTTTCTTTTTTTTTTAATTTTCATGTTATAGTGTTTTATATATATATGTATATCATATATATATTTTTCTTCTTCTTATGTAATCTATAATGGGATATGTTCTGTGGATTAGGCCAATAAATAAATAAATAAATAAGATCCTACCATGGTGATACTCAGCTCTAGTCCAAGCTGAGATACAATGCAGTCTGACAGCAGTTAAATTAGCTTACTGCAACATGAAAAGAGCCTTAGTAGGGGTAGTCCGGAAAGCCCCTGCTGCCAAAAGTGCGACATTTCCTGCAAGTTTTTAGCTGGTAGGTGGAATTTGGAGCAGCCTAGCCATAAGCATCGGTATCGGTTGAACTACAGTGGTATAATACCATGTAGCAAAGATTGAGGAAAGAGTAGCGCCCAATGTGGGAAAAATGTCCACACGAGTGAGGTGACATTTTACCTTGTGATGTTTAAAATAATATTTCTCTATCTTGATATAAGCCGAACATTTTTGTAATATTATGGATATGCACGAGAATTCTAACGATGACTCGTGCAATTGGAAAAACAATAAATGAAATAGTTGCGAGACACCGGTGTGTTTTTTTTAGTGAGTTATGTGGGATCTCGTCTTCTGTTATAGTGTGAGGTGTATTATGAGGGTCAGGGACTTGGTCCTTTAGTCCGGCTACTTCACTCCACCTGTTCCTTTCATTTGTCTGTAGCATTCTTGAATACTGCAGGTCAAGTCTGGTCCCGCCACATTAATTGTTCAAATGATTCTGTAGAGTGCTTTCAGCGTAGATTTACACGCTCATTATTATTTAAATTTCATATAATTTAATGTGAGTATAGTGATCGTTTGTCCTTACATCATATTACCACAAATACGTCAATAACGATAAAAGAATAATTACTAAAAAAATGCAGTTGCTATAATTCAATTAGTTACAGTTTAATGTAAATCCAATAAAAAAAGTAAAGTAACGATGTTCAAATATCATAAACAACTATTTCGTGTATAGTAAAAATATAGTTTCCTAAAAAAGTAATAATTGCGGTTAGACTTCTGCATAATGAAGAAACTTTTTATTGATTCACCAAACATATTTCCTTGAAAGAAGTTCCAAGAAAAAATGATGAAGACTAAATTTCAAGACACTAAAGTATTAAAATGTACACAGTGCTGTTGATTCAGCGATGCTTATTACGCTTACTGCAGACATTTGCTCGGTATTTAGAAACTTCACTTTACATATACAAAGATGGACAATTTCAACATCTAGTTGAAAACTTAAACGACGAAATTGAAAAAATTGAATATTTGGAGAGAATGGTGGAGAATGAAAAGCGGAGAGTGGTATAATTTGCATGCTTGTGTCGATACTCCAGGATATCAACTTTCGATTCGCTTACGATTCAATCCTAGGATATTTTGTAATATTGTTATTGTGTTTTCTTGTTTACTTGCGTTTCCAACTGCTGTCAATGCAACATTGTGTCTGATCAGATAGCTGTGTGATACTCTTTCTTCGGATTGAAGTTGTAGCCAGTAACCAATTGTAAGAATTGAATTCATAAATTTTACAAACTTTATTAACTTTCCGCTAGGTTTTCGTATCTTTTAGATTAAACTACAGCCGTGCCGTGTTCTTTGTTTACCTGAAATGAATCGACCGAAAATACGTTTCGAGAAATTGTTGCAAACTTATCTGCTTGCATACAATCTTACCTGGCGGTGCCCTATTTCAAACTTGCAACGCAAATGTGTGTTTACGTGCAAGAAATTTGAATTCTTTACCGAATGATTGAATATCCATTGACAGGTCTCAAGAATCCAGTATTACTCAAAACCGATGTCTTCATTGAATAAATACAAACCAAGTATTGATTTCACCGACAAGAGTCTTTTTTTGACGTCTAGGAACACATTCCCAATATTTTGAATAGTGGACATTTAGACAGTTCGCCTTGGAAATTGCAAGAAGGAGTTTCTGAATAAGAAGTCTGCAAGTGCAATGGAAGCAAATGAATAATTCATCAAATGCATTTTCGTACGTTCTGCTGAGAAAAATTCCTCCCTAAGCTTATGGACCGTAGGGGTCTCGCATATCAGGATGTGGACAGGCAGCTGCCTGTTGGTATCGGACTAGAATCTTAGCGGCATGCCTGAGCTTCGACATCACCGCTGGGTGCTGAAATATTGCTTGCTTATCTTGCAGCAAACGGTCGAGCGATAAATTTTCCCGAGCACGTCCAGAAAATAAACGTACTGCATAAATATTTTCAGTGTGCTGAATATCACGAGCTATCGTTGTTGCGGTTTGCGATGCACAAGTGCAGCAGTCGTGACGGTTTTCGTGTGGAAATGGGAGGAATCGCACGTCAAATTTACACCAGCATTATGCCTAGCTATATACTAACATATGTATGTATGTGCTCACAACAAGTATGTGAGATAACTTTGACAGTACTGCAGTACATTTCCATTTTCACACTTAAAATATTTGTATATTATAAATGTTACCAGTAAAAGTATAAGTTTGTGAGGTGAATTGATCATCCTTAGTTTAAAGTGAATTCAAAATAACTTTTATGTTAGCGCGATAACCAGTATTTATTTAATAATGTTGGAAAAGAATTTTTACTGATGGTCACGTTCATCTCAGAATTGATCGTTTAACCAAGATTTTCAATAAAATACTTATCGTAATGGTTGAATTTCGTAGCTTATAGCGTGGGAGCTAAAACCGAAAAGAGGCGCACTTTTAAGTTTATCATTAATTTGGACCTGCTTTGTGGAATCAGCGACCTGCGCTCTACGAATTAAAAAAAGTAACAATTGTTTTGAATGAAATAACTAAATCTGGGCGCTTTCAGATAATTAAAGAATATGACATACAAATACTACACTGTCATGCAAATCACCATGTTCTCGAGGTAGGCTTCCTAGTTAGCCCAAAAATGCCTAATTTAATCGGCTTTTAACGCTTTTAATGGAGGGCTATACTACCTTGCAAACATCAGCCTCATAAACGTTTACGGATCTAAGATGGAGTCTGCTGACAGCGAAATAGAAGGCTCGCAATGCCTGTATAAAATATGATTGAAAAATCATCCTTGAATATTTCAACCCTAGAATGGTTCGGAAGCTGGAATTCAGACATTGTAATAGTTAAAATAATAGTGAAATAATAGTTAAAGTAAAAAATATTTCTCCTTAAAATCCAACAAAAAATAAACTAAGAGTCATATCATTAGCAGGCGGGAAGAATATGGTCAATGTGTCATCTGGTGGAGCCACACCTAATCAAATACACGACATGTTGTTTGACCTCTTCTGCTGTATCCGAAGCTCTGATTCAAATCCATACGATTGCCCTGCTGATAAGATGCTTACTGTCTTTTCATTTTCTTTCAGAAGTGGCACTCTTTTAAGTTCGCGATTGGCCGAATACGGGTGGGCCATCTAGTGGTTTCTTTTTAAATCTTTTTAAATCATAAGCTGTTTCCCACTCGAAGTCTTGACAGAAAGTCAGTATCATACCTCCGCAGGACGAAATGAGTCGCTTTACAGTTGAACAACGTTGGGAAATATTGAAAACTTATTTCCAAAGTGAGTGCTGTGTAGCCCAACAGTGCGTTTTTTGAAAATTAGTTTTGGCCGGAATGAAGCACCCACCTCACCTGCTGTACACAAGTTTGTGCAAAAAATTCGTGAGACTGGCATGTTAGTGGACAACACTCATGTTTTCCGTCATCGTACGGTGCGCACAGACGAAAATGTGACTGCTGTAGCCGAAAGTGTGAGGCTCACTCCACGAACATTAACTCGCCGTCGATGCCAACAGCTCAACATTTCACGTACTATCCGGAGGAGAATTCTGCACAAAGATCTCGGATTAGTCGCTTACAAAGTCCAATTGACCCACAAATTGAAGGTTCACGACCATCCGCTTTGTTATCGCTTCGCAATTTGGGCCTTAGAGCAGCTTGAATTGGACAACGATTTTGGGCGAAAAATCATCTTTTCTGACGCGGCGCATTTTCTTCTCGGTGGCTCGTTAGCAAACAAAATTGCCGCATCTGGGGCTCGGAAAACCCGCTCGTTATTGGCGAGAGGCCAATGCATCTACAGAAAGTGACAGTTTGGTGCGGATTGTGGAGTGGTGGCATCATTTTTCTTAGAAAAAGAGGCTGGGAACAACGTTTCGGTCAACGGTGAACGTTACACAGCCATATTATCCGATTTTTTTTAAACTGAAATTGAAGACATGGATTTGGACGACCTCTGATTCATGCAGGATGGTGCGCAGCTCATGCCACAATCGATCTTTTACGCACCAAATTGCTAAATCGTGCTATCAGTCGTCTTGGCGATGTCAGTTGGCCGCCTTGGAGCTATGATTTGACCCCTTTGGACTTTTTTTTTGTGGGAAACTGTGAAAGACTGCTGTTGTGCCAACAATCCAGAAACGATTCAAGTACTTAAGGTCAATATCATCCAAGCAATTCGTGAGCTACAGCCCAAAACCATCAACAAGGTCTTGGAAAATTGGAGTGACAGAATGCGCTACTGCGAAGCCGGCCGAGGCAGCCACTTGAACGAAATTGTGTTTCATCATTAATGAGAATGTTTAATCTTACTAATAAAGCCATAGCATATGAAAAAAATTCAATTTTGTTCATTTTATTGCATTTTTAAAAAGAAACTTGTATTTGGCCCACCCTGTAGAGTGCCGGAAACCTGATTCACAGAAAGTGCGAAAAACTGGGAAAAAAAAGGATTGACCGTCATTGTCTTGGGGAGTTCTTAGCTCGCAAGGCCTCAAAGATATGAAGATAAACCTTGAAGAACAATGAAGAACAAGGCAGTGTGTAGAAAAATCCGTTGATAGAAATGGCTTTCAATGTGAAACAACAATCTGAAGTGAGCCACGCTGCTGTCACTCAAGAGCAATTAAAGTAAATTTTGAATAAAATGAGGCTTCATACACCACGAAACAATTAATTCAAGAATTAGATCAACAAGCTTCAGACATCAGGAAAGCAACAGGAGTAGCGGGCTAAAAATAGTGAGCTGCAGTTGACGGAAAATGAGCAACAGCTCCACGGCTCCAAACTTAGGCTGCAGACGTAAAACAGGAGCTGGACATGCAAATGGTGGAAGTGAAGCAGCAGTTGGTGAAAATTGGAAACGAAATCGATCTACTGAAAACGAGCCTGGCTCGCTTCAATACCGCGGGCACCATTTCAGCTGAATTAGCTTGCAGTAGAGAGCCCAGAGGAACAATTTTCAACAAACGGATTTTTCGGACTAGCTACAAGAAACAGTTTGCGACTGGTGCGGTCTACGAACGTTGGAACGACCATGCCCACACTAACGGTATAAAAAGGAGTTGCAGTAGAATTACTTCAACCTATTCCAGTGGACAATTACCCTCCAATCAGCGTCCTGATCAGCGTTGCGAATATGAGTTACAGCAAAGACTACCTATACGAATTTCATCACTTGCAGCTCAAAAAACGTACACAGAAGCCAGGAGACACCTTGCGGCAGCTAACTTAGTTCATAGAGCAATTAACACTTCGCAAATATCGGAATAAAACAGCGGCGTACGCTTTTACCCAGAGAGTACGCGATGCGGAACTTAACAAGCAATTAATTTGGCTGACAAATGTTGACAAAGCGGGTTTGTCAAAACAACATTAGAGTCCGTAAAGTGACGAGGAGCGCGTATGGCAAATCGTCGGGTGTACGCCAAAACCATGAATGTGCTTTTTTGGTGATTTTCAGTTTTTCATGTCACTGTACGCGGAGTTCTTATGCAAACAATTTGCCAAAACCGGAAAGGTAAAATTCAACTTTATGCCTACACAAAGTCAAAATTTCAATTTTATGAATTACCTAAAAACTAAGTCTTTGCCAAATGCGTTACACCAAAATCATGAATGTGCAGATTCATTTTTTTAGTGTAACGGAATAGTATTAGAATATTATCCTCCTTAATTCAAAAAAAGAAGTTTCTTATATTTTAAAACTGATTTATAATATTACGTCAAATTTTCAAATTGATTTTACTCGAAATAGCATTTTAGCACATTCATGGTTTTGGCGTACACCCGACGAAATGTCCAATATACCCAGGAAATCAACGACGGATTGAGCTCTACAATATTTGAACTGTTAAGCAAAAGGACACTAGAGGCACAGTTATTGAAAGAAATGGAAACCGAAGTTTTGTCAAGGGTATGCAGGAAAAAGGTTTCAAAGAAACTAGGCTGGTTCAGTAACGAAACCGTCTCTTCTTCAGAGGAAGCGGGAATTCATTTAGATTCAATCCAATGGGTCTGATGGTGGCTCATGGAATTGTCGACTTCAGCCCTTCATCACTATCTCCAGACTGAGACGACACGAGAATGACTTGAGTATGCAGGGAAAAATCAACAGCAGATTTTACAATATTACCATTTGTACCAAAACGCTTATATTTTTCATGAAATTTTTTTTCGAAAGATATTGGTTGAAATTCCCAAGTACATATTATTGAAAGGCAATTGAATAGATATAAGTGAATCACAATTTATTTTGAAAAAAAACTGAACCCTCTAAACTTGTAGAAAATAAAGGAACAAATGCCAAAATCAAAGCTTAGTGCTCGACAATGGAAAAGTGTATTTTTAAACCGGTTTAAAAACTCTAAAAGAAAATAGAAGATAATAAAAGTTTTACTCTACCGTTTTAAACTTCTGTTCCTATATTGCTGTTTCCCGTTGTTTATCCCATTCATATCAAGTCTGACAACTGGAACTACATTTTATACATTTGCCATATTTGAATAAGTTTTTAAAGTATTTACTGATTGATTCCAATATTCTTTGATGAAATAGATATTAAGACACATATGCAAGAGCCACATTCAATAACAAATTGTGTTCGTTGCGGTTCAAAAAATCCTGTTATATATTCTAATTCCATATCAAAGCCTAGCTTTTTGTTTATATAGAGTATCCATCTTAATTATGTAATTTGTATGTTCAATAAAGTCCAATAAAGTTCAGCAAGCTTCTCATCGTAAACTTGAACTAAATATGTTGTCATACTATCAACGCATATTGATATTTCAAGATTCCGGACCAAACACAAGGCGTTAATAAAATAATATTGAAGGAAGGGACCAAACTAGGCCTAATCGGTATGTCATATGTAACATAATTGTCACAAAACCAAAGTCCATACTTTGGTCAGATGTAATTATTGCTTCCTACGTCATCACATATATCTTAGAACGGTAACTATCGACACCCTAGCTCATTACCGTAATAGATATATTTGTAGGTGATTGGTTACTTAGATGGGTAGCACAGTAGGTTGTCGATGCCCTTTTACATTACTCAGTCGACTAAGTTGCTTGTCGTTTGTAGTGATGGGCATGAAATGTTCTTTGCTTCATTAGGCTCAAGTGGATTGAGAACGGACTCTTACAACTCGCAAAGCACAAAGGTCTAATGAGCATCATGTGTCATCAAGCTCGAAGGGTGTGCTGTGCTCTATGGGGCTTGATGATTACTACTTGCTTTCATGACTTTTGTAGGGAATATGTGTATGGCTGGATGTTTGTAGATACTACCTGTTGAAAGATTGTTACAGTATTGCGGCACTAATAACTTCATTGAAATAACGTGAATATATTTTACGTCAATGAAGCTGTCCTAGTAAGGTATTTGAAATATTTGCCGTCTGAAATGCATGTGAAGTTACAAGATTAAGCTTCTGAAAAATAAAAAATAAATATATTTATATTTACTGTTTGGAAATCTGTGCGTCTACTTACTTGCAACAAAACTATTATGAAATTTTCTGAAGCAACTTTTCTCTGGGATTTGTTAAAAATGGTATTATTTACTAAGGTTTAATCGTTAATGTTGCTCATATGTGAATTGAATATTAAAATAATTGGAAGGAATAAATAAGAGCAGAGTTATTATTTTGCATTTTGCTTGATAAAAGCAGTACAAAATATAAAATTGACTTAAATTTTCTCATTCGTACTTATTTGGTAGGATCAAAACTCAAACGCAAACAGTGACACTAAATTGTAACAGCCGGAAACATCTTATTTGGCTGAGAAATTGAAAGCAAACAATTATGGAAAAGTAGAGAGCTTTAAGCACGAACAAATTTTAATATTATTTTAACGAACCCCGTTTTTATTCAATTTTTCTTAATTTAGTATATAAAAAGCGTCCATGGTAATATTTCTATTGAAAGCTGCGATAATCATTTCTAAGACAGATTAGCAAATTTGAAAGCGTAAACAATGTAAGCTTTTCCCAACGAAGCACACATGAATTGTGATTCCACATTGCGTAGTAAGCAGGCCTTCTTAAGAAGTGAGCGATCCCGAGTCCTTAATGAACTGGGTGATTCTCTTTGGGTACACCGAAGCTACTTCGGCTAAGCTTGCAAACGATTATGAGCCAAGAGAGTGCGTCCTTCTTCTAGCGTTGGCTGGACGTTCGCACAGGAGATGAAGAACTATTTCTTCTTTCTTTCTCTCACCTACAGCTACAGCAGAAGTTGCAGTAAGGGACACTCACCCGTGCTGTATGTCTGCCAAACATTCAATGTCCACTTAGGATAACCAAACTGCTCCGAGAGACCCCCTTTCTAGTTCGAAAAGTTTTTTGAAAATTGAAAACAATCGTTTTTTAACCGCACAGCAAGGCTCTTTTATCCAGTGTTTGACAGTGTCCTTAAAATGTTTCGCCTGATGATCAGTTTAGCTGAAACCATCGGAGTGCCAAATCGGTAAACTGCATAAATTTCTGGCAAAAGGGTACCAGCTTTTCCCTCTTAATGTCCCTATGTCTTTGTGCCCAAAACGTTGTCATCACTTTCAAAAGTCTCCATATCTTGTAAAGAGGTATTTAAGGACTAGCTTGGAGAAGGTGTAAGCTCCAGCTCTAGTCCCTCTCACTCTCGATATTTTTTTATTATGTCAGCTTGTGACCAATCATACTTCACATCTTTTGAAAATCCCTCTGCTGCTACTAATTTCCTTTCATTGCTTAGTCATAGGTCATTGTTCTTCAGCGTCTCAGTCCCAAGCAAGTTATAGATTCATGACATATTTGTCTACGACGCTATTGCTGAAGAAATCGTTCTCTAAAGCATTGGTGGTTTGCATCCTCAACCAATCTTACTTAGTAGCAAAAAAAAAAAACTCTCAAAACTCTCAACTCACAAACATATTAGTGCTGGAGAGCTCGTAGCTATCAAACGCAAATTTATCATTGGAATTTTGATTGTACCATGGCTGAAATTTTCCCATTCAAAAATCTTCTGAGGGTTGGGTACAAAATCCCGTATTACAATATCCTGTAACACAAAATCCCGTAAGACAAAATCCCGTATTACAAAACACCGTAATACAAAATCCAGTATTACAAAATCCCGTATTACAAAATCCCGTAGTTTTAGTGATTCTCGCTCCTGATTCTATATTATGCAAAACTACGGGATTTTTTATTCAGTCATTTTTTTATTGTAGCTAAAACGACGGCAAGGAAAATTAATGGAGGGGAATCACTACCCATGAAGAAAAAAAATTTGGCAAGGTAAAAAAAAGGTAAAAAAAAATCGATTATTTGCGAAGAATCGCGTACAATATGTCATTATGTTATGTTATTATGATTTGCTTACTAAAGATATGCAAAAAATATACAAAAGCAACCATAGCTGGCAGCACTACTACAGTTCTTCGAACGAGATTTCTACTGAATATTGCATATAATAAGTTTAATTTGCCACATAAATTGCGTAATGATTACATGACTGCACTGGAAGCTATAGGGCAAATAGCTTTATTTTCCTGAGTGAATTTTCAAAGTTTAAGACACCAAAATTACCAAAGCTGGCAGCTCCAACGTAATTTTTCAACCAAATTTCTATCAAACGTGGCTTAGAGTAAGATTCAGACACTGTGTGAATTTCGTCAAAATCTGGTGACTGAGTCAGCAGTTATTTTTCTTAGAGATTTTTCAAGATGACACCACTGGCACTGAGTTGCCCATATTTCAATATAGCTTCCATCAGACCTGGTCCTACTTAAGACCAATACATTCTGTTAATTTCAACTATATCTGGTTGTCGGGTCATGAGTTCCCGTGAACGCAAGTTTTTGGTGCTAAAAATATAGGTAAATTGGGAAAGGGTTGCCGTTCTTGTCCGATATGGAATTTCAAAAGTTTTCTTTGACTGTGTAGACAAAGCATAAGATTTTTATGTGAGTTGTGTTTTTCCTTAAAAGCGAAAACCTTTTAGGAGAGTTGTTGGTTTGAAGGTTTTCGATTTCAGCGCCTGCCGTAGCTACAGAGTTACCAGCACGTTCAGACAAAACTACATAAGTATTCAACTTAGCAATATCAATATGTCCTGTAGGCTTTATAATGATTCAATAGCTCTGTCAAAAGTGGTCGCAATTCAAAATATCAAATTTTCATGATCTCATTTTAGGCACCTAGTGCACACACAGGGTTAAAAATTTCCAAAACTTTATCAAACCTTTATTAAAAACACGTTTGAAATTCATTTCGCAAACTTAGTTTTTTTGAAAACTATTTTATTATAGAATAATAGGCATATTTAAAATTTCACTAAAATGGCCGCCGGCGCCAAAGGGTTACAAAACATTAACAGTTGGTGAGAGCTGAACCTATTCTGCATATACATCAAAGCATTCTAACCGCTAGAAAGACAGATTTTCAAAGAAAAGTAGAGTAGTTGAGTTGCCCACATCTTTAAATGATCTTTATTGGACCTGATTCTATTCAAAATCAAACCATCCTGACAAATTCATATTGATCTGATGAATATATGTATAGGTAATTTAGTGAAGGAATACCGTTAATGTGCAATGAGGAATTTCATAAGTTTCAATTTGACCGTGTTGACAAAGCATTGAATTTTTTCAGGAGGGTCGATGATTTGAACGTTTTCTGTTTCTGTGCTTGTCGTAGTTACAATGTTACCAGCACGTCCATTAAAGACGAAACGAATATCAAAATGATCTGATGGCTCACTCTGAAATTCTCGTTAGCACCAAAGTGTTAAATATAACTTAGATCTGGAGCTTATCTACATAAAAAACCAATAAATCCTGAAAACTTCAACGCAATCAGATGACACAATCATGAGAAATAGTCGCAGAATTTTTTTGATAACGATTTTTTTAATTCGATAAAAACACGGCTAAAAATTGTGATAATCACAGTTTTTGAATTATTTACTAGTACAAAGATTTCAATATCATTACAGTGTCTTTTCCAACAGATTTTTTAAAAATGCTACTGATACTCGCATTGAATGAAGACATACATTCATTTTCATTTCTATTTAGATCGAATATCTCGAACATACTTTTAGTACCTTTGATATGCAATATTCAGGAGAAAAACACGCACAATATACGCATAAATCTACAGATTTCATCCCGGAAATACTCGTATGTTCGATACCGAACGGCTTATTGTCAATCAGTTTTCTGAATCCCATTCAACTTTGAACCTTTTCCTGCTTATATATTTTGTATCCTATTTGACGATGCTCGAAACCCATAGTATACTTACTCAAGATTTCTAAGAGAAGAGTCCTGCAAAGTTTACCATAATTTGTTTTTCGTTCGCTGAATCCATTCAAACTATGACAATATCGACTCTCTTTGTACGCAAATGAATGCGAACAATAGTCTTTTGTTGTTTTATATGCAAAGCTTTCCTTGGAAAGAAAGTCTCCTTTCTGATTGAGCTTTCTTTGCGAAATAATTTCTCCTTGAACAAAGACTATTTGAATAGCCCATCCTAAAATGTTATTTGATTCAGTTACCGTCAGTACTTATTTATGGACCAAGATGAACATTTGATGGCTCTTCATGTCTAGCAAGCCCTTATTTGGATGCATAAATGTACTCACTGAGTAGGGCAATGCTAATTATTTATAATGGACATTTTTGAAGTTACTTTTCATCTGTTGAGATTTGTGGTTGGCTTGGATGTGGTGCGTTTTCAATGTTTTCAACGTTTTCTCTGCCTTCTTGAAACAGTTTGTATGATATGTAAATATTTTTTTTTCATCTTTTATGTTTCTGCAGTACAAAATTAACTCCGTAAAAAAACATTAAAGCAACTTCTAAGACGATTAAGCTTCTATTGATTCTTAAGCAGATCACTGAAGAACTCCTCAAGTTTGCTATATCGACAGAAAAAGGATCATCTCGCTTTGAAGCCGGCAACATTGTTTGCGGCCACATTGCGGTGACCTGTAGTGACGTTTTCACGACGGAGTGGCTTAGGTCAACCGTCTTGAAAATTTCCGGAGGCCATCTAGGTTTGGACATGGTGGAGGAGACATCCGTCCTCAAGCTAATTACACCTCGAATGCTTCAGAGGCTCTGTCTCTGTCAAATATACAAAACTTCGATCTGAAAGTTTCAGGCTAGAGATTATTCCAGGTGGTCAAACTCCGCAGCTAATCGGTGGAGCCTGATTGAACTGGTGCAACAAAAGTGGTGCTTGGGCTGGGAATTGATCGTGAGTTCGTGGATCAAGTATCCGCCAAAGGAGGGTTGAATCACTTCTGGCTGAAGAGGAGCACTATGAAGGTTAGAGCCAAGAAGGCGACTGAAGGAAGCACAGTAGAGCGGCAATGGCCAATCAGCATCGGCACCTTACTCGAGGACACGTCGACATCGCGCTGATAGAAGAACCGCTTCTGTATAAGAATGCGGTTTGTGGGTTCGGCTCGAGTCTCAGTGTGTTCCAGCTAACAGGTAGCGACAAAACAAGGGCTTCCATTGTCGCCAAAAAAGAGGTTAATGCAATCTTGATTCCTTGCTTCCACCACACCTGGACTGAGAAGAGTGGCAGAAGTGGCCAGGACAGCTGATGCTAACATCGGCTGTAATGCAAATGCTCACCACGAAATATGGAGAAGCAGAAATTTTTAACGTCAACCAACATCAATATACTCAACTCTACATTCATGACATACTAAAAACAGGGCTGATGTAATTGATATTGTCCTGGCAACTTCAAGTATTATGGAAGGTGTTAACAGTTGACAGGTGTCTCACCTGCTTTTGCTCTCAACGCCCCCACGAGTTTATGCTGGAATATCGGTCGTTCTAGTATCTTACCCAAAAAAATTCGAAACTCGAGAACAGCATAATGAGAATTTTACTCAAGGAAACCAAATGTACACCTCAGGGCACTAGACGACCTGGATCTGACGAGTCCAGGACGACTTAACGAGTAGGTGAACAGGAACTTAGTGTCAGGTTTCAAAGACATGTGCCCGGAAAAGCCAGTAAGGAAACCTTATGGTGGAGTTAGAAACTCACTTCTCGGAATTGGCTTAGACGACACCGCGAAGTGACCAATTTCGTGTGATTCACCAGCCGTCTGAGCTGCTGATCAAGGAAATAGTAGATGAGGTCCAAATTGAATGGGCTATAGGTACATTCCGACCGTACAAAGCTACAGAGATTGATGAGATATCGTTTATCATGCTTCGAAAAGTCGACAGGACCACCATCCTCATCGTGCAGCGTATTTTTACCGCATGCGTCCGCCTCGGGATAGTACCCGAGCATTGCATCATAGCTAGGGTAGTCTTCATTTCAAAACCTGGCAGGTTGAATCATCACTACGTGAAGGACTTTACACCAATTAACTTAACATAGTTTCTGCTCCAAACACTAGAGACTTGTTGATCTGCACATCAAGAGCTCGATTGATGTTGCGAGACTCTGATTCTATCAACACGCGTATCTAACGGGAAGATCAGTCGAGACGGTATTAGACAAAGTTGTCGGCGTACAGCAAAAGGAATTCACGTTGGCAGTTTTCTTAGACATTGAGGGGTCTTCAACAATTTCACTGTCACGAGTTTTATCGACGCCTTAGTTCGATATGGAGTGGATAAAACTTAGGTGACCTGGGCATTAGACTTGCTCAAAAATAGGCAGATTGAAGCTTCATTTTTGGAGGCCAAAGCGGAGAGCATAGTCGGAACCGGAACACTACAAGGGGAGACTACATCGCCTTTTTTTTGGATCCTGATAGTCAACGAAATACTGCAGAATTTAGGGGCCAGTAGCTTTGAGGTGGTGACATTGTGGTACTTGTGAAGGTTGCGTTTTCACAAACTTTGTCGGGCACGATATCAAAATCTGGATTATATCAAAATCTGGGCGAGAAAAACGGGGCTGAGCGGAAACCCGACAAAAAACGTACTTTTCATAACGAAACACAGGGTGCCAGCTATTGTCACATCTAGCCTCAACGGAATAACATTGGAACTTGTTGACAGTATTAAATATTTGGGCCTTATATTAGATAGGAAACTGAACTGGGAGGCTAATGTGAAGCACCGTATAAGTAAAGCTCGCGCAGCACTTTCACGTGCCAATCTGCCTACTACAATATCTGAGGTCTCAAACCCAGAGCAGCCTACTACATATTCACACGTGTAGTGAGGTCGATTTTGGTGTATGAAGCAATCGTGTGGTGGAAGGCAACGGAAAGTAAAACCAACATCAAGTAGCTAACAAGACTGCAAAAATTAGTTTGCATATGTATTACGGACACTTCAAGAACCGCCCCAATGGCCGGGTTGGAATTGGTTCTGGAGCTGATTCCCCTGGATCGATTCATCTTTAGAAGAGCAAGCTAAGCGGCCCGGCTTTCTTTGCTCTTATACAGTTTCAAAACCTATGTACATATGTCTCAAATTCACGGATTCAAGTTTAAGTGAGTTGAATTTTGTGCTAGAAAAATAAATAACAATAATAGTCACAGTAATGTTTACAAGATTTATAGCTGGAGATTCAATTAATTCAGTTTTATGAGAACATTTTATGATTAATACAAATGGCAAGCCTTCCACCTTAATTTTCTACCCTATCTTTTAGAAACTAGGCAAATAATATAAACTCATAGTAATATATAGTAAAAACTAATTAGAATATTATATGTATTAATTATAGTTTTTAACGAAATCGCTCATTTCTATATCTTGTTTTCAATCTTGTACTAACTTGTTTGCATTAAATACAAGCATTGCTTTTGTTTTCCATTCCTAAAAGTTGGAATACTTTGCGAGAATTGGAGTTGTGATCGAGTTATGATGAACATTTCTAACAAATTACGGTTGTAATAATCTTCATCGGTCTCATTCCCCAAATTACAAAGACCTGAACTTAGTAAAAACGTTGCGGAAGTATGTTTTTTCGCGAAGTATCATCGTCTGTTCTGAGATTTCTTGGTAATCGTGTTTCAAATCATACTTAAAACATTCCAAATATTTGAAAACGCTTCAAATTCTAGAATATGTTTGGATTACAAAGTGTGAAGGATAAACTTGCTACTTTATGCCTTTGAGTTCATGAGCATTTGTGCTGGTTGGCAGAAGTGAAAAACATATATTCATACTTATCTTTGTGGATATTTGAATGATGGCGAAAAGTGAAAAACCAGATATGAAAATGTATTCACATTTGCGGAAGCTTCAGTTGAATTGCAAGGCTTGCAAACAAGATGTCTTTGGTTGGATTAACACTTAGATATGGAAATTCAGAGAGCAATTTAACTCCACAAAAAGGAACAGAACACGATTTTTTTACAACTTTTAATACACATCTTTGCATTCCAGAGTGTATTCCATTTGGTCATGTGTACTTACATATGTACGAACATTACGGATATAGAGAAATTCAGTATAATTGGCTCGTGGCGCTACCATTGCGACCAAAAGCTGTTAGTAGTGCTCTTGTGGGTGTCAGTTTGATGGTAGAGACAAGATTATACGTTTTGCGTTCCGCTTATAATGTTACATTAGAGTAATTTGCAAATTGTCACTTTGTATCGTTCTGGTTTGGATTTTAACCATTGGAATATATAATGTGGTAAAATAAATACATTAAAATCAATTAAATTAATGTATTTATATGTAGCACGGTTTATGGATTTCGTAATATTCAGTTGTCAAAACATGCAGTACAATGCATAATGAAAAATTTAGAGGAGTAGGTACTTTGTGTTATAGTTGCAAAGAAATAATTTGTAGCTCCAAACAATTTCACATCTGCCCAATCCCGGACTCAATCTATGTAGGCACCTCAGGATTTAAGAGCCGATGTTTTATGCACTAGGCTCCACGAGCTTATTCAATACTAAATGATACTAGCCAACTTGCCTTATTTGCTATGCATAAGAGCTGGTCCTATGTGTAAAGCGGAAACTTCATAATGCATGGGAATTTTCGCTATGATGCAAAAAACAATTTTGGAATTTTTAGGAATTGTTTATATACCGTCTATGACCATATTCGTAACGCTCTGTTACATGGAAGTCTGCACTATGCAGATTTTGAACTCTGATACAAGAAGATATATTTTATAGCTCAGGCTTCTGTGCATGTACATAGTTTTCTTGACCATAAATGCTGCGTTTTGTTACAAAGTCATTTACGCCATGTGATTTTTCCCCGGGTATATTGCCGAGTAGGTAGAACAATGACTGCTGACGTGTGTGGTGCATGGTTCGAATTTGATCATGCTAAATTTCTGTGCCCTGAGTTAGCCTAGCTTTGATTCGGTACCCGAATCAAATCAGAAGTAAAGTGAATAAGTCACTTCAATCTCGTTAAAATTGACAAGACTGAAACATCTAACGCCTTCGACCCTTAAACTTGAAAAAGATTATGGCGGAACTATTTTTTTTTTTTTTTTTTTTTTCTATGATAATGCCAAAGCTCAGGGGATTACCCTTTGAAGCGAAGGCTTAGCGATGGCGGTAGGGAGACACATATGGGAGAAGCCGATATCAATTATTCCATTATTCTTTTTAAGTGCCACATTTATTTCTTATGTTTCTAAAGCGCTAGTGTTATGCCTAGTCGCTACTAAAGCTTTATTGTGGCACTTAATTAATGGAGCGCTGGTATTATGCCCAGTCGCCGGCTGTTAAGACAACACAAGACGAACAAATACAGCCATGGGCACAGCGGGATTCGAACCCACGGGCAGTAGATCGCTACTTCGGACTGACGCGTTAGCGAGCTAAGTTACCGACCCCTAAGCTAGCTCAAGAACAAAATATACTGTCAGCTACGTAGACATGTATGACATTATTACTTAACATATTTATGGAACAAGGTAGTTTTCGAATTGCTAAAATTCAAATGTTTTGTAGTAGTACTTAAAAATAATTTTAGAGATACGCTATCTTTAAGCGAAATTAGTAAAAAAAATGTAATCCATCTTAAAACTTAATAATAATAAATTAATTCTGAATCGACATTCTCAACCCGTGATTGGCCGAATAGTATCTCTTAATTTAATAATTCATTCGATAAAAAATTTTCCGCGGATTTATGATTTGTTTGTGGTTTTTCTTTGAACTGGGCTCAATTCAGATTATATTTAATAACTTTGTTGTGATCATGCATGCCAATTATGCAGAACATCAGGAGATCTAGCTGGTTCCATTTAAATTATTTAAAAGTAATGATAGACTTGAACTTATCGATTTTTACTCTGCAAATGCAGTCGGTTGCCAATCCACTACTGCAACAGGATATCTTTTTCCTTTTTTCTTGTTTTAATAGTGGATTCTAAACCATCCTCAGCTCCAAATTTAATAAATTCCACCGTACATTTGGTTGCCACTGCTCATCAGCCATTCTAAACTCGGTCTCCTTGCAGTTGAGATTTTTTTTGTATTTCTCCTTTTACTTAGTGAATTTATTTAGCTTTTGATATTAGTTACATATTTTAAAATCTAAATTTCCGTGTCTTATTTTAAAATTATGTCTCTATCATAATTTATTTCACTTTTTCCTATTTCACGTCCTTCACATTCAATAATCCAACACAGAGCCCCTTTGTCTTCTTCAATTTTACTCAACGCCCCGCCATTTTCCGATATTTTTCCGGCCTAACATATTTTTCACATATTTAGGGCCTCACTAAATTTCTGGTAGAGTTGTGGGCCTTCACGATCGCAAATAACAGTTGATGAAACATTCACGCAGAAACATTGCAAAACATTCCACAGTGGTACATCTTGGCTATCAGCTATCTGTCAAGTGTCAACCGTCATCCGCCGAGAGGCCACTGTCTGCTCAGGTTGGTTTGTTTTGATAAGTTTATATTTCTTTGTTATTAACCTTATATTTTACTTACTTCATTATCACAACAGTCGTGGGGACGACCCAGACCCTAAAAGGTCTCAAAATGCCTGGAATATTTAAGGTTTGACATGATCCTCTACTGAAAGATGATTTCATGAGCTTAAAAAGGATTCTGAAAGAAAACTAAGCCATTTTCAGGCTTTGACATCTTTGGCAAGATAAATACTCAGCGATTTATCTGTATCATCAGCCTATTTTTATGACATCTGGGCAATCTTTGACATCTGGCTAACAAACTTCCGGGCTAGTTTAGCAGCGAAACGATCCACTGCACAGTTTAATCTATGATTTGGCACTCATGTTTTTTGGCATTGGACGAAGTTCTTTTGGCGGCACCACAATCTGTAACGCTGGACCTCCTTAGCATAAGTGTTTGCCAAATTAGCCCTAAACTGGCTACGAGCCATTCGCAGTCAATCTCAGTTTGGTGCTCACTGGACCTCCTCACCCTCAAAAGACTTTAAGGACTTCAGCAGCGTATATTCGGAGCCATAATGTAAAGGTTGATAGCTGAACATCAAAAAATGGGGTGAAAATCTTGGAGATTTATGCCGTCCGAAAATGATAACATTTTGAAATTCTTGCAAGTGGTAGCCCTGGATATATTCCTACTTTATGAATTGTAAAAACTTTATGAATTGAAAAGTGGCTCATGACCTTCAATACAAGTCGTTTATAAGGTTATAAAAAGGAGTACTTTTAGTAGAACATGCAATCGAAATCTACAAAATTTCTCTACTTTTCTTCGAAAATCAGTGTTTCTAGCAGTTTCTGTGCATTATATCTTTTAAGGTTCGCTTCCGGGCTGTTAACGTATGTTGTATCACTTTGCAAAAATAATAACTGAAACTGAATGCATTCAGTGAACCAGAAGAATGCATTTTTTCCCACATCTTCACTTAACATTTTCGGATTGATTTTGAAATATCTATTTGGCCACCAATAATAAACTGGTAGTATGGTAATTTTTGACATGTGATAATGTTTGTAGTCTAGAATAAACAACATTATATGCTGTTTCCTTCCATGTAGTAATTTTCGGCATTAATTATTTATTAAAAATTATCTATTTAAATCATCAAATTAATTTTACCTTTTTTGTGTTCATGTAAAAATGTTTGTAAAATATAATTTTCCATAAACAATACCCAATCAAATTCAGCTGTCACTTCTTAACCACCAAATTACGTTATTGTTTATAATCAGCAAAATCTCAACTTTCAAAATCATTAGCCTCTTTCTATCACGTTTTCGAAGCATTAATTAAGAACTCTTTCTTATTAATTTTTCCCAACAGTGAAAAGCGTGGCACATGAAAGTATTTAACTCTTTTTTTTCGATTAGCTTCAATTGACTTTAAAGTTTTGCTCAGGCTCCTGTCATCTATTCACCACCATCCTTACTCGCCTTCGCTCTTTGCTTAAGCTCCTGCTTTCGGACTATGTTAAATCGGACGGGTTGTTTCTGCGATACCCCTCGAACTGTGATTTATCGGCGTAATCCAGATTGATATGCAGAAAGTCGCCTAATTTATGTTCCTCGTAGGCGAAAAATGAAAAATGGTCCAACCACTTTAAGCGTACTTCCCCCATTCCGATTAACGGTCCTGCGTGCAAGAGAAAAATGGTCCTGTCTTTAGCAATTACATATTTCAGTTGCCGTGGGTGTTTCTCGTGTTTTATTCCCCATGCGATGATAAAGTTCAAATGGTTGTTATGACCTATTTATTCCGATGATTTCACTTCCGCTCCTCGGGTAGAATTCTACATAGATTCGTATAAGTATGCGTATACCATAGATATGCTGGTTTAGAGATGAATGTACTAAGGAAATATCTAATCTCTTGTTTTACTGCTTGTATTTTATATGTTACGCATTACAATAGGTTTTTGCTTAAATATTGCCACTTTCTCTCGAGCAATAGGAGGGACGATAAGACCACAGATTAAAATAGACCAAGCGAAAGTCCACATAACGAAAATGATTATGTGCTTCTGCCACAAGCTCATTCCTTATTAAAAGTTTGGGACTATTACAAATGTTACTTACAGCTTTGTTTTAATGTACTTGACAATGAATTATGCGAAGTGACGGTTTTAAAAGTAAGCATTTAGACATGCTTTTTGATTTACAGTGTTTTTCGGAAAAATCTTATTCTTACTTGTGCGATGCTAGCTAGTAGCTAATCGTATTATTGCTTTTAGAATGTTGTATGCGATATGAAATTCTGCATAAGTTTTGCATGTATTTAATCCAGTTTGAATTCGTTTAGTGGTTTAAGACATTCTTACATTAAGAAAAAATCATGGCAGTTTTGTGAATTACTCGTTAAACCTTTGCAAAACTCAAATTACAAAGGACTCTTTTAAGGCAACAAAAATTCGGAATTGTGTACTTGACATATTCTACAGCTAATGATACCAGCAATCATACTCAATCAATCAGAAGATGCAATCAATCAGAATCAGACTCAATAATGTGCGGTAGGCTAAAAAATAGACACGTGTGAGTGAAGAGGACCTGGCTCGGAAAATGTGTTTAGACAAGATTGTAAGAAAGAGATGTTGACGCAGCCCCTGATTTCGTTGGAGTGATCAAGTACACAAGCACGCCAAAAATAATATTGACGATAGTGAACTGGATGATATCGGTGCGGTATTGGGTAACTTTTGAAATAATCTTCTGCAGCAGACCTAAAAGCTACTGCCTGATTTTACGCCATTGAAAATGCAACAGCCAATCACCACAAACTTGATTGATATATTTTGTAGCCCATTTCTTTCAGCAACAACGACCAGATAGAATCTTGAATATTTACAACATGCTGCTTCTTGAAGAAAATCAGTACAACCCACCATTCGTGTCATTTGGCATATTAATGGGCTGACTCTCCAAAGTGTGCATTTGCTGAGCTACGTCCATGAGCATGCGGGATAATCGAGCACCAAGCTTGAAACTAAGCAAAAGAATATCTTCAAGGAATAACGTCAACGAATATCTCAGTCTATATCCAAACGGAATCTTTTTGAATGGATTTTGTCACTTCTGTTTCAGCTCAAATTATTTCTTAGCTCGCTGCTGCGACATGGTTTCTTCCATTTGAAAGTAGATAACCGATTTCATTGCGTTGCTTGAATCAAACCACTCCCTCCTTTGAACTGGCTGCACTCTCATATTGATGGACTTCAGCTAAAGTTAGATAGATTTTGTGCTGTTCTATAAAAGAAGTTGTCTTACGAAATTGCTCCTTACAACGACCCTTTATCAATACTTGCGGTTAACTAAGTATCTACTCCTCGTAAGTTCAACATCAAAATCAATTACGTTAATCAACCTACTCAGCTTATCTACTCGCTAAATTTGATCCCTTGAAATCGATACTTTTTTAATTCAAGGAACATTAGCTCAATGTATTCACTTCTGATATTTGGCATGTCTCACGTTTCAACAACATTGTTACCATCATAATCTTCTGCGTTGAAAAAATAATTGTCCCTATTACTCTCAATTTGGTAACAATAGCATGTTTTGAAAATTGGACAAACATTTTCAGGAGATCCAAACGAACTATAACTTTGTCTTTTTGATTCTACCTCTGATAAGTTTTCTTCCATAGATTTACTTTTCGAATAGAGTCTGTATTCTACAGCAAGGCTCTTGATTTTGTTTGGTTTTTGAAAAACAAATTTATCTAGCGTTCATACGCTCGACACGTCACGGCTTCTGCTTTAATGCGCTTCAAAGTATCTTCGATTTATTCTCTTCTAAGAGAGCCCGGTAGCTCTGCTCGCTAAGGCGTCAGGCCAAAAAGCGGCGTGCTACGGGGCCTGCGGGTTCGAATCCCGCCAGTGCCATGGCTGTAAGTGTGAATGCGTGTGATTGTCCATGAGGGTGGCAAATGGGCCCAAACTGGTGGCCTAATGCTGGCCGCGTTCCCAGCAGCCCTCTTCACTAACCTAACCTAACCTATTCTCTTCTATATCTTCCATTAATTTGGCTGTTTTTAAATGGCCTAAACCATCTGAGAGCGGCGGTACAGGAAGGCTAATAATATGAGACTCAATAGATTTTTCGTCACCAGCATTATTAAATTTCTTCATTAAGCTGTCAAACTGTAGAATACCATTGAGTCATATCTCTCTTTATATGACAAACCTTTGAAATCGGTAGTTCAAAAGTAGAACAGGCTTAATTCTATGATCTCCGTAGACTCATTCCTGTCCAAAAATCCTTTGAATACGTAAACAGTGCCTTAAACACTATCTACTTTTTTGGATGATATAATATTACTCTAAGAAACTGTGATCAAGGCTCTTGCTTTTGGTAGGTGTTCCACTATGACTTTATGTTTGAGGAGTCAGACTCTTCTGTTTAATTGGGTGCTCGCTAGCCTTGCTTTCGTTTCCAGTTTGTCTACGGGCAGTTTAAGATGGTAAGATTGCGCGATTGGCCCCGAGATTGTTTATCTTCTCAAAAATGCAAGATAACTAGGCACGAGAGCAAACGTGAATCTTCCTTTCCTACGGTTTTTGAATGTTTAAACGCCATTTATATTGGCACAGCTGGCATTTTTACGCACTCACAGGGGGAAGACTTATTGTTTCACAAACATCGATCGTTACACTCGTTGGCCTAGCGATGGCTTTGGTCAGCATTACGACCAATGACTGTGCTTCTAGTTTACTGATCACCCGGGTAGCATGATTCGAATTTCGACAATACATTGTCAACAAACAGCGAAGATAATTTGAGTCAGCACTCCATACTGAAGTCGGTTGACTTTTGGACTTCGAACGCAATCATTCTAAGGAGCCAATGGTTTCTTAGAAAGGTTACCTTTTTCCAGGCTTACATGTTTCATAATTATTCGTTGTGGAGGACCAGTAAACTGCTCCTTATTCTTCTCGGAATAAAATTTCTAATCCAAGAAGAATCCACCGCGTCACTGGCATATCTCCTGTACGAAGAAAATATGCGTCTTTCTAATGGCTTTCCGCGATATAATCCTATTAAGATTAGCCGAACTGACTTTGTCTTTTAACTTTTGACAAATATGGCAGCTGATATATGGCAGGTCTCTAATCCGATGAACAAAATCGAAGATAATCGTCTTCATATTAACTGAACTTTGCTCTCACGTCATCGTCATAGTCGATTCTGCTCGTTCATTACTTATTCTATTCAAATTTATAGCCAGCCATTAATATAACCACACTGCAACTGACAAAAACAAACCTATCAATGTTTCTATTAAATTTTTCATTGATTTTGTTCCTCGTCTTCTTCAACGAAACCTGTCGACGGCCCTACAAACACACACAAAATACCAAAAACGCCATTGCTGCCCTCGTGTCTGCTGAAAAATCAGTGCGGACTTATTTAACTCTCTTTTACTAATTATGTTAATATACAAACTTCTTTGACCTTATTTTCTAACTACGTCTTTATTAAAACTTATTTGACATTTAAGTTCACGTCATTCTCTTTCAACAATTTACCATCTAATTTCTTTGTTTTCTTTCCAAACACCGAAATTTTCCGGTATTTTCCCCACTTTAAGGCTATCATTAAGTTCGTGGTACAGTCATGAGAGCACTGGTACAGTCATGGAACTCCATGATCGCAAATATCAGCTGATAGAACATTCCTCTAGAAACATTGCGGAACATTTCACAACAGCACATCTCGGCTGTCAGTACTGACATTATGACTGCCAACTGCCGAGATGCTGCAGCCTGTTCAGCTTTATTTATTTTGATTTGTTTATCATTAATTGTATGTTTAAGCTGTTTCAGCATCACAACACAGTTTCTGATGTTTTCATTTTTTGTACCCTTAGTTTATAGCGCTACCAATGCTGTTTCCCGAACAAACAAAGACGCTTCCAATTATAGATTGATTGTTAGTGACCTCCACAAGCCAGAGCAAGAAAATTGAAAAATCCTGGTGAAGGTAAAAAAAAAACTGCGATTCGCGTAGTCCCATAAATAAATAATTATATGCATGCTTAGAAATATAGTAGCACGATACAGATGTACTGGACTGGATGCTTGTGCACGTCAAGACAAACTTGTGCTCGGTGCTGCACGATGTCTGCGTTATTTGAAAATTTGAATGCTCCAGGCATTTGATCGCAACAGTGTGAATCATTTTAGAACATCAAGCAAATCCATTCGTTGGAAACTTGAGAGTTTATCCAAAGTCTTGCGTAAATCGTATAAGTGCTGATCGGAAATATTCAGAAATATTTTACAATTTTGTGCCATTTTCAAATCCCGGCACATTACACTAACTCGACATGACTGATGTTAACTCTGAGCCAAAAATACTACGTGAAGCGAAATTGAATTTGAACGGTTTCAACAAAGAAAAGTATTTGGTTGAACAGGTATTTTACTAAAGTACCGATGCACCCTATTATTCTAGCATCACAACAGTTGTGGGGATGACCCAGACCCTGAGACCTGATCCAGCCAGGCAAAACTTTCCCATCTCTGAAGTGTGTTCATCACTTCTTATCATGCTTTAATGTCTTTCGCGAGATAAATATGGGCATCCATGATCTGAATTATAGGACATTGTGTCATAAACGCCCTTGCATGGGCATCAGAAACAAGTGCTCTTATAATCAATTTGCATTTCAAATTGTCAATCAGACGTTAATTTTGATCTATGTCTTTTAACTCAAAAATAAACCGTTCGAAAAGCTCGTCAACATTTTCCGGTTTGGTGCAACCAACAAGGCAGCTTATCAAACAAGGACGAAGATCATTTCTGTAATTGAGCTTTTGTACAGTGGAAGACCATCTACAACTTCATTATTAATAATATTTAAATAACCACATTTTTAATGATTTCGCAAACACCAAAGTGTATGTAAATCTGAACTCAGCATCCGTTATTACACTTGTTTCTATTTTATTAACTTCTAACAAGGTTGACATCGAATGAGGTAAATCTAGCCCAGCATTTTTCAATATAACTAATAATTTATTTTCAGAACTCTACGAAATATTTTCGTTCATCCAATTAGCCAATTTATCTTTACGTGAGCTTCCCGATCCATTATCAAAATCATTTAAACTTTTAATATTAGCACTATTTTCACTATTTTGAGTAATGAAATCATAATGTATTTTCACTATTTTGAGTAATGAAATTATAATGATTAAAATTAAAGGCTGATAATTCTTTGTTATTTTCACTATTCCTGTCGCAAATGCCATTATTTCCAAAAAAAAAATTGTTTTGCTTGCTATATAAGCCTTTTATAGTGGCGTTTTGAATAACCGAGCGTATTAGGTATACTTATTTGATATAAGTAATTGCATACTTATACCGATTGAACAATCCGATCGATCCTATCACTTCCACATTCCACGCGATCTTATGGCTTCTAAAATTTGCCACAGACTAATTATAGAAATGCCAATGCAGACGGATTTGTTCTGCAGAACAATCAAAGAAATGCCATTACCAATATAAGCATTAATCTAATGCTTAGGTTATTCATTATTTACGCACTAGCCTGATATGCCTTACCTTATTTTTTGCTGGGTAACTTTTCTTACAAATACGAAGATATTTATTTCTCTCTAATTTCAGTCTGAAATAAATTTACAAATTAAAAAACCAACTTGCTCATCCATCCATTTAGGGCACAAAGCCTGAATTTCACTCACAAAATATTTTACATTTCCTCTCTCCAATAGCCTACTAGCTGCAATCACACCTTCAAATTTTCTTAAGTTATTCATTTAATTCGATCAGTAAACGCAATTTCAAATAATTAAAAGTTTTTCAATTTGTCCAATTAAACAAATAGCATAATTTCGTGAAGGAATCTAAGTATAACCTTGAGCTTGTCAAACTCAAATCACGTTGTTATGAATATAATTATATCTACACGAGTATACATCTGAACCAAGGGCAATTCCAGTGTTATGAGAATCAGTTTTGATTCATAAAGAATGATAATGAAATGATGTTTCTATCTATTCCAAACCTTAAGATTAGATAAAGTGACCTTAGGACAGACCTTTTTGATGATAATTTCATAGTTTTTAAGAATTCCTTTCCATGGTTGCAGCAGTAGTGACCTATGTATTTATAATGAAAGCCAATTAGTATTCCATACAGTCAACGGATCTTAAGTTTACCAGGATGCGATAAAGAAGGTAAAGATAACTTTCAGCCTAAGTTCAGTAAATCCCTACATTACTTTGCTTTTTGAGACTCTAAAATCAGTTTACTTAGTCCATTCGCAGGAATTTTCAAACCATATTACATTATTATGGAATGCATGAATCCTCTTGGCAAACAGTGTACATCTCAATTTCCATGAGTATGGAAACAGAAACAAATTCAAATCCAATCCGCACCTTCACTCATATTAAGCGAAATGAAATTGTCCCCCATATTTAATGATAACGGTTTTTCTCTACAAAAACCTGAATTCCACTTAAATCCCTCGCCAAAATTAAAGCAAATCGAATGACTTTAATGTTGAAAATCGGTTTCTTAAGGAAATTTATGAAAACATATTACCTGGGACAAAACTCCTCGATTTGCCGAGCGTCCATAATGAATGCAAATGAGCTGTCGGATGAAAGGAAACGTATTCAGAGGCTTGGAAGCGTCTATCAGAAACGCCTTAGGTTGAAACTAAAGAGGAGTTCTGGTGCGAAGATTGAATAACGAGCGGTTCAGATATGTAGGTCATGAATAATATCTTACATGGCAGTATTGCTTGGAAAAAAATGAGTGTGAAAGTTTGGTGATGAATCAAATTGCGTACAATAATAAATTACAAATCTTTCTGAATTGATATTTTATTTTACCGGTGTAAAACCAGCAATTGGCTTTCATAAAAACTTCAGACATTTAATTGAATTGAAGACGTTTCATGGCTGTAGTTTGGCTGCTAATTTGTATTAATAGGTGTTTGGAAAGGCTCAAGTTTTTTTAAGTAGAAAGTATAAAGAATTTCCATATAACTCATGATAAATATTCAATGCAATAAAAATATGCGAGTAATGTAATCAATGAAAAGACTGAAGTAAAGAAATCAAAACTTTCATTTTAAGTTGAGTCATATCACATTCTGGTTGTGCACCATAAATTATCTCAGTTTATAAACCTAATGCACCAGATAAATATGATATTCCATACGAATGATAAAACCACAGATAACACAGTGTATTACACTGAACAAACACATAACGCCAGACGCCATGTTTATAGACTTCTGGCGCCATGTACACTGAAAAAAATCCACATAGCGCCCAGAGCCATGTAACATAGCGCATTATTTATGGTCCCATACGCCATGTACATAGTACTCTGAGCCATGCAATATGGCCTTCAGCGCCATAATCTCAGAATCTACATAGCGCGTGGTCCCATGTTACATGGCGCAGCATTTATGGTGCCACACGCTATGCACATAGCGCCCTGAGCCATGCAGTATAGCTCCCAGCGCCATAATTACATGGCGCAGAAATTATGGCCCCACACGCCATATTACATAGTGCCATGAGCCATGTAATGTGGCTCATGGCACTCCAATTATAACTCGCAGCCATACTGTGTGAGGGGATCTATAAATGTCAGCAAGTGATACTTGAGTATCGTCGATAGATCGACAACATTCTCAATCGGCTAAGGGCGCATATTATTGAATGGTTCCTTCGGCGACTCTAAATGCAGCCAGCGCCTGTTTGTTGCAAGCAAGTGACTTCTCCGTGTGCTCATTTATGGTAAGTAGCACTGTTTTGACTGATTTGCTTCTTCAATGTACTATAGTCTTCCACGCCATGTACTATAGTCTTCCACGCCATGTACTATAGTCTTCCACGCCATGTACTATAGTCCTTCACGCCATGTACTACAGTCCTTCACGCCATGTACTGTAGTCCTTCACGCCATGTACTATAGTCCTCCACGCCATGTAATATAGTCCTCAACGCCATGTACTATAGTCCTCCACGCCATGTACTATAGTCCTCCACGCCATGTACTATAGCCCTCCACGCCATACAGTATAGTCCTCCACGCCATACAGTATAGTCCTCCACGCCATGTGTTATAGCTCTCCACACCATGTAATATAGTCCGCCACGCCATGTACATGGCGTGGAAGACTATAGTACATGGCGTGTAGGCCTATGTACTTTTCGCCATGTATTATGGCGTATGGTGCTATATTTTATCACAATCCCTAAATCGACTATGTACATGGCGCCAGAAGTCTATAAATTATGGCGTCTGGCGCCATGTGTTTTCTCAGTGTACATAGTCGATTTCGGGATTGTGATAAAATATAGCGCCACACACCATAGTACATGGCAAAAAGTACATAGGAGCCGATGCTATGATCATAGCCCTCCACGCCATGTACTTTAGTTCTCCACGTCATGCACTATAGTCCTTCACGCCATGTACTATAGTACATGGCGTGGAGGGCTATAAACATAGCGTCTGCTCCTATGTACTTTTCGCTCTATATTTTATCACAATCCTGAAATCGACTTTGTACATGGCGCCAGAAGTCTATAAATTATGGCGTCTGGTGCTATGTGTTTTTTCAGTGTATATGATGAAGATGTGTTTTTTCAGTGTATATGATGAAGAAAGGCATTTCTTAAAATATGATACTCTTTATGATACTGCTCATAAAATAAATACCACCAAGTTCTATGGAAAAATCAAACAAATTTCAAATTACGTATTGAATACTATGAACAAAAAGTGTACTGCTGGTTTGAAATATATTTTCGCTTAGTGAAAAAGAAAATTTTGAGATAACTAGAACGCAGAGCCCAGTAATTAAACATGTAATATAGCAATGATATTAGCATATAACATTACTCGAGAATGAATCGTTATTTTCCCCTAACAAAACTTATCGATTGCTTTCAAACGTAACTTATGAAAGAAATAATTTTTTTTTTTTTTTTTTTTTTTTTATATATATAGTGCTTTATTTTCAAAACAAGACAATAAATTACAGAATAAGAATTCAATTTTAATACACTACTCCTCCTTTTAAGGTAAGGAACCTTGTATTAGGAGTGAGGAGTTGTAGATAATTTTTCATTTCAAATTATACAATTACAAGAAAGAAGCGATTCAAGTTCATTATAAAATATATACATAAATAATATTTAAAGTTTGAATAAAAAAATTATTAAGAAAAAGAAAAAAGAAAATACATAGCCGAGTAAGACCGTCTACGTTATATTAGGCACAATAAAATAAAATTCGCACAGCTTTGTGTGAAATAATAAAATGAAAGCAATAATTTAATGTCTAGAACAATATAAAAATAAGAGAAAAGAAGCATATTAGTAAAAAACACACCTAGCTAAAGCATTATCTTAAGACCAACGCATAAACCAAAAACAACGAAATAGTGTGTGTGCGAGAGAGAGATAAAGATAAAGAGAGCGAATTTATTGTTAACTCTCGTAATATAATTCTTTCAGTTTTTTTTTGAACATTTCTAAATTATGAGCTCTCTTGATGGACCTTGGCAAGTTATTAAAAAGTTTTATTCCTATATATGTATAATGGCTCTGACCTAGTTGTGTCATACGGTTTGGAAGTAACAAAAACTCTTCGCTACCACCTCTCGTTCTATTTGTATTAGTTTGGAGTTTACCGGCAGCAAATTCTTTAAATATTTGTATCACCGTACATAATTGATTTACTTGCTCCACTGATAAAACATTGATTGAACTAAAGAGTTGTTCACTGCTAAATCGTCTAGGCTTGTGCAATAAGATTTTGAGTAAAGACTTCTGCATAACTTTCAGTGGGAGTAAAGCATTTTGTGATGCACAGCCCCATGCAACAATTCCATATTGAATATTAGAATGTATCAAAGCAAAGTAAAACATTCTTTTTGTGTGCTTGCTCAGAAAAGAACGAACCTCGAAGCATATCGGAATAATTTTTCTTAATTTATTTACGACATTTTCAATATGCTGATCCCACCTTAAATGTTGGTCTATGATTACGCCCAGATATTTAGTATTGGTAACTCTCTGCAAAGGAGGGCAAAGGCAGCCAGTTGCACAGTTCATCGAATGAATTGTTACCGTTAGTCCTTCAGGTATCCCACGTTGAGTAGAAGCAAAGGCTATGTACTGTGTTTTTTGTACATTTAAGGTAAGGGAATTATTTCTTAGCCACTCATTAAGTAAACAAAGGCTATATTCAGTATTAACTTTTACCTCATGCCAGCTATTTGCTTCTATCAAAAACACTGTATCATCAGCAAAAGATATTAGCTGCCCTTTGATATGTTGCGCAAAGATATCATTTACATAGATCAGAAATAAAATAGGGCCTAGTACAGTCCCTTGAGGAATTCCGTATTCGAAGTTTAAAACTTTACTTTGCTTTCCCAAGATTTTAACATATTGCTTACGGTCTCGCAAATAGTCTTCAATCCATATAATCCATTTTAAATCAAAATTATATTTGTAAAGTTTAGCAACAATCATTTTATGGGGGATGGAATCAAATGCTTTTGCAAGATCTAGAAATACAGCTAATGGTTTTCGTCCTTTGTCCAAAGCTTCTGCAACTAAACCTGTTAATTTTGCCAGCGCATCTTGGGTACTAAATTTTGGTCTGAAACCAAATTGGTTTTCATTTATGAAATTATGCCTATTTAAAAATGTCATTAAACGTTTTTTTGCAAGTTTTTCTATAACTTTGCATATGTTAGACAGCAAAGAAAATTTTTTTTCTTTGCTGTCTTTTTGTCAGCTAGATTTTTGCTAAGCTAATTCTTTTACTAACCTCCCGGATGTCCTTGGGCTAGATTACAAATTAAAAAGAATTATTTTATTACAGTAAAATAAAAGCTCGACTTCAAAACTAAGCACTTACCTCAATTCATCCGAATCGGTATGACAACTGAAGCCATATTATATGGCTCATGGTACTATGTTATATAGCGTGTGGGACCATAAATGCTGCGCCATGTTACGTAGGACCACGCGCTATGAAGATTCTGACAATATGACGCTGGGAGCCATATTGCATAGCTCAAAATACTTTGTACATAGCGTATGGGACCATAAATAATGCGCTATGTTACAAAGCTCTGGGCGCCATATAGATTTTTTTCAGTGTTATTATAGACGTCACGTTTTTGGCACATCTATCGAGTTCTGGTTAGGTTACTAGCATTGAAAACAAAAACAATAGTGTTCTCACTATGTCGTCTTATCTGGGCAGCAAAACCATTTGAGTAAAAGCTCATGAGTTCACAATAGAGTGCGAAGTTGAGGGAAATTGAAGGAAATTGTTTGAAGAGCACCTGCCATGAAGTTCCAAAATCGCCGCTCGTGACGACAGATCTCTTTCTGCGTGCCTAACGCTTTGCTATTATTTGGTAGTCGTTCTGGGTTTTCTGTCCTCCCTTCTTACGTGAATGGGATATCGAGCAAAAACATTGGGAATAAACTGACAACAGAAGACATCAGTTAAGAAAACCGCTGTGGTGAAAATCACTCTCCCTCTAATTTCAAGGAATATACAAAGCCCATGGTGGGGTTGGATGAGACCCACGCCCGTGAGCCTCTCAAGTCCGGTCAAATCAGGATGGAGATGGTGTACGCCCGAAAGATAAGGTGGGCATACGTGATACGTTTCTACCGTTGCTTAGACTATGACAACAGTTGCAAATGCCCACAATAGATCAATAGCTACTGGTAGTGTAGTCAGATGTCGTCCGACCAATTGATAAGCACAATGCATTTGCTGCGCGGAAAGCAATAGTGCTGACGGCACTTAAACGTCATTGAATTGATTGTTCGTATGGTCTTCAAGAAAAAGCAGCAGGGGTTGAAATGAGAGTCCTTCAGGAGAACCTGCAGGTTCACATTGTACTGGTAAAAGAGACTACTAGAACAGGGAATTCATCATCTTGGCTATTTGATGCAACTGGAAACGCGGCGATTTGATTCGCTGATGTACAGAAAGCACGTATCAGCAACCACGGCCATGATGATGGCCAGGTCTGGGTGAAGTAGAGAGAAGCTAATTTTCGAATGGCTCAAAACATAAATTCCGTAATAAGTTAATCCAGAAATCCAGCCATTCAGACATTCGGAAATCTGGACATCCGGAAATCCGGACATCCGGAAAACCAGACATCCAAGAAACCGGACATCTGGAACTTCAGATATCTCGAGAACCAGGCGATCGGAAATCCGGGGTTCCGGAAAACCGGATATCCGGAAATCCGAATTCAGCAAATCTGGGAAAGTGGACATCCGGAAAACCAGATTTCCGGAAATCGGAACATTCAGCGAACCAGACATCCGGAAAACTGCACATCTGTAAAACTGTTGGCGTCGATCAAACATTTGGTCATTTAGAAAGGAATAGGGATATTTGTCTAGCTCATCCGCTTTCTCATTCTTATCAATGAACTTATAACCAGTAACCCAGAAGTTTGACTCTTCTGTTGGTACACAAGCATGTGTAGGGTCTGAATGGACATTTGAGAACAGAATAAAATAAATAATCATTTGTATGTATATCATGTTTCTTGCATGTTTTGGCAATATTTGGAAAATTTTTATATATTTTGGTCATTTCAATTACAACTTTAATGGCATATTTCAGCGATCTTTCGGGCACATTTGCAAGCATATTTTAGCATTTTTTCGTTTAAAACTATTCGAACTCTGGTCGTAGCTATTGAAAATATGCGAAAACAGTAAAAAGCCATTCTCGGGAAGAGCTCCTTGATGATCTGCTGTATCGGAAGTAGAAGAGGAAATGCTTCTTTCTTCTCACCTTTGTCTTTTTTGGTTTGCATCTTTCTCTTTTTTGTTTTGGACTGCTTTCTCCACCGTTTGTTTTAATTGTGCAGCTATTTTTCGCTTCTCTTCGTGTTTTTGCCTTCGGTTACCTTTCGGATTGCTCGCTTGATCTTTTAGATTGCATTGAAGCTCGATTGTGAGAATGCGTTAGAGCCTTTGAATTTTGGACACATAGGGCAGTTCTCTCTCTTTTGTAATACTTCTACTTACTTTCCTCCCGCTAGTGTAAGGAATAATAGAAACTAGCCATATCATCCCCTGAGTCCCAGCCTAAGCATAAAGTTTGATGCCACGTCTTAGCCGAACAGCCATTCAATTATCGGCATATACCGTCCCATCACTGGCTTGATAATTTTTTCCTTAAGCATAGTACTGAGTTCGATTTCACGTGAAATTTTCATACAAAATTTCACGTGAAATTGGTTTCGGCGAAAATTTAGCTTGAAAATAAGCAAGAGTGGTACTCTGTTCTTAGCATGAAAAGTTGCTTTGAAGCTACTTTCGCTTTGAAAATGCAGATGGCACTACCACATGTCTCCAATCATTTCACGCCAATTAAGTTTGTGCAGTTCATTCTTTCGAGCTAAAAAGTGACATTTGGTGTTTCAATTTGAAAATTGAATTGTGCAAATGTCTTTCCTATAAGCAAATCGATCGAAAATTGAAATTCTTGACATTTTATCCCTCAAGAATGAGGAGTGTCTCTGCTTTTCTCCATTGCCAAAATTTTCGCTCAAAAGAATGACCATATAATGGAGACATGTCAAAATTTAGCTTCACGGTTAACTCAGTACCAGCCTTTAGACGTTAATTCGTCTAATTCTGACCATATAAGCTGAAGGGTTAGCTAGATTGTTTTGTTTGATGGTTCCGAAAGATTGTTTGCATGTATGATCTTACTTCCACCACTTCGAATAGATGTGCCACGTGCGTATTTTGATATACTACATATTAATTTCCCTATTGTAGCTGTAATTTTGACTCTAAGTTCCATGAGCTTTGCAATTACCTGATTATTGATCCAAAATCGATCTTTCAGCGGTTTTCCACCGTTACGAATAACCAAAAAATTTTTTTGCATGCGACTTACTTCAAGCTAATTTAACGAGAACAGTTTCTAGTTAATTTCCATGCCATCGTCTTTCTTTCCACTTTTTGGCATTTCCTTGCTGTGACACATTTATTTCCGCTCGGTTCTCTTATTATCAGCAGGAGCTTTTAAGGTTTTCGGAGAAGTGTTCTTCCATTTCTTTTGATCCGCGGCTACCCACATCTCAAGGTCAACATTAGAAGTTTCTTTTCTGAATCTGGTTGGTTGCACCTCTTTGGAACCGCAAAAATGGTCACAGGCTTTTTACTAACTTGAGACCAAGTATCACGAGCTTGGGGCACTATGAGCGTAGCTGCTTCAGCCTGATCCACTTTCTGGGTATACCTCAAATGCTTTCTTCAGTTCATCAAAAAACCTTGAATGAATGAATTTAACTAAATAGTCAAAATTACTTTGTTCTAAATGGCAACAATGTACTTTTTTGTCGTCGGGTATTACCCTCATTTTTACGGAAACTTGAACCAGGGTACTTTGTCTATGAAATCAAACAGAATTCACACCGAATGGCGGCTATGAAGACTCATCTTTTTCAAACCCCTCTATGCAATCATCATACGTAGAACTATTAAGCTCTATTAAAGCTCTTCGAATCCGGAAATTTAACAGAACCACGATGGACCTCATGTATAAGACCCAGACTCTCTGGCATCTTAGTCGCTCTCAAGACGAAAATCTTACGGAGAATCGTTGTTCCCATATGTGGAAAAAGTCAGCGTCGAGGATGCTACAACCATGAGTTGGACGCAACTTATCTAGAAGCAGATATAATTACAAAAATAAAACTCAGCAGACTCCGGTGGGCTGGGTACTTAGCTCGAATGAGCTTGCCCGTAGTATTGGGTCGGACAATCATATTACTATGTATTTGTATGAGTTACTCATTTTCAAATTTGAGGTGGTACAATGTCATACTTCAAATGAAGTGTCATGTTGCATTCCTTTAATTATCTATAAGTTTCCAGCGCCGCTGGCAGCCATGCAGCCCCATACCATTACGCCGCCGTCACCGTGTTCTATCTACGGTAGGATAGAACATTTATGCTAAGTACTGGTTACGTTTTTTTATATATGGGGGATTTTTCATTATTGATTTTAACATACTTTCACAAAAGATAAGATTTTCATATTTTGGAGATTGATGTACTAGAGTGTGTCGTTTTCGAATCCGGCGTCAACTCAAAAATGAAAAAAAATGTTCTACTAAACAATTTCCCAAAAATGGTAAATTTTCCGTTAAAGTATCGTGCAAATCAAACTCAAAACTAAACTCGCATGCATACATTTTTGCCCTGCACAGCAATCGCTGTGCCTCAAGTATCAAAAGTCAATCACTTCAAAATTAACCGCAGCACCTCAATGTGACAAAAAAATGAGGTGGTACAAATTTGAAGCTTCAGGTGATGTGACATTTGGTAGCTGTGTATGGGACATTTGTCATGCATCTTGTATGAGTAACACAACACTACTTGCTCTGAAATCCGTTTGTGGCACATTTTATGGTAGACGCTAGCGGGGAGATCTTGTTGCGCTGGGAGGATGGCTATGAGAGCTCGCAGAGCTCAAAGATGCCAAATTGGGTGACGTTGGTTCAAGGTCGTGTTCGGTATAGACACTTGTGGGGAGTGGCCACGACCGAACTGTATTTGCATTGCCGATGATGATGATGATCGATACTGGTATGATCTAGTCTTTGGTGAATGCAGATTAAATGAAATGACGCTTCACATTGAAATGCTATTTCCATTCCAACTCCTAAAAATTAAAAATACATTTAAAAAACGGTTACCTAATCATTTCAAATTATAAGGTCATATACTTAACCAAAATAATAATTGCCGCTCAATTGTATAAAGTCACTGGAGTAGCATACATATTGCGCAAGGAAAACGATTCAGCATTTGCTTACCACGGCAAGAAAAAAGCTTTTTTACTCTCTTTACTTTTTCAAGGTAACTTTGTTGTTCCTCAAAACTGTTTTCTCCAAATATAGCGAGCGTGACGTCACTTAATAGCGTCAACATAAACGTCCCGATTTAAAATTCAAAAGTCACTTTTCTTACGCGTTCATTTCGTTCGGAAGCTCACACTATGCCTGATCCATAAAATCACGAAGAATGCTAGACATTTAATGAAAATGATTCGCTAACAATATCCACGTATATTAAAGGCACTGATTCTTTTAAGGCAAACATCGTCATAAAAGATTACATCGTTTCTTTGCATACGAAAAATGCCTAGAGCTACATATACCGTCTTGCGGATACTCCTATTAATATTCCGGATAGTATTGGTACCATGCTGTCGTTTTTAATTCGTTTATGAGAGACCCGAAATAGTCCGGAGGCAAAGGAATTCGCTACGTATTGGGTGTATCCGTCTCCGTATATTCTTATGCAAATTCACAAGGATATGAATAGAAGCCCGGAATATTGCCGATTTGTATTCAAATCAGAAAGTGGTCGATGCCACGAAACAAGGCTTAGAGCTTTCTATTTACCACATTCTATATTGTGGTCTGGTTGACAATTGTCCAGGAAAAGAAAATTGTAAAATAAAGCCTCAAAGTGAAAAAGAATTTGTGGGATCTCAACTGGTTTTATTTAAACATTGTATATTTTGTGCCAGTTTGCAAATGCTGATTGTGTTTTGGACTTAAGCTTTGGACATAAACTGAGTTATCGTCTTCAGCTAGACGTGAATTCAAAGGGGGGTGAAATTTGGGAAATTCTTTCAAAGAAACATTGCAATGAGTTGTGGTTAATTGCAATTCAGTTTTGAGCGAAGAATGAAATTGACCGGTGAATTTTGTTCTTTTTTCACGAAACGGAGGGTTAATAACAAATTTGAATCATTTGACTTAAAATTATAATAAATCATTAAAAAAAATTAATTGAATTGCGTTCTGCTTTGAAATAAAGCATATTTTCGGTCTAAAATAAACTTCAATTAAATTTATTATATTACTGGTTTACACAGTATGCTTCAATTTTATCTTTTAATTGTGTTCATTACATACAAATATTCCGGACGATTTTATTACATTTGGGTACATAATGCAGATAAACGCAAATATGGTGTATGTTCATTGTGGGAGCAGTGAAACGAGTGCTATATCTTCCAAATGTAACGTAATTGAGAAAAAAATGCCTTTCCCCGGTGCCAGATATGCCCGGAATGATTTCAGAAATATTTCCAAAATATTTCGGAAATATTTCTGACATATTCGTGCGAATTACGTTGGTAACTTCTACACATGATAAAAAAAACCAACTAGCTTTAACGTCACAAGCTTATTCTGACTTCCGAATACAATAATGAGCGAATGAATAAATTTATTGAAAATGTGAGAAGCACCTTTTATAAAATGTTAATAGTGCTTACTCAGTTGCATGTGAAAATCGAAAAATGCTTAAACACATTAAATGCAATTGATATTTACATTTCGAGCAATTGAGTTGAACGGGATTATATCGAGTCATGAAATGTAGAAAGTAATTTAATAATAGGTGCGTTTTTTGCTCCAGTACAGAACAGAATAGAACAATGGCGCCAAAAAAACGATCTATCACAGAGCAGCTGATGCATTCGTTAAGCTTTCTATAGATTGCTGTATTCGCTGTGGTAGCGCAAAACAGCTGAAAATAAAGGGAGAAAATAACGAGCATTAGCTACCACAATCGATAGAAAATAGAAAAAGAACTAACAGTAAATTACCTCTTTTCACTTTCTACAAATCATGAGGGCTTCTTCTGATATCCTTACTACCAAAACATTGAACATAGCCTTGAAAAATCCAAAGCCACCTCACAGCAAAAAAGGCAACTTTTCCTTTTTCTATCAGCACAATCTATCACGTGAACTACCTTTGCAGAACATAATTTCTGTACTAGTGAATTCACTGAAACAAGAGTGTTGTTTCCAATGCCTCTGCTCTGTTCTGTGCTGGATAAAGGAGCCAAAAAACACACAAAAAACACTAATGTATATGTGTAATAATTATAAAATGCGTTTTTTTGCACTCTTGGGCAGGGTAAATTAAGGTAAATTAAGCTCTTTATGACAGAGCTTTAGGTAAGTACATTGAATACAAACACAATCGTTGCCGCTGTAACTTCACTGCGGCCATCAAAAATTACTCCGTACAGCATATTTCGTTCCCTTATGCAGGTGTGAATCCAAGAAAAGATGTGACATCTTAGAGCTCGTTTTGCAATGTTCTCCTTCGGTGGAAGCGTCGAGTCTAGGGCGAATCTTAGATTTTTTTTTTGGATTTCCTTGATATGCTATCTGCACAGGCTATCACTTGATGTCCAATTTGATCAAGCATTGAACGAACTAAGCAAAACGGTAGTATTTTGTCTCCTCAGCTATGGAAGACAAAGTAGAACACTAAGGATTTCCTGTATTCGCTACTTTCTTGATTATTAGTCATACTCAGAGACAAGGAGAGTTCGGTTACATAGGTCGGTTTCGGATTTACTAGTTGGGCTAGCTGCAAATTGGCATCCAAATTTCAGTGAGCATTCACAATCAGAAACAAGTAATTTTTGAGCCTGCTCTAGTAAGTTATTTTGCTTTGTTTCGAAAGACTTACTTCTCCTATAGAATAATCTCGAAACTGGTCTGAAAGATCTGTTCAAAATTTTCACAGACCACGTATTAATGAAAAAAAGCTATCCAAACAGCTAAGTGGAGATATTTTTCTCACACAAAAATCTTCTTTCGTGTTAATACATATTGATTCCCTGAAACAATCTTTAGATATAAATATTTAGATCCGGTTGTCTCTTTACCACAAACTGAGCCTTAGAAATTTTTGAGTAAAGTACCACCACTTTTGTGGCTATCTGTTTGGGTGTAGAAGACTCCTTTAGAATGTATAATCCATGTTCTCCAAGGATCGGCAAGGTGGTTGTCCGATTCTAATTCGTCGTGAAAATGTTAGTCAGCTCACCGTTTTGTGGCCACGTACAACCTTCAAAGCGAGGTGATCTCTCTTTTGTTAACGTGGCAAGCTCAAAGAATTATTCAGTGAGACGCTTCAGCTTACTTCGGCCAGGTCATAGCTGAGTTTTCAATTCAGATGCTCTGCTCTTTTAACAATAATCAGCTTAAAGTGACATCCCAGAAGTCACGTCCCAGAAGGACCGAGCTGTCATTTTATGGCGTTTTTGTTCATTTGCCTTTTGAAAGTGTTTTTTTCTCCGTTTTTGATTGCTCGCAGCCAAAAGAGTTGGTTTCATATGAGTAATTGCAATTTTTCCCATGGAATTCAACGTTCTAATACTCTTCCCTCGGTCGTTTTTCTTTCCAGCTTAACTACCACTTTCTTTCCGATGGCCTGCGAAGCTTTGAGTTGACAGCCTCTCTTCTGGGTTGCTGTTCTAGGTTGCAGCCACCGCTTCCGTTTGCTGGATCTCCATTCTATTCATATCCATCACTTCATTCTAGTACTCTTAACAGGTTCGTCATCTAGTTCCAAAGTTGACAACCTCTCGATTACCTGTGCCTATGTCGTATTGCTTCCTTTTGTTGCTCAAGGTAATACCTTCGAAGTCATTTAAAAGGGGTTCTCTGCTTGAAACTTCTCTCCAGGAGTACTGACTAGAAGTTCGGTTACTAGCTGTTTTTTTGTTTTGCTTCCACAAAAATTGTTTTATGCAGCAGGTTTTGGTTTTTAGATCTTCGATCATAGCCAAACCGATTGCCAGTATCCGTCTTTTGCCATAGGATTGTGAGGTAAACTCTCTCACGGCCTCCCAAGGGTTGTATAGGCTTTACATTACGCTAAGCCTGATTAACTTGCTGCCAAAGTTTCTTTTTTTGGATAAACAGGCTGATACTCTATAGATTTAGAACATTGGCTCAGTAGGCTCTGAATCTGCACATTGAAGTACTGGATCCAGTACCCCGTATCTGAACATTCACCTCAGCTACCAGCCCAGATCGGCTATCAAGCCTCCGTGTTATCCCTGATAAGAGAAACATATGTGTCTCACTGCCAGGTAAGAGCAAAGCCTCCGCTCACCCCAACCCATTCAACTGTAAGTTTCAGGAAAAATTTTAGTGGTGCTGGATACTGGTCAGCAGTCCACCGATAACTTATGAATCAACGAAGCTGTGAATCCTTTAAGTAACCTTTAGTAACCATTCAGTTGGCGGCGGACAAGGTGATTAAAAGATAACGGAATTGTGGATAGCCCAAGTGAATCTACAACACAGTAGTGTAGTGATGACCATAGTGCTTTCGCGCTTTAGCTGAAGGCCTGTTGATATCGCGCTGATACAGATCGCAGTATGTGGGCTGGAGGCGAGTGTCAGTCTGTTTCAGCCAACAGATGAATGTTTACTGTATAAACTCGACGTAAATTTAATTTCCTCCAATATTTGCATTTCCGAATCTCTAATCGTTTTACTAGATACCAGTTAGCTTTTACTATTCCATATCCACAAATTGAGGTCCTTTTTTATTCAGTAAAATGTAATAAGCGAAGAAATTCGTACCCCTGTCCATTTTTAAGAGATACATTGTGCCTATTAGTGATAAAGTTTGTAATTCTATCTTTTTATTACTAATTAAATTTAAAATGAAATTGTCAGCGTTTAATGTTTTCTTTACTCAATTTCTCTTGAATTGATTTTTATATTAGAATCTAGAAAGAAATTTTATATTAAAATCACTCAGCCTAATTATTTTGCATTAGAACGTCTCCCCGGATTGGTGCATATAAGTTATAGGCTCTTTTTTTAATTCACAATTTAATGTCTTTAATTCTCTCATGACAGTCCGCGTTTTAGTGAGCTTCTAAATACATCCATATTTCCGTGGAAACTAATTATTTCAAAAAATAAAGAACATTAGGATTGCGTATGTTTTAAGCTTAATAATGATATTGCTTTGGAATTTTTCAACTCGTAGCGGGCGCCAAGTGCCTAAAAGTAGACAAAATCTTTTTTCAAATTTCGAATGAACATAAACGTATAAAGAAAAATCAAATTAAAACGAAATTCACAGGACATGTTGATGAGTTTATGGATTCCACCTCTATGTTTTTTGATGAATGTGTTGGGCAGTCCCGTAGCTGTGGCAGGTGCGTACACCGAGTAACCTGGAAATTTTTTGCTGTTCAGAAAAACTACAGTTGATTTATAAATATGATGCTTTGTCTACACAGGAAGATTGAAATTTTCAGAAAACTAGCTTCTCAGACGAACGGTAGCCCTTCAATAAATTGCCAATTTTTCAGCACCTGAAATTTGTGTGCGTGAGCACTCGCAACCCCAAAATCAGATTTATTTAAAGTTCACAGAAACCATTTGCCTTAAACAAGACTAGATTAATGACTTCATGCAGTTAAATTGTAATATTGCCAGCTTATATGTAAAGTGACAAAACAAAATCTTAGAAATAAAATAGCAAAAACAGTTAATTCATGATATTTTTATGCTATTTACTAGCGAGGTAAGCAATGATTACACTATCCAGCAAGAGAAAAATATGTCTGATCCATACATTTATTCATAAAAGAGTTGTTCAGATTTCTTAACGCAGTATTCTGGTCTAGAGGCTCGATTTTGAGGTGATTTTAGGGACGTAATTAAAAAAAACCATAAACATTTTTGGTGTATATGTTTTTATCAGTCTTTTATTAACATTTTGAAAGTACAAAAATCTATTCAAAAAATAATAAAAAAATAATTTGATGTAGATACAGGCCGACGAAGTGAAGGCTTAAAAAAAAACTTGTCTCATGGTTGACATGATTCCAACCTTCCTAGAGGTCTGAAACATAAATTTTTGGTGAATTCTGTAATAAGAAAAATGAAAAACTCGTCTGACGTAGGCGATTTGAAAAAACTTTTTTTTTCACAAAATGGCGTCCATGTAAAAAAATCGTGTTTTTGTCTCTATTTTTCAACTTTGGGGATTTTTAATAAATAGTAGAAAAAAATTTGAAATATCCCTACGTCAGATGATAACTAATAGTGTTAAGAGGGTTTGTGCAAAATTTCACGTAAATCGGTTCATTACAACTAGAGATATTATGTCAACCGTATCGAGAAAAGTAGTTCCGAGAAAAACGCGTTTAACACTTGGAGTCTCGTTTCGGGCAGTTGGTTGGCATGTCACAAAAATAGCTGTAACTCCAAAAATAATTCGAATTTCCGAAAATCCTTTTAAAAGCTTATTTTTTAAAGTCTAAACTTTGAAAATATGCAAACAAAAAAAAATCGATTTGATCAAATTTCTAGACCAGAATACCCCCTTAAATAAGATATTATAAGTGCTTTAATATACCTACCACACTTAGAAATTAAAAAACGCTTTAGACTCAACTACATGTGCCTACAAGATATGTAATCAACCGTACATGAAATTAGAAAGCCAACATTGAGTAATTAAATCCATTTTCTCTTCTTTACATTTTGATGCAAATTATCCCAACGCATGAAACCAGCGTGCATTATCAGATGTTACTTTTAATTTAGAAGTAAAGCTTGAAAGCTGTTTTCTATTCATTAGGTCCATGCTCAGAACAGAGAGATCTAAGGAAATGAAACAAGCGTATACATATACGAAATTTAGTGAAGCAATTTTACTAAAAAAGGTAAAATCTATAAATAGAACAAATCGAGAGAATTGCTACCTCAGATACTCCCCCTGGTTTCTCCAATACCTTAGTTCTACGAGCTTTTGTTGTTGCTGAATTACTAACTATCAAATTCGCGAACACATGGCCTACTATCTTTTTCTCTCCATCTCTTTCTCTATCTCACTTTATCTTTTTGTTCGCGGAGTAATTGAATGTCAAATTCCCTTACTACTACTAACGCTCAGTCTCAGGCAAATTGCTTCAATTCTCACTGCCATTTTCATTTCCTTATATCTCTCTCTTCTGAGGGTTCATGGTATCCATTATTTGTAGCACAAGAAGAAAGCATGAGTAAGCGGTCCATTCAAATTGTGGGTAATGTATAAGTAAGCATTGCCTACACCATACAGGTCATGCAGGAGTTAGCATTCCCTATACATTACGACATTACGAGTGTTGTAAAAATACGCTGTTAGCTTTTACACAAAACTTACATGCTCTATGGCTTCTACATCATCTCTTAAGAAATAAATAACTTGCTAATGTATCTATAATGATTCATTACTTTTCCCGTTGGGATAATACACCGACCATTCCGACGTTACGCAAACAATAGTATGGCTGGGTTGCTTTGTTACGATTTCTAAGCTTCACATCCTTCTGAGTTTTATAAAGACTCACTTGCGGCATCGTATCCTTAACAAGGTTACACATTATTAGTTTACTTTTTTGTACCCTCCTTGATTCATGAAAAAGTCGTCTGCCTTTTTTGTCGAATAAATTAATTTTAAGTAATGCAAATGGAATGAAAGCCATTCATTTCTCAAACCACATTTACCATGGCTACATAGGAATGAACATGTGAAAAGAGGATTCAGGTATTCAACACCCGGTCGTTTTAAAAGCACAAGTTTACATTGGTGGTAATAAACCCATTTAATCTCCATTTGGTATGGGCTCAGTGGTAATGTTTGAGGGAAAAATGCCATGTCTCTTTCGCTCTGCAAATCCAAATCGGAAAATGCTTGGCAAAATTGGTAAAGTGAGCTGAAATGACTTCCTTTTAATTATTTTCGCAACGCTTGGCTGTATGTTAGGGTGGCATGGAATGTTACAGTTGAAAATATTGAAAGAATGAAATGCATTTAGAAGCTTAACAAGTTTTCAGCAAGAATATGGCTTCACAAGGGGACACTCGCAGATTGTGATTTCAGCTTCATTATCTATTATCAAAGTAAAGAAAGACATGTTTGCCATTCAGCAGTAATAGAATCATGACTTTAATGAGCTCCAATGTCAAAATGCAAGCATACTTTTTCCACTTTAAAGTTAACTACCACGGAAGCCACACTGTTTGATAATTTTTTGTCACAAATTTAAAGTAGGTGCTCGTTATCAGAGCTAACATTCGTCTCATCGTCATTTCTATCAGCAAAATCTAAAGTATGCCATCAATTATACAAATTATCATTGAAATCACATCCGTAGCTGAAATGAATCAACATTTTTCCAATCAAGTTTCGAATCGTTCAGCAAAAACTTTCAGCTTTCAATTTAGATTGGACGTGACGCTTCCAATCAACCGAAAACACATAAATTTGCACCTGTTCGTTTTGTGGTTTGCCGAGATATATATTAAAATTAAATTTAATTATATTTAAGACTGTTGAGTCATCCAAAACTGATGGAAGACGGAAGGAAATTTGATGGGTTCATTCCAGGCCCAAGTACTTTAGCAGCCATTTCTCATTAATCCTTTTCGGCTACAGGTGTCTTAGCTGGTGATGAATGCTTTTCTATTTCAATTAATTTTCCCTTTTGATTATGCCGTATCTTCAGAAGGGTACCGCAAAATGTAAGCGTTGCACAGTTTCAGCTTACTTATGACTAATCCAACACCTAACGGCAATAGATTGAATGTTGAAATGAAGAATAAAATGGTTATCGTACTGTATTTGATCATGCCAGTTATATGGGAGTGTAAACGTAAACGGACGAGTATCATTCAATATGGTATGAAGTAAAGAGAGATTTCGTACTTTATATGGTATTACTCAAACCAATTTTGTACGATTTCAGAGAATTATATAGGACAAGCAATGTTTTTAAGAATTATATCGAAAAACGTTAAAGGATGGCTTTAGATGATAATACTGAATAGGGAATATACGAGTATGAAATAAACCTGGCAAGGAATCATTTTGATCCCTGAAAGAGAAAGAAACGAAGTTTTGGAGCGTGCTCGATGTGTATAAATTATATTATTTTTTGAAATTATATTATTTGTTTCAAATTTTTTGCATCTCAAAGAAAAAAACAAAAATCTGCTTGAATCTATCCACTTTCGGAATGAATTTCGCATGGAATTATTCTTTTGACCGAAGAGATTAAAGTCACTGGCTTGTTTTACGCCACGATTCTAAGTAAAACTATGGTTTGCTTAAAGTGTGAATTTAATCTGATCGGAATGAAAACGAGGTCCTAAAACATTATACTTAGATAATATTGCCACATAAAGAATCATTCATTCAAAAATGATGCCCCAAAGTTACAACTTTGCATTGTACTCTTTCAAGGTTCAAAAATGAATAAAAGCAGGCACACACACACCTATATGCTCATATAGGCCTTCTATTTGTCGACAAATTTGTCTGTTTAAAGACAAGTTATTCTAAAAACACACATAAAAACTTCCTAAGCTTCAATATAAATAGGCAATAAACAATGTAAGCAACAGATCTAGAAAACTCGATCAAGTACTAGAAAAAGTCAAAGGACCCTATAAGTAACTTGGCGGGCTAATAGCAAAGCCCCCGTGAAACATAGCTCTCTTGGGGTTTTTTTTGGGGGGAAATATATCGGGAACATTTTCTTGGGGGGAAAACCCCCAAGAAAATTAATTACCATATTGGGAGATGAGATGTGAATTTAGGAATAGATAATATGCAGCACCAAATGTTGGATCAAGTCTAGTTTTCTCTAAGTTGGTTGACACTTAATAGCTTACAGTTGATGGACTCTGGGTCGCAGTTTGAACACAATATATATCAGAGATTTCAGACAGGGGTATAGCACGGCTCTATTTTCTATTACTATGAGTTGTACACACTTATAGATAGAACAATACAACGTTAACGCTAGCTTCTTCTTCGGCTAGTTGCTAAGTGTGGCATGAGCTTAATCCGCTAGCACTGCAGCTACTGTTGGACTTTACGTAGTGTGTTCTTTCTTTGTCTTATGTTTTTGACTCTTGAAATATTTTTTATATTGTTTTGAAATTTTAGGTTTTCTATAACCTCGGAAAAAATATCCCTGTACAAAATTTGTACTTAATATGAGCCATAATCATAATATGAGTCATAAATTCTTCGGAAACTGTCTGTTCCCGTACTTTCAGTCACTGAATTTTCCTGAATCAAGTGGTGGGGGAAATTCATGAAAATGCAGGAACGCTCTCATTGAATTTCCTGAAAATTGACAACCAAAAGTGTCAGTTTTCGGTTTTTGGAAGAACAATAGTGATTATAAAGTCATCCTTAGCGGTGATAAATTATCGCCACAAAAATATTCGACCATCATAGCAACATTACACAAAAAATATGTTGCTTGCCGAGCACATTTGAAAATATTTACTCGGGCCACACCGTTTGACATTTTTCAATATTTCTCAGTAGCTCAGACCCTACTGAAATTTCATCGTACTTACTGAAAGAGGGGAAATTTTCAGTTTTCAGTAAAACGGAGGACGGGACCGGCTTCATTGCAATTAATCGCGATTAATAGCAATTAATCGTAGTACGGGAACAGACCTTGTATATGACAATCATTCTGGTGGGGAAACTTCCGTAATTGACGATATCTAAAAGTCGATCAATCTTGTAAATTTTATTTTGAATATGTGGCTAATTGATATGTTTTGTTATTCTTTTACACTTCTTGGGTGTTTTTCAGTTGAAATGGTACCATTTTATAAATTTTTGAGCCTTATGTGGGGTTTTTTTTCAAATCTAGATGTGGCAACACTGGCTTGAAGGGAATTTTATTATGTGATAAGTGTGTTAAAAAGTGCCCGAAAATCCAGTGTTTTGAGTTTCAAATCGAGTTTTTGAGCTTTCGTGAAAATCAAGTGAAAGAGGATGAACCACAAATGATCGACAGTGGTGACAGAAGTGAGGTTTTTTCCAATGTTAAAAGTTGTGAGATTGTGAGAAAAAAGTGCGATAAAAGTGAAAAACAACGCATTATTGATTAAGTTGTAGCTGTAAAGTTGAAATCGAAAAATTGATTTTGGTGAATTTTCTATGGAATCAATAGAAGTAAACTATAATAATTGTTATAAGTGGATCATTTTTAGTGAACTTTAACCGAACAACAATATTTTGTAAAAAAAATCCGAGTAAAAGAGTAAGAAATTCAGAAAGCATCTACATAAGCTGGTAAAGCAAATAAATAGCCTACTGAACAGATGTGCTAATACTCGAAGGGCTGCATTCTGAAACGTTTCAGTTTCCAGGTATTGAGAGCGGTGTAAGAGATGCTGACACCGAAAGCGTAGATACTAATGCTGAGCAGAAAAATATAAATCAATAACCTGCAGACCTCAAAGCAACGTTAAAAATCAATAGGTCTTAAAATGAGCATGGACATTAAACTGGAACAAAAATCAAAAGAATTGAAAGGAGATTTTTGAAATCCAAACCAAAAGTTTGATTATCAAGTCAGACACCTCAAAAAAGAAACAAACAACGTGCACGGAAGCAGTCATAGAAAGAGCAAATGGGGAAAAAACTTTGCACAAAGCAAAATAATGGTAACAACACACCAGTGACAACTTTGACGCCCGACAACACCAAAACAAGAAATGTAATAGCCTCGATATTCGATGGCGAACCAGTTTGGAGCATTATGAAACGCAGTACAAAGTTGCCGCAAGATAAAGCAAAAGGAACCAGCGATAATGAGTAACAGCCATGAATTCGACGGTACAGGGTCCAAAAGCCTTCAAATTATTTCAGTTGAGCTACACTCGAAACTCGCAGCCATGATCAAGACACTATTCATACGTTAGGTTTCAGCAAAATAACCGAATGCAGAAACCAAATGGAGTTTGCTGCAACTTGAATAGGAAACTGAATGGCTAATACTATTGGCCTTTCTAGCATGCAACCCAGAACAATGGGATGATACAGTGACAGAAGCTTTCAACAGCGCATTACAACATTGAGAGTTCTAACAGGCAGTTTGGTTAACGGAAAAGTGGACTGTGAAAAAGATTTTGGAGTATGCTTTAAACTTTGAAGTAGCTTAGAGCGCCACCCTTCTGTCACATAGCCAGATTTAGAGAAATTACTTTGGAAGATTGCAGATGTGAATGTATCGTCACGAATGGTGCACGTATAAGCAGGAGTTTCGGCAAACGAGGACATCTACGATTGCATAGCATAAGAAGCTAGAAGAAGACCAAAATAATAACCAGAAAAATTATCCCTGGAGCATTGAGGATAGAAAAAACAATTGATCCCAGATTATCGTAAAATATATGAACCCATGTTCAAGCAAAACAATAAAATAAGACCGTCAAAAACAACTAATTTTTCTTTAAGAATGGCAACAAGGACAGAAGAAACCATATTCCAATACCCCCAGAGCGAATGACTCTAAAACATCACTGTCTACGATTATACATATAATACATGACATAGTACGGTCTTGTCAAACTAACTTCAAATATTACCACTACCCCGAGATAGTGCTCATGTGGTTTTGATTATGGTTGAATCCGCCAAAGGATGGTAACAGAAGGCAATCCAAAATGCTCAGCTAGTCGACAACGACATATGACCATAGCTGATATGGAATGAGATCATCGAACGCCTTGAATGGAAGATATATCGAAGTATGGCACAGTTTGTGAAGAGCTGTTGATGTAAATAACTTGAGGACAGATGCAAACGTATAACGCGGGAATGCCGATCGAAAGATTAACCATGGACATTGCTGAATCTTTTCTTGATATGCTTAAGTGGTAGTAGATTAGTTCATTTAATAAACAGAAGTAAACCTCATTCTGTCTTGTATTTAATTAGTAGATATGGCATACTGCGAGAACTGTATTTAGACCAGTGAAGGGTGCGTACTTTTACGGGTACAAAGAAACGTTAACACAATACAATTTCGCATTATACGACATAAATATTAGGCACACATAATGTTTTCAAAAAAACCATTCCGCAAAACAAATAAACACACACATTGTTATATATTCATAGTCACCGTTTAATTACAAAAAAAAATGCTAATCTAAAAACAAGTCAATCTAAAGCGTCCATAAAAACGATATGGCGGGCATATGTACAAATTAATCCATGTACAATTGCTCATTCAATAGCCCCAATAATATTTGAACAACAGATTGACAGAGCAAATACAACTTGAACAAATAGATTGTTAGCAGATTGTTAGCATCTTCTATAAAAGCTGCGGTGAAATATGAGCGAAAAATGCATTTGAACAGTGAAGATCGTGTGCGACACCCTTTGCTAAAACAGTGGTTGTGCTTTGGAAGTAAAATACTATACGTGATAGTGTGTTTGAGCATTTAAATTGCATTGAATGATTTTTTGATTTGCATTTAATGATTTACAATTTGATTTGCATAAATAATGTGAAATAAATGACGATACAAGCGCCTGCTTTCTTAAAACTATCCATATAGCCCATCACTTACTGGTGAACATTGTAACATGAAAAACAAAAAGAAACATTAAATCAGTCTTTTTTCAGCAAGGGTTTAGAATTTTATTGCATCTTTGTGGGTTTTATTTCATCTATTCGACCGAAAAAAGTTATAACCGCGATGTTTTCTTGGTTCGCTAAATGTTCAAAATTGGGGGATTTCCGGTTCGAACATCGTTTCCATAGCATTGTGAATAGGTTGAAACAGAAACCTTATAAACAGAATTTAACTCAAATAATCTCAAACATGAATCTCAAATAAAATGATTCCTGCTGTCCAAATATAAATTTATCCGTAAAATTTAGACAGCGCCCAATGTGGGCAAATAGCCCACAAAACTTTTAGTTTCTTTACAAAAATGTTTTTTAGACGTCGATTCTTACCCGAACACTGTGGTTTTTTATTTCCGAATAGGAGCCAACATTTTTTACGTGCTTCTCGATTCTACATCAACTATAAGACTGATATTCACAGGGTGTTGAAATTTAGGTTTTAAAGCTATATGGTGACCATACCCGTCGTAGTGTTGATCGGGGCGTAAAAGTGCTTGAGGTTGTTATAAAGGAAGTGAAAAGAATGAGGAGGGAGGAGGAGTTTTTTGAGGTACCGGGGACGGTAGAAGGTATCACTAAGTTAAGAGGTACCAGCACGGCATTTTTTTCAGTTTTTTGTAAACCAACATTAGAATTCGGCACTCACCTGACTCTACATTTTTTAACAATTGTTTCAACAATGCCCTTGCCAAATAAAGATGTTCATTTAAATAGTCATGTATGTATTTAGAATAAGAAAAAAAATTTGGTACAAAACACAATGACTTGGGTCCCCAGTTTCGACTGTTAGCTTTTCATCTTTTTGAAAACTACAAATCAACTATTAATGTGAAAGTATTCAAAAGAAAAAAAAATACTAGCAAGTAGTTGTACTGATATTTTTCGTGCTTTAATCCATAAAACCAAGTTGAAGTAGACTTATTAATTTTAAATGAAAATATAGGATACATCTAAATTCAGCATAGCTTTATTTCAAAAACCATGAAAGATCATAGGAAAGGAGAGTTTTTTTTTTACAAAAATGTAACTATTTCACTGTGTTCAGGAAATATCTAAACGAACAAATTGCACAAGTGTAACTGAAGTCTATCCACCTAAGCGAGGAAAAATTGCGACTGCCGTCCCCGCATTAATGTCATAGAGATTTTTAAGCATTGATCCACACCACTCATCACTCATGGCCGTATGAAAATGCTAATATGAGATATGTTTATTCATCTACTTTTTCATATTGAACAATGTAATCTAAAATGAAATAAAACTCTACTTCGGCCAATCTTTATTTGATCATTGCTATCATCAATATTTTAATATTATCAGCCTTTGCAAAGTCAATTGAAAACTTTTGGAAATGTTCGGACTCAAGCAATCAACGTTCTCCGAACTCCATTAATGTAAATATAAATTGGTCGGTATCGATTCCATGGGGGCAAAGTCATCGAGAAACTCGATGCACGTCTGAGAGTCTATTAAATGAAGAGTCGTGCAAGCATACTTGGTATTTGCAGGCACATAATGGATGTTCGGTTCGTGTACGTAGCCGCTACAAGTGGAATAACGAAATCACAATTGTACGCAGACGAGAACACAAACTGTTTTCTGCTGCCATGTCATTCAAAAGTACTTCGGCATTCAAAAGATTTTCCAAAATATAATATTTATTTCTGTATTAATGTATAATCCTTTTGGTCCTTGAAATATTTTCAGCTTTCCAGGCAAAATAAATTTGCTCGCCTTCAACAGTTTACTGATTTGAGGCATAAAAGCCCCACGAGTGGTGTTAACAATGTGTATGTATTTGAATTTATACGGGCCTGAAATGGAACTTGCGAAGTAAGGCACCGTTCAAGATGAAATTGAATCAGACTGGTGCTCTGTGCAGTATACTCCCAAAGAAAATAAGTTGTTTACGTTAGCAAAATGTCTTCAGAGAAAGGTGGATTTACCGATAGTCGCCACGGTGCAGCTTTATCGGAACAGACGATAGAAGGCTAGGCTTCAATTTGAAACATCTGGCTCATCCGTTGCTGTCGTGGTAAAATCTCTTTTCTCTTTTGAATACGCACTAATCTGGTTGCCGGATTCGAACGTGAAGTTTGCCAATACCAGTGAAAATTGTAGAAAATCGATGAAAGACATAATAGTGTGTCATTTCAACTGGATTTGGCATGTATTGAAATTGGAACAAAGGCTTGAGCTGTGAACAGGACAGAGTAATGGAGGTAAGGCGGGCAATGATTTGTTTGCCGGTGGAAGCTGGAGATCGAAATTATTTCCTGTAAACTTCTCTTATTTGAACTGGAACCAATCTCGAGGGTGCTCAAAATGTGATTGTGATAGAAACTAGACTATTAAGAGAATTGATATTGATTGCACAAGGTTGAACAGCTTCGATACAGATTTGAAATAGATTTTTAAGTTGGATGATAATGTAAAGAGCGCTACTAATGGACTTCAAAGAACAATTTATTAAAGAAAGTTGCTGTACGATTATTAATTGGTACTTCTCAAATTATGTTATTGTTTTTAAGATGTGCTATTTTTAGTTTGACTGATGACCCAAAAATTAATGAAACACATTGTGTAAAAGTATTATAACATGAAATTAAAAAAAAATTTCGTTCTTTGTAGGTTTTTTTGTCCTACCACATACATCAGTAACTTGAACTTAGAGAGGTTTGAGCAGATAGACAGAAAAAGGCTCTCTTGGCCAATAAACAGCTTACGCGGATATCTTCGTTGCAATTACTGAAGACTGTAGTTTGAAACCCCACACCATTCTTCGAAGTTTAACTCATTAGCTTTTGGGTACACTAACTAAAACATACTTTCATTTCATACAAAATCAACACCTCTCCACGAAAAATACACTTCCGACACCAAAATCAACAAAAATAGGGCAAGTAAAATAATTATATAGGTTGTAAAGAGTTTTGTGATGTCAATTTTACTATATTGTCAATTTTCAATAGTTGAATAAATAAATATTGTTCTCAATAAATGTTGAATTTATTTGAATTCACATATAAGTTTGACTCTGTCACTGCGGTATAGTAATTTATTCATTTACTTGATCATTTTCAAAAGATTAAAGAGTAAATTACTAAATATAAGAAATAAATAAAAAGACACAAAATCAAAATGCAAAAGTACAATTAGAAAGAAAACATTGCTACAGTCTGATATTAGGCACAAAAAGAATAGCAGTGAGGCCGAAATTTGAGGAACAAGAAAAGATATTATCTGCATTAAACAGATTGCAGCGCGTTATTTAAATACAAGTAATGAAGACACAAAAACAAAGGGAAGGGAAGGTGAAAATATTAACCAAAGCCAGGAAGATCTAACTATGAAACCTGATAATTTAGTGGCCTTAGTACTGATGGATAAAATAAACTTTTCGAGTTTCAACTTCGGATCAAATATTACGTCAAGATAATAAATATCATCAATAACATTAAGAAGAGTGAAAGAGAATAGAGGAAAATCAAATAAATAAATGACATTTTTTGACATTTTACGGTGCTTAAAAAGAAAGTTTTGGCAACACACCAAGTATGTAAAGCATTATGATAATTTTGTGAAAATGTACTGTGATCTCTTGACTCGCAATATCATTGTTAGTTTATAAAAGATAAGAAGAACGGATTAAAGAATTTTCAAAAGTTGAGTTGGTAGTGCCATTTTTTCGTCTACTTAATCATATTAATTTATAATTTTATTTTTCATTGTATTTTATTCAATCCTTTGTGCTATTAATCTATATTTTTACTTGTTCTTCATAGCAGTTTTGTGCTTCTACTATTTATTCTGTATTTTAGTTTTTTACTTATATTTTGTATAGTATTTTACTCCTTTTGTAATTAGGTGCCTTGACTGTTGAATGAATTCTTCTGAATAAATTACTAAATTATACTTTACACTTCATTAACATTTATGATTCACTAAAATAAAGTGTATTTTTATACAATATATAAAAAAATATATTTTGTGTTCGCTTCCATACATGGCTTTCTACGTACCCACGTGCGTTCAAAATGAGTAAGAATATTGAATTTGCCCCCATCTGAGACTTAAATACTTTTCCACGATTCTAAACACTTTGTTAAGTCTCTGGACAAACTCAACCTTTTTTCATGATTCGACTCACAGCAAAAATTTTTTCAGTGTAACAAAAAACTTGTATTCTTTTTTTTTCTGATTTTCAAAGAAAATTAGTATTAAAATCGTTTGGCTGAAAATTCATATTTAATTATTTAGAAATATATATAAGAATAGTGCAGTGACTAATCAAAGCTACTATATTTTTAACTCTTTGGCGGCGGCGGGCATTTTAGTTAATTTTCAGGCACCCTTATATAGCCATGTAGAGTAAATTTTTGTTAAAAACAAGTAATAAGAATAAAAACTTAGTATGCTTTATGCTTTCTTCATGATAATAAATTGAGAATCATCAGTCCTATGTGGGCACAGAGTGCCTAAAAGTAGGCAGGGATTTTTTTTCAAATTTTGGTTTGTCATAACTTTTGACAGAAACATTGGATCATCGTGAAATTTGCAGGGCATAACCCTGTAGCTACATGCCGTAGCTTCATTCAAGACTGCACATTCAAGACTGTGCGGGTAGCCCGTAGCTACGGCAGGCACGTGAAAAAAATGCTTCAAATCATCGAGCCTCCTAAATTTTTTTTGCTTTTTGACAAATAATTCCCATTTTTGATAAACTCTAACGTTTGTCCACCATGTCATTTTAAAATTTCCAAAATTCCAAATTGCACAAGAAGGGCAGCCCATCAGCAAATAATAAATGACACATGTTCTGCCATGAAATACCAAGGCATTTCAATTAACACGCAATTCTTTCAACTATACGGACAGAAGGTAATCCACCACAACTACCACAATCTTTCCGAAGATAGACCTGACTAAAGCCTACCATCAAATTTCAGTCGAGCCAAAACAAAGACCGCCATATACATAGCGTTCGGACCTTTTGGGCTCACCCGCATGACTTTCGAATGATAATTGTTCCAGTGGTTTATTCACGAAATCCTTCATGAATTTGAATTTTTGCTTCATTCACCTCAACGAATTTTTCTAGTCTGGACTTCACAAGATGAAAGAAAGTTCAAACTTTTAGCCGAAAAACATTGAACTCTGCCCAGATAGGCAATCTCAACTACTGAAATTCCTTAAACTGTTAAGGAGCGAAGGAGATTTTCGGGCATGGTCAACTTCTATCGCCATGTACATAGATATATGAAGACATATGAAAATACATAAAAAGTGACAAAGTGATTCTAATACTAATTTGCTTCGAAAATCAGTAAAAAGCATGGACATTTTCCGCAGAATAAACTTGATATCAGATGTTTGATCGTATAGCTAACGATCAAACGCAAACATCATAAAAAGTTTAAATCATTTGTCAACTGTTTTCACAACACCATCTTTCAATGCTGCAACGCAAAGGCATCTCAGCTCAAGGCAAATATAATCTCGAATTGTGTCCTGTTGAATGCTTGCCAAATTCGTGCTGTGGGTGACTTCCTTGTAACATGTACCTCGCCGCTATCATTAACATGAGGAAGATTAATGGTTTCAGCTCCACATAAAGCGTACCTAATTAAAAAGCAATCACTTCCATTATAGACGTGTCTACAGTCCAAGTGCCGTTCCGTGGATCAAGGCGGAAGCTATTCCGTCGCTTCCGAAATTCATTCAGAGCACGAGTCGTAGGCATTTTAAATGTGTCCCGACTTGAAATGGCGGCAGCATTTGGATTTTTCCCAGAGGCGAGGGTAAATTACGCGGTTCAACGATGCCGAATCTAATCAAGGTCTGAATAACTTGGTTTATTGACTATCGTTGACATAACTCACGGCATTCGACGAGCTTTACAGAGGTGACGCGTTCACTGGCTAAATCTTTTGTAAATGATGTTTCTACGGTTACATCTAATAATGAGACGTGTTATGTGAAATTCGGAAATGAATTCCGTTTCGATTAGTAATGCGGAATGATTTTATCCTGGAGTGAAGCTAGGAAACTGTCAGAATCTCCTAGGTGAGTTTGCGGAAGTATGATGATATTCTTCATTTTCACGTCAGCTCTTATATTTTACTGCTTGACAAATATGAATGAAGAAGTTTGCCCCTCACATTCAATCAAACGCAAATATGACAAAAGTTCTAGTGTAGTGCCATTGTACCGTTAATGAGGAGAAAATGTGTATTCTACTTTAGGTCTTTCCAACTTAAGAGCAAATAATTTAGTACAAGTAGTCCCAATAACCTTTTAGCTTATTTTTAGCATTTGAGAGATACTATATTATTTATTAAATTGATAAACATTGAATTAGCTTGAAACGATTTTTACTAGAAAAGCAAAAGATTTTCGTTAAAAGTATAATATTTTCTTAAGAAGCTTGACATATTTCAATTTTTTGGCATATCATAGATAATTTGCTACCTTTTTCAGTATCTGTTGGTCCAATAGATACTTGAAAATATCAATAAATACTAAAAAAGTGGCAGAAATTTATATAAATAACGATAACTATAAAAAGATATTGATATATATCTAGCTTCTAAAGGATAATCTGGTGTTTCAAATACATATGTACATGTATATTATTTAGTATTGAAACAATAGAGAAACTGATGATTTTTCAATTGCAGTTCATATAATTGCTATTCTGATATTTTACATTTATGGAACAGAGCAAATAATTCCTGACGCATTGTATTGAAATAGTATTTTGATACACGTTCCAAACACAAATGAACATTTGAAAATACCATAATTTGCAGTAGATGAAAAGTTTGCTCGAAGAGATTTTGAGACTGGTATCACATCTACAAAAAATGAAAATATGATTAAAAATTAAGTAGAAGATACAAGTAAGATATAATAGTAAAGAGCGAGTTTATTACATATTTCCAAAAAGATAATGACTTAGATATAACGTGTATCAAAATATTAGGTCCTTTTCATAGTTAGTTATGCTTCATAAAGAAAGCACAAGAGTTATTTCTGAAATTTCATAGAATCATTTAACAGATTTGATTGGATCTTTTTTATTCGTTACATATAATAAGGATCATGTTTGACCTTGGACTCCAAACTACATTTTCTCCAATTGTTTCGGGCTAACGATCGCTTTTTCCTGTTGAAAAAACTTGGGATTGTTTCGCCATCCACGTTTCCGTTTTTGAGGTTTCCTCTTGGCTGGAATCATTGAGGCCTGTTTCGTAGCACTTGTTTTACTCTGTCGTTAAATCTACTTTTTAAATATATATACATATGTACATATTTCATTCAACACCTTAGTGGCAGTGGACGCTTAAGTGAATTTCTGTGGAAACGATTTGATTGTATACAGAAAGCGAAAATTGATAATAGGTCTGTTCCCGTACTACGATTAATTGCAATTAATTGCAATGAAACGTACTAAAACGGAGTAAAAAACTCTGTTTTAGTACGTTTCATTGCAATTAATTGCAATTAATCGTAGTACGGGAACAGACCTAATGTCTTATGTGCCAAATAGATATTGGCCGAACCCAGGCGAGCCGAGTGTGTGGACGGTCCAGACAAGCGACTTTGACAGGTGTCAGAGGCGCTCGTGCGACTTCCGATCGGAATGGGTTTTGGGCACGAGCCAAGGCGATTCGTGACGAGCTGTCAAATGCCGTCCACATGTTGGCGGCCTCGTCTGACTTCGGCTCGCCTGGCCTCGGCCAATATATATTTGCTACATTAAGTTTAGTATGATAATGTTTCGGGAAATGTTTAACTACATACAGGCGCTATCTGCTTATGAGTAAGCACAGAGCCAAAAGCTCATTACGAAATTCACAGAGCACTCTTTCCTCTTTACTCTGGCCGGCTCCAGGCTCTGACCTAGCAACATATGACATGCTTAAAGCAATGTTTTAAGTGCTCTCGTAATAGTTAAGAGCCTATGTAACTAATTAATAATGTAACTAATAACCACACCGCATATTAAGAGTTTCTAAAATTCAGAGTCTCTTAAATCCTTTATAATAAAAGCTTTTCATTAGGATATTTTTTTTGCGAAGGGTGGCCTTTCTCAAATTGATGTTTTAAGCACCCTCATCTTTAATATGTATACAGTTAAACCTCATAATCCTTTTAATAGCGCAACCAAAGTATGCAAAAATAAATACTTTTCGGGACCCAAGATTAATACTTTGAAGAATTGCAGGGCAGTGTTTCAGCATTTGCAAATATAGCAAATAGTATCAAATTACAAATAAACGCAGCGAAATGCAATGGCATTATATTAATAGAACTTACCCAGAAATATCAAAATAGAAGAAGGAGAAGCAAAATGGGCAAAATTGTCGGGAAAAAAAACTAACTTTTCTAATAAAACCTTTGAACGAATAAGAACTGAACTAATCAAGCCTGAGTTAAAAATGATTAGTAAGACTACGGAGGTGAAAAGTGTTCTTGGCCAATTCTTAATATTAAAATTAGTAATTAATAATAAAATAAATAATCGATAGAAGTAAATTAATAATCAATAATTCTTTTACAAGAGCGAAAATAGAAAGCCACCTATCCAGCTATAAAAATGTGTCTAAATAGCAGATAAATAAAGATATGTTTGCATGTATCTTAAGAAACTCCAAACTTCAAAGCCTTTGAGATAGCGAATACGCCCCACAGAGCGCAGATAAGGGTGGCTAACGATTTATTGAAGGATATCGAACTATTTAGTTCTCTGACGAAATATCAGGCTAATATTTCTGTTCTGTTCTATTTTTCATAGTTCATTTAATTCAGAATTTAAAATTGGTGCCTAAAAATAATGAGACGATAAAAAATATAAAGTTAAGTAAAAATATAACCATGAGAGAGAAGTATAACGAGCGTAATATAAAGTAAATAGAACAAAAATTTCATATTATCTTAGCTAATGGTGCAAAATCTATATGACCCATAAAAATTACTGGTAACAGTAGTAGCTACGTATTCAAAATCACAGCATGCAGAATGCTAGCGTACAAAATCCCAGCAAAGGAAATCACCAAGATTTAAATCATAGCAAAAAACATGGTAAAAAATCACCGCGACTGAAAGTCAGCAAAAACGGTGGTTTTATTCTGTCCACTAATATCTTGTTCGCTGTGTTTCCGATCACACACATTTTTCACTGTGACTTTGATAGCTGCCATTTCAATCGTGGTTTTGTTCGCGATTATTTCACTGCTGTGATTTCGATCCTTGTGATTTTTTGCTGATAAGTGATTTTGAAACTTGGCTTTGAGTCAATTTTCGTGAGTGATATTATATTATCTCAGAAGTGTCAGAAGTGTCAGAAGTGTCTAAAATTTTCAGAATATAATGATTTACATAAAAAGTAAAATTTTTTTTATCCAAGACAGGTGCTGGGCACCTAAAAGTAAGCGAGAAAAAATGTGAAATTTTAAGTTCTGATAACTTCTGCCAGAAAAAAACTGGTCATCTGTGATATTGAATGACCCTCTAAGCGTGAGAGACAAAAGAAAAATAGTCTTCAAATTATTGAGTCTCCTAAAATAATCTGGCTTGTTGAAAAACAAATGCAAATGATTAATAGATAGGTTTTAGGATCTAATCGCCCAGAGAGACATGCACTTAAATTACTAATTTACTAATTATCATTTATACCTAAATTAGTAAAATTTTAAAAAAGTTGCAGACACATAGTCCATGCGTAAATGATGAAGACTGTCACTAATTGTCTGAATCTGGACAAACTGAGTCCGGGCGTATGGAATCCGGATGAACTGGACCTGGACGAACTGAATCAGGACGCTTTACTTCACGCTTTAGAGCTTCTTCTAGAAGCTTGTTTATTAATTTATCTATTTCGGGCAGTTCATTTCCAGTTTCAAGTGCCACTATAATATTTTCAAAAGAATTTGGTAAATAAAAAAATCATCTAAAAAAAGTCGCCTTCTTCTTTTTCAATGCCAAAAGAGACTTTTTACAAAAAGATTATATTTAATTACGTGCAATTCAAACTTATTTAGATCAATGGCCAAAATCAAATGATCATTAAGCATTGTTTACATACCATTTGGTGGTAATTTTTTAGAACTACTATATGACACATAACATATAAATGATCGTTTATGATCAAATAGTATTCAATTTGCAAGTCACTTATAAAATTTATGAATTTTTATGCTTGCGGTATTCCTAATAATCTTGCGATCCCTGTAACCAACGATGCAGCCATCGTATTGAAATGCAATTCACAGAGTGACTTAATCTACACATAAAACAAGTTCGACAAATGTTTGGCTTCGGGACTGGTTCATTTTTTTTCAATTTGGAAACTTTCATGCTTTTAATATTTTCATGCCTTTAAGTTTTGATCCTGTTATCCGGTCAAATTGAAATTCATAGAGTAGGTTTGTCTCAATGTGCAGATTGAACGAGACGTTGCTAGGAAAGGGATGCTTCTACCGGTCATTTTGTCGTTATTGCACCAGGAGATGTTGGCATTACAGTTTCAGTTATTCAACACCTTGGAATCGAAACAAGCAGTTGATATTTTTATTCATATATCTGCTCATATAACTTCCGATGCAGTCATTACCACTGAAACTTTAGCCACTGATAAATGCTTTCATTGAACTCTCGTACGGATAATGATCTGGTTGTGAGAACAAGAACTTGACTGAAGAAATATTTCAACCAAATTGAAAATGGAACTAAACCCTCACATTTCATATACTTTCCTCGAAAAACAGTGTTTCTAGTGATTCCATCGCTCTGGAGTTGTCTATATCTTGGGTTGTTCGGAAAGTAATTTCGTTTATTTTTATGAAAATGAAAGACGATTTTTTTATGGGGAAAAAATATTTTATTGAATTATATACTGTTCATTTTGGTCCAATACCTTTTGCCATCTTTCTAGCAGTAGTATGATTCCACGCTCGTAAAATGTTTTGTTTTTGCTGGCAAAAAAACTGATCCAGGTGATTTTTGGCTTCATCATGCGAAGTAAAGGTTTTACCGTCTAAAAAATTTTGTAGAGACCGGAACAAGAAATAATCAGAAGGTGCCAGACCTGGAGAATATGGTGGGTGTGGCAGTATATCCCATCCAAGCTGTAGAAGCTTTTGGCGCGCTAACAAACTTGTATGAGGTCTCGCATTATCATGGTGAAGCACTACACCTTTTCTATTGATAAATTCTGGTATCTTCTTTTTAAGTGAATCATTCAATTTGTCCAGCTGGTGACAGTACACTTCAGAATCGATCGTTGTGTTGTCCGGCAGGATCTCAAAAAACACGATTCCTTTGAAATCCCACCAAACAGATAGCATCAGCTTTTTTTGATGAGTATCAGCTTTCGAAGTGTTTTGAGCCGGTTCATCTTTTTTACTCCATGATCTCTTGCGTGTAACGTTGTTGTAGACAACCCATTTCTTGTCCCCAGTGATGATGCGCTTCAAAAATGGATCATTTTCTTGACGTCAATGCGCTAACACAAATTACTTTCCGTAAGAACATGAAGAACCCATATGTCGAGCTTTGAGATTAAACCTAGGCGTTTCAAATGATCATGAACGGTCGAATTCGATAAAATTTATCTTTCAGCGATTTCACAAGTTCTTATTCGCCAGTTTGCACCAATTAATGCCTTTAATGTGTCTTCACCAGCTTTAAGTGGCCTTCCAGATATCTTCAATATCAAAATTGCCGGATCGAAATTTTGCAAACCAGTTTTGACACTGGCGTTCTCACGACACATATTCTCCATACACATCGGATAATTTTTTTTTTTTGCTTGAACAGCATTTTTACCTTTTCGATAGTAAAAAAACTAAAATATGCCGAAAATGCCGCTTTTCACTTTCCATATTTAAACGGGTACAAACGAAAAACTACTGCGTAGAATCAATCAAACTTTTTCACAAGTAAACCTTGCAAGATCAGCTGTCAAAATATATAATGGCTATTCGGCTTGTGAAGCTGGCTGTGAAAAAAAACTAAATTCTCTGTTGAGAAACAGCGGAATTACTTTCCGAACAACCCAATATGTATTAAATACGATATCATGAAATATATCTTAAGTTTCATTTTCCAAAACTTCATTAAAACCTGAAGTGAATAATATTTTGTAGGGTTTCTACTGGATGGCTCTTGATTAAAACATACAACACGTTTTCTGCTAGATTCGTTTATTCCGCCATTTCTTAATTATCTCTCTTAACCATCTGTCAAAAGTTACAATTCTCTATACTCATCTACATAACGACATCTATGTAGCTAACCCGACTAACCTTGAAATTCAAATTCAAATACTTATCCTACAATTTACTTCTATTTATAGCTCATTTTGCAAATATTTTTATAATGTTTGACTGCTGAAAATACCATTATTGTTATCCTTCTATTTCAAACTTTTAAATTCAATCACATCATATTTTTCCCTGATCTCTCAGTGATTGAAAATCACTGTCTGAAATCATAATGATTTTAAAATCGCAATCACCGTCTTACCTGTTGTTGAAAAATCACGACGTTTTCCAATACTACTCAATAGATGATTTAGTTGTTCTGTCAATCACTCTCGAGCCTAAGATTTGAAGCTTCAATCTCCCAGCATTAAAGCTCGATAAACTCGATTTTCATTTTGATGATACAGAATACAGACCACATTACTGAATTAGGCAAGTTCCTAGAAGTGCGCAAGTTGAGGTAATATAAATTGCATTGATAAAATAGAAAAGAATTTAATTTAATAAATTTAAAAATAACGTTAAAATAGTTTGTATTATGGTAGAGTAGTTAGGAAAAATTCTTTTAATTTCGAACCCACCTAACGTGTATTAACGAAACCAATGACTGCTTAACGTTGTAAGCCAACTTATTCCTCGTAAAACAGAATGCTGTATATTCTAAAAAATTGTTATTTGATTTTCGTATGTGCCTCAAATTTATTATAAGCGGATGAAAATTCGGTGAATAAATAAATGAAGAAACAAAACTCTATTTTTATCTTCAATCACAATATATTGGATTTATTGTGATTGAAGATAAAAATAGATGACCTTTTTTAGTGCAGATGAATAGAGAAATAGAGAACAACTGAATTTTCCTTCTAATTCTAATTACTTAGCCCACATCAAATCTTCTCCACATAATCAAATATAGCAACATTTTGCTTAACAAATACTTCTTCGGAATCAAAAAATCAAAATATACTTCTTGGGAATCGAAGCGAAATACCATCACTTTTTTACAGTATTAATTACGCAACCATATCCAAAGAACTTTTGTCTTTTTGAATTATTCCGCCCATTTTTTACTTGCCAGTCAAACAACTTTCTGCTGAAAAACAGATGTTTTCAGTAATTAGCGGAAATTCAGCTTTTCTCACAAGTATGATTTATAGAGAAAAATTCAATTTATTTTTCGTACTTACGGGAACCTTCAATATTCCGAACGTCTTTTCAAAATAATTCTTTCGCACGTGGCCAATGAAACGTGTACCGTTTAGGTTTAATATTTACGCCATTGGCTCTTGCTTCGCATAGTTTGCTTGTAAGTAAGCGAAAAGGATAACTTTTATCGCCGTTTGTTCTCTTGGTCGACTGTAAAAATTTGTATCGGAGGTGCCGAATAGGAACAAAACAGCAATAATATAAATTGAAAATGCTTCCCACGGGACCAATATAGGAGCAAGCATCTGAGCTTTAGACGACATTATGCCGACGTGCGTCGAATTCAAAACACATCCGTTCGGATAGGCATATTAGCATCGGATATGATAGCAATACAGATGGTTGTAAAACACTATTGAGAAACTTTTATCCTTTTAATTGGTCAAGTGGAACTAATAAACGGAGTGCTTACGCAAGCGTTGTATTTTCCGGGTCAGTATTGATCAAATGAATTGTATGATGCAGATGATTTGCAGATATTATTATTGGCCAAGTATTTTTTGTTTTTATATTTTATGACTGAATTTAGGAAAACTGAATTATATCAAATGATTGAATAAATGTGTTTCTCCCAAAAACTGAAAAAAATTGTTTGTAAAGATATCGAGGATAAAAATTTTGCGCAAACCAAGTTTGACTTATTATTGGTTTTCGCGTAAAATAGAACAACGGTGCTTATGTATGCACAAATACATTCAGTTTCTGAATACAACTTTTTAATCTCCTTAGTTGCATGTTTTGTAATATTTCTTTATTAATATCATTTGTAAAGACGGTACTTAAAACATTATTTAAAAGTAATCCCCCGACAGCCCTTGTTGGGTCTACAGAAACTACATAGTAGAGAGCTTTATTCACAAACTTACAGCCAATGTAGACAAGTGATCAATGTATACGAGTGCAAAGTGAACAATTCTTCGACTCACTGCAGCCCTGATTTAGCTGAGATAGCAACTCAGAGCCATGCAAACTCAAAGCCCCTAACATGATCCCCAGTCCAAAACTTGATTCGAACTGGGAATCCCCCGTTGGGCGCCAAATAAAAAACCCACAGATATAAGAGAGAATGGATTAGAAATCGACCGAGAGAAATGTGCCAATTTTCGACTTTTTGCTTACTGGTGTGAGAATGAGGTACTGGTGTGTGCCCTACACAGTTCTTATGGTAACAAAAGCACGAGAGATCGCCATTTTGAACGTCGTTTGACATTTCTTTACCAAAACCGGCGAGTGGAGATTAAAATGCTTTTTGTTAATGAAATTAACTATGATTCCACACAAAAACTATCCTAAATTAAAGCCAAAGGTTAATTTTACTAACCCAAAATACGATATCCCCTGCGAAGTACTTCGGTGGCCACTTTTGCAGCCTGAAACGCGGCACTTCATTATCGCACTGTTTTATAATGTTTTACCACTAATTTATCCGCGAAACCGACACAAATGATTTGCGCACAAACGTAGATATACGTTTCCACCGAATACACCGAAAAATTTCCGAATTTTATTTTATAAATTTTGATAGAAAGTCAATGCTCTGAATCGCCGACACAAATCAAACCGACATTGACGTTTCTTTTTGTGTTGCCCGTTGCACGCTTTTACACCGAGCTGGGGTTCCCAGCATTAAGACACAGCATTAAGGCTTTTCGGGTGTGAGTGCGGTAGAAAGGGGTGCACTGAGCGGAATTTTTGTGAGAGAGCAGTGTTGTGCGTGTATTAAAAAAGGCGCATTCACCTACGGGTACACGGATAGCCATTTCGTATCCATATTCTTTCATATCTATGAAAAAACCGATAAATGACGCATATCAGATGAGATGTTACTCTTTCATCATCGGTTTTTGGTGTCTTTTTTAGCTTCCAAGACTCAAAAGCTCTAGCGAAAAGGAAAAACTGAATAAACATTGGTACGGCTCAGTTAAATTGTAGACAAAGCGTGTCCTAGTTGTTGGATGAAGTTGCGGAAATCAATAGAACTTGTGTTGAGCACTCTGAATAGAGCCATATTATGTAGCTATGAAAAACTTGCAGTAGTTTATGCTGCAAAAGAGATCAATCCAGAAGATTTTCCTTGCTCTCCAGGAAATTATGTCGCCCCTTGAAGATTCGAACCCCCTCTTCTACGCTTATTTTGAAAACACTTCAAGAGAATCATTGCTGTAAGCTTTCCAAGCCCCAGCGGATCACTTTGTATGTTTGTTTCCAATGTAAATAATTAATCGTTTTCCAATTGTGATTCACTTATTTGTTTGTTTCCACATTATTCGATTATAAAAACTATGTGAGGATGTGACAAATTTTCATTCATCTTCACAATTCGGTAATTGTAAATCCATTTAACTATTCTCTTATTTGTAGAAGTAATGCTTTTGTATTTACCCACCCCCCGTTATGTACGGGAAGTAAACAAGGAAGCACATTATCAGCCAGATGATTTCCGTTCTTTTCCTTTTTCCTTCATTTTATCTTTTTCTGAGCAGGAACTTACTTGCGGTTTAACTTTGCGTGGAAATTCTTACGCTTTGTCGAGCAGAAAACTCGACTGGCCCGAACAAAAAGCCACTTGGCAGCTAAAGATGAACAAACGTCATGAACTTAAAAGCTTGGTATAGTGCTTCGGTGATTTTTCTCCAGGAGCTCGGCCAATCTAAATGATACTATGGCAAGATACCCTTCTAATGCGACGTTTTCCATAATCTGTCATCATGTTCGCCGTGACAACAAGACAATAACAGACTATTATCCTTCTAAGTGAAAGAGAAGAGTTGTAAATCGTTGTGTTATTACCAGATGTAACAAACGAGCGTCTTAAAGCTGTTAGATCCAAGTGAAAAATTGAGCGGCAATAATATAACTGGGAATTCTTTTGTTTACATTTGAGGGTAACGTACGAAATTACAGGCATTATGTTCTCTGAATCCAGCAGAATATTCATTTTGAATAATGACTATTGTCGACGCAAAGTGCTATGCTATGGATCTATTTAGATGCTTCTGAGTAATCAAAATATAAAGCAATGATGAAAGTCTTTTTTGCTCAGGACGATGTTTTTAATGTACAAGAAAGTGGCATACTTATCATCTCAGACTTTTCTCACTTCGGAAAATTGCTTCGAGTCGAGTATATAAAGCATAAAGCAGGATACACGAGGTAAAATGTAAGATAAAGATGCATAAAGTTATTCAGCTGAATGGATATGCATTTCTTACTCCATTGCGGTATTGAATATACGATTGTACGGCACTGATTCGCTGTAACGGGACGGATTCCATCCAACACTAGTATCACAGACTATTATGTTTTTCATTGAAAACTAGATTATAGCTGTCAAAATTGCCTGGAACACAGTAGGCTAAAAATTGAAACACTTTAATTATAGTATGCTCTAAAAAAACATACCATAATCACGGAGCAAATTTAAAAGCAAAAGTGAGGATTAGCATGAATCCATTCGATTTTTTCATCTACCACGTGTACTATTTATTCATTTTTTTTCAATAAAACAATTAGCATTTGAGAGGAGTTAAAAAAAAGTGTAGCGCATAGGAACGACTAGTAAAACTGATTTTCGAAAAAAGGTAAAGAAATAGGAATACAAGTTCTACCAAATTTGCTCCTTATAAAAACCGACCCAAAGGCTATGTACCACTTTGATTCAATTACTGCATTGGAAGTCTTATGATGAAAAGCTTTCCAGGGTTATCACTTGCATGAGCTTCTAAATTTAGAAGCCCAAAAAATTGCAGCCCAAAAACCAGTTTTTTTCTCAGCGATTTTTCCAAATGGCAACACTGCCACAGTGTTGCCCATATTTCAAAATCACGTCTATCAGACCTAGTCCTATCTAATTCCAACATGTCCTGTAATTTTTTTATTGATCACATTATCCGATCGTCAGTTCTCGTAAACAGAAGTTTTGAGTGCTGAAAATAGAGGTAATTTGATCACGGGTTGCCGTTCTTGTTGACCACGGGATTTTGAATATTTTTATTTGATTTGGTGGACAAAAGTCAAAATTTATCAAAAATTTGAATTTATTTTCAAAAATCAAAAAATTTTCAGGAAGGTCGATGATTTGAAGGATTTTTTTTCAGGAGCCTGCTGTAGCTACAGACACGCCCGCACAGTCTTGAGAGTCCATGTGTGTTAAATTCTAATCTACGCCAATACGCTCTAAAAATTTCACGATGATCTATTGTTTGTCTTAGAAGTTATGACAAATCGAAATTTGAGAAAAAATCCTTGCTTACTTCTAGGCACTCAGAGCCTACACAAGGCTCAAAATTTCCAATTCTTTATTATAAACAAACTAAAAACATAATAAACTTATGCTTTTTTATTTTATGCTTTTATGCTTTTTTTTAAAAAAAAATTTCACTGCTTGGAAATATAGGAGTACCTGAAAATTCACTAAAATGCCCACCGCCGCCAAAAAGTTTAAGATATCTGAATTCTAGCGAATCATGGACCTACCTACTATATACATCTATGTCCTCCGAAAATTTCAGCTCAATTGGATCGGCCACTCCAGAGATTATCTCCCTTAATCATTTTTCTGATATATATATATATATATATATATATATATATATATATATATATATATATATATATATATATATATATATATATATATATATCACGAATTTTCGGCGAAGCGAGTTTAATACTAAATAAATAAACAGGCTATGAATCGGTAATGGTTCCACGCATTACGGGAAAAACTTACCGAATATATGCCGACGCAGTACTTTTCCCGTTGGGATTAATAGTTTAGTTCCTTGGAAATGGTTATGCATTAAGGGGTTAGTCCACTGTTAAACTGCTCCAAATGAACTTTTTTTTGAAACAGCTACCAAAGAAAAACTATTCAAGATATCGATTTGAAATTTTACAAGCATCTTTATTAAAGTTAGGAGTTAACATTTTCATTGGAAAAAATTAGTAGAAAACAAAATGGCGGCCACCCCATTGGATCGCCGCAGCACCGCCGAAAAAAAAAAGCAAATTGCGCCTCGTAAATTCCTGGACAAAATAAGCATCTGTGAACAAATTATCAAAAATATTTCATTAGTGTTGAGTATGAAGGACTGCACGGGCTTAAATTTGGAGCCCTAAAGCGATTAAAAAAAATGTGGTATACTTTTGAATCAAAAAAATGTAAAAAAAAAATTTTTTTAATCAAAAAAATGTTTCCCAGATCGTAAAAAAAATTTTTTTTTGTTCTAAATTTAGGCCCGTGCAGTCCTTCATACTCAACACTAATGAAATATTTTTGATAATTTGTTCACAGATGCTTATTTTGTCCAGGAATTTACGAGGCGCAATTTGCTTTTTTTTTCGGCGGTGCTGCGGCGATCCAATGGGGTGGCCGCCATTTTGTTTTCTACTAATTTTTTCCTATGAAAATGTTAACTCCTAACTTTAATAAAGATGCTTGTAAAATTTCAAATCGATATCTTGAATAGTTTTTCTTTGGTAGCTGTTTCAAAAAAAAGTTCATTTGGAGCAGTTTAACAGTGGACTAACCCCTTAAGTAAAAAATGTTGCCGTTGTTTTTTTTGTGAACAGTTTTTCCTGATGCAGTTTCGTGGTAACTTGGTACGATTCACAATACATTGTTGCCTTTTTTACAGGATTCATCATTTGATAAGGATCCTTTTCAGTTGACTTTTAATTTTTTTGGTTATTTGCACCGCTACAAATCATGGACTGGGGAGAATGGTTGCAGAAACATGAACTATACTACTATATTGTGTTAGACCGCTTTTCGTTCGGGTATAATAACTCAATTGAATTCTTATAGTACACGGTAAAAAATTTAAGTTAGAAAATTCAACTATGTCAACTATTTCTTGGTTTAATTCACAATTATGTGATTTTTTTATACTAATTTGTTGAAAAATTTTACTTGGTGAAGTTGAAAAGCTAATATGTAGACATTTTTATCTCAAATATAGTAAAAAAGTCAACCAAAATCAAACACTAACGCTCTATGTAAATGACATTTATACTTTTTTGATTTAAAATTCGGACAAAATCAACCAGCAGAGATGAAATTTTTGTGGAGTCATAAGAAAATCTAGGAATTTATCACAAACAACAGTATTTTATATATGTACCAAAGTAAATTGAATATAGTTCGTTGAATGTGTTATATTTTTCAGTTTGTTAGCTCAAGTGGTCTGACCATCCAAATGGTTTTGCGTATTAACGAAGCGCATCATTTTAGTTCGGCATTTCAAACAGATTAGTGGCTTCAGTGTGCAACTCAAGTTTGCAAAAGTGGAAGCGAAATTCATACACAACAGACACTTTTCAACAACAGGAAAACTCGAATAGCCAAGTAGAGCTTTTATCTCCTGAGGACGTTTTATTTTTCAAAACCTGCCAGATACCAAGTGCAAAGAACCAGCTTATTATTATTTTAAAAAGGACTGCAAACGCGCGAAAACAACTTTTATTGGAGCCTCTTAATATTCTTGAATGTTTTCCATTTTACTTCATTGACCCTGAACTTGTAGCTACTTCAAATTTTTCAGTACATTTCATTTACTGATCATTTTCATTCTTATAGACCAGGGGTGGGCAAACTTAATAGTTGCATGATCGACATTAATTTTTTTAATTTATGAGCGATCGACTTCGAAAAAGGGGTTAAATTAAAAACAAATAAAAATTTAATTAAGGTCTTTATTGATATCAATATATTAAATACATTGTATTTACTACTTTGTGCAATGCACTTTATTAATAAATATTTTGGATTAATTTTCGATGTATATGCGTGACACTCCATTTCATCAAAAAGTATTGTAGAGTTAGGCTTGTGAGCACTGATGCACAATCGAATAGATGCCATTAAGTGGTCATCAGTCAGAGAACTCCTAAGTTGCGATTCGATGTTTTTCATTTGAGAAAACGTTGCTTCACATAGATAAATGGAAGCAAAAAAATGCAAATATCCTCATTGCCACGAATCTCAATAATGGATATTTTTTATGGTAATAAAATCGAAAAATAATATTCATTTGCGCGTGCTATTGCTCAAATTTCTAACTATAGATCAGATGAATTCAATTGTAAAGTATGAGCTAGATTTGATAAAATATCCTGGTTATCGAATTCTCCAAAAGGAAATGAAGTAAATTCAAAAATCGGTTGAAGGTTATTGAGATTTGCAAATCGTCTCTCGAATCCTTGATTAAAATTTTCCAGCTCAGGACAAAACATTTCAATATTACATTCACCAATAGGTTAGGTTGTACCAGTTGGCACAAGGTCACACATAGACCTATTGGTCCATAGTGATATCAGATAAATGGACCAGAAGAAAAAAATTCAGTCCAAGCGGCCATCGAAGGCTCCAGACTTTTTCGCGAACTAAAGGATGTCTTTCAGCTTTTGCGTTTTACATTCATCAGTCAGTTTAATAAGTTTTTCTAAATATGGCAATTATTTAAAAATTTTGCTTATTTAATTGTGAAGCAAAAGGTTTTAATTTTACTTAAAAAACATTTACCGAACTCAACAAGTCAACAATATTTTCCTTTTCCTTGTCATTGTAAATCAAGCGAGCTGTAACGGCCCATAAAATCCGTAAGAAATGCTAATATCTTTACCCTTACTGGATCTTCTAATTGTTAATGTTTTTCTTCCAATGTGTCCAAAAATGCAATAATTTCATTCAAAAGATTTAGAAATCTTTGCAAAAAGCTTCCTCACCTGAGCCATCTAAAGCTTAGTACTGTTTTCGATTTCACGTTAAATTTTCATGCAAATTTTCACGTAAAATTTATTTCGCCGAAAATTTAACTTGAAAATAAGCAAGAGTTGTACTCACTTTTAAGCGTGAAAAATTGCTTGGAACATGCTTTCGCTTTGAAAATGCAGATAGCTTTGGCACATGTCTCCAATCATTTCACGCCAATTTAGTATGTGCAGCTCATTCTTTAGGCTAGTACTGAGTTAATCGTGAAGCTAAATTTTGACATGTCTCCATTATCTGGTCTTTCTTTCGAGCGAAAATTTTGAAAATGGAGAAAAGCGGAGACACTTATCATTTTTGATGGATAAAATGTCATGAACTTCAATTTTCGATCGATTTTGTTATTGAAAAGACATTTACACAATTCAATTTTAAAAATTCAAACACCAAACGTCACTTTTTAGCTAGAAAGAATGAACTGCACAAACTAAATTGACGTGAAAAGATTTTAATTTAAAATTTTATTTTATCTAAAATTGAGATTAACCTTTGTTGCGCTGTGTGCAACAATTTACTACCTCGGTAGCAGGGAGACGAATGCAAATGCAGGCAAGGTGTATAGCGGGAAGCAAAAATATAAAGTGTGTACTTTAGAACAGAGACATTTAAGGAAATAAAACAACCGTATGCGTATACGGGATTTAGTGAAGCAGTTTTGCTACAGTGATATAAATCTATAAGTTTAACAAATCGGGAGCATAGCTATCTCGGATTTTCCCTTTGGCTTCTCCGCCACCAAGGCTCTGCGAGTTTTTGTGTGAACTGAAATTGCGTGAACTGTCCGATTGGATCTATTAGGCCAAGGCCCATTCCAAAATGTACTGAATAAATAGTCTACTAAATTTTTAGTTCACATTTTAAATTAACCTAGTAAATTATTTAAAATGTCTGTGATCGACTATCGAACTGCTTGCGATCGACCGGTCGATCGCGATCGACCGTTTGCCCACCCCTGTTATAGACCTTAATCGATTTTGAAATCCAATATCCTGGTATTAAAGATAACATCCAAGCAGATTTTAGTATTATAGAGGGAGTAATTTTCAACGTCGGATCATTTAAGAGCATTGAAGTAGATGAAATAAAAAGTAAGAATAAAAATAAATTTCTTTTTGGTGTAGTGTCAGTTTCTTTCCTATTTATAGACTGGCCTATCCAAGTGCAAGTGTTTTTTGATTTTGGCAAAACTCATACCAACTCCTAGTGGTACGAGGAAGAGAAAAAGGAATGAATATTGTGAGTTTGTTCGATTCGACGATTTGAATAATCCGATTAACACGATATCTGCTGCTTCCCCGGAGCCAATCATCATAGCAAAAGGATCGACAAAAGCCAATATTGTACAATAGGTGCGTTTTTTTGCTCCTCTATCCAGCGGAGAGTAGAGTAGACGCATTGAAAACAACAACACTCCTACACCAGTGAATTCACTAGTACAGAAATTCTATGCGTCATTTGTAGTTCACGTGTTGAAGTGTAGAATGTGCTGATAGAAAAAAGAAAAGCTCATGAGAAGTTGAATTTTTTTCTGTGAGGTGGCTTTCGGTTGTTCATGGTTATGTTGAATGTTTTGGTAGTTAAGAAATTAGAAAAGGCCCTCATAATGTGTAGAAAGTTAAAATAATTAATTTTCTGTTACTTTTTTTTCTATTTTCTATCGATTGTGGTAGTGTATACTCGATATTTTCTCCCTTTATTTTCAGCTGTTTAGTGGTACCACAGCGAATACAGCAATCTATGTCAGTCTTAGCGAAAGCACTGCTGTTTTATACTAGATCGTTGTTTTTCCGGCATAGTTGTACTCTGCACTGCATCGGAGCAAAAAAACGCACCTAATATTTCATAGCGCTTGACTCTAATTTGATTGCAATTCCTAGCCACTATTGTTTCTTGCAAATATTCGATATTTTCTTCAAGCTCTTAAAAGTTCTTATACGGTTTTCCAAAAGCCAAAGATACACCTAGATTAATTGAGCTTTGGAATGTTATACAAAATTTTGAGAAGGAGAACACTAATTCATTAAATATAAATAAAATAGTGCAGTAAGTTTAAAATAAGATCTAAAGTTTATAATCGATAGCAATTTGTTGCTGTTATATAGTAACTTTTTATAGTTAAGTTTGCTGTCCAGTTTAAAAACAAGCCCTTTAATTTTCGGGCCAAATATGAAAAATCAAATTGATTCTATGAATTACGAATTTTATTTCATTGAAATTATTTTGACTAAGCACATTTCAATTTCCTATTAATATGGGCTGTTTTATTTGTAACGAAATTTTTTAAAAAAAATACTAATTAAGCACTTAATGTATGTACATTCTCTCCGAGCTGCCAAAAATCATAGCTTGAAATGTATAATATCTCGACAATGTAAGCAAATATTTCTAACGTACTCGGTATTAAGGAAACATATTATCACCAGTTGCAAGCCTTCTGTTTCTAAACATAATATAATAGATATCCAATGCATTTCAACTCAAAATCATAATAGTTTAGTAAAAACTCTTGATAATCAAAGTAACAATGATTGTGAGAACACTCTTCTGTTTGAAAGTAATGGCAGTAATGAAAAAACTTTAGAGTCTGCTGTTTATAAATCAAAATAAAATAAATAAAATTTGTAAATCAAAATAAATTTCCCTGATAATCGGATCTGGTTACTAATTACCAGTTTACTTGAAGTAATGCTCGTTCTATTTGCGAAAAGTATTTCAGTTGCAATTTTAGACACTCTTGGAACCTTAATTGAGAAACATTTACAATTAGTCATTGATATCGGGTTTGATTTGCTCCCTAAGCACCATTTTATGACTCACTACCCAAATATCATTCTTAGACTTGGTCCTCTAATTAATATGTGGTCAATGAAATTTGAAAGCTATCACAGGAACTTTAGGAAACCTGGACGTTGCTTAAATAATTTTAAAAATTTAGCTAAAACGTTAGATACACGGCATCAACAGAAACAGGCTCAAATATGTTGATACACGAATTATACTATTAACATGAAATATAATAAAAAGGGAAAAATGGTTAACCGAACAATCTACAAATTTAATGATCTTTTCCCGGATTAATCAGAGACATTACTTCAAATAAATGAAGTGCAATATGAATTTACACACAGGAAGAATTTTTTTACTACAGACAACAATTTCAAGTTATGTAAAATTATTAATATATTATAATTTGGAGATAAAATTTGTTTGTAAAACTTATAATGTTGTTGGCTTTGTACCATCTAAATATTGTTTTCAAAGAAAAGAAATGAATTTGCTTCAAGTCATGGAATACAAAGAACTATTGATCAAGGAAAGTTATAATGCCATTTCTATGAAAAACGAAGTGTTTCTATTGGCAACAAATATATATCCTTTCAATATATTCCTTAAATAAAGCTTATTTTATGTGATTTTGAGATGTTTTAGTCGTATATTTTTCATATAGTAATTTCATCTACATGGGGTCAGTTGACAATGCCATATTCTTGCTTACCTAGCGGACAACCTCTCAAAACATGCTCTTAAAGATTTATTTTTCCAACGCTAGGTTTACAAATATTTTGAACGTAAAAGTTGCAGTTTTCAACTGGGTGTGACCGATAAATTACAAGAACAATTAAAAATTGAGCCGAATTGGTTTGAAATTTCAACCAGATACGTTCGAAAAGGTAAATAATAATTCAACCAAAAAGGTCGAAATTTCATCATGTTAGTTGAATTTTATACATAACAATTTTTTATACTTTATTGATGAAAAACCCAACCACGTTTTGATGGACCTATATATCAACCCATAGTGTTGAAAATTCTACCTCAGAATTTTTACCGTGTATATATATACATCATTTGTTCAGCACGTCGTCTATTTTTTATTTCGACAAATACAACGTAATGTTTCGTTTTTTAAAAAAATCCCTTATTGTATCGGCATCAGTGCTGCCGCTTCAGAACTTTCATATCGTATCCTAATTCATCAAAATTAATAAGAAAAACGTATCCATCGTATCCACAATTTTAGCAATGCGTATCAAATTGATACCTTGGTATAATAGTTCTGCATGGCTCTGTAAAGCCATTTTGGTCGGAAATATAAAATTTCATTTTCGACATTTAACATAAATCGGCGATTCATGCCCCAGAATATAGTAAAATCGAACATATATTTTTTAAAAATATCCAAATCTTAATCCAAAAATTACATTCAGCTTTTGACAAATCAAATACATAAAACTCGGCAGAAGCTAAAAATATATTTGTTTCAAATTTTCTGCTAATAGTAGATAATCGACGTATGGCCCTTTTCATTATTAATGAAGAAGCACTGCCGGTTTAAGATGCCCTGTAAGGACGTTATCAGATACGGAGTCGAGAAATTGGCTCTACGGATCTGGTGAAGCGACAGGCCAAAGAGCTCTGTTTCAGAAGATCCGATAAATGTAAAGTCTGAGTCAAAATAAGTGGCTCGAATGGCCGGGGAACTACTTGAAGAGGGGACTGTCGTCTGTCTGAGTGCGACGTTTGACGAAGAATTGGATGTAGAATCCTCTATGCCGATGGGGTCAGCGTCGAGACTACCTCCGAGCTGGGTAGCTGCCTGGATCTCATGACTTTGGATGCAGAGAAATGGGTTTGGGCAGCTTCTATGTCCGAAGGGGAGGACCTCGACCTAACCCTTATCAACAATGAATGATGGTGAAGGTACTGCAGATCTCCACACCATACCAAAGCAGCATCAGCTGCCCTGCTTCTCCGCTTGTCTAGGACAGAGGAAGAACTAATCGTACTCCAAGAACCATGGGATGCCAACAACGGGTTTGCGGGTTGCGTACCAATGGATGCAGACTCTAATGCTCATAATGAAGTAGAGGGTAGCTCTAACTCAAATGGGCGAGGTGAGGAACTTTTTGATTTCATCATTGTCCACCACCTTTTCATCGCCAATACTAGCAGCGAACCGACTTTCTTTTACTCAAACCGTAAAGAGGTTCTTAACGTTACCTTGGGAAGTGGGTGGCACTCGCATCTTCTCCGTGACTGTACGGTTTTACAAGAGTGTTCATTCTCCGATAATAGGTACATATCGTTCAACGTAGCTGGCCAAAGCTCAGCTGAGCAGATCATGGAGATCAGCACCTAGCGAAGAGAGTATAGGAAGGATTTCAATAGCTCGAAAAATCTAATGACTGGCCGCTATATAAAACGAAGCTGAGGGCTTTTAAATATGCCGTACACAAGCAAAGAGGGCCTCATGGAGATCTTTCTGTGAAAACGCGGAAGGTATCAGCGAGACAAATCACCTTCGTAAGGTTTCAAGCACGACACCGAAAGCTATTTCGTGCATCATGAACTCTGAGGGCATTTAGACTAGTTCCAGCGCAAGTACTCTAAACGTTCTTTCGTCCATGCTGCTGATATCCAGCAGACCATTGAAGTATCGAAACTATGGCTCAGAGAGATTTATAACGCTTCCCCGCGCTTATCGTATGTTCCCACCGGCTGGCGGGAAACTAGAATTGTGTTCATCCGTAAAGCAGGGAAAATTTTAAATGTTAAGCCAAAGGAATATCGTCCAATAAGTGTTAACTTTGTCCTGCTTAAGATTTTGGAAAGGATTTTGCAATTTTACAACGGAATCATTCGAAATTCCTCAAAGACTGCTGCATAGCTCTTAGGTAAGATGGGAAATGCATTCAGTATTGGAATAAAATATTTTTCAGCAGCGACCTATGTATTTTGAGGGTTGGAAGAATTCACCTACTTCACGCTCTATATAAATTATTTTACATTATAAATTATTATATATTATAAATTATTGTACATTTTTGATAGTTCCTGAGCTACATTTTCAGATGCATTTGCTTTCTTGTCCGTTTCTTGAGTCACATCATGCTAATGCCCATTTTGAATAGAACGCCAAACTTTTTCGAAAGAAAATGCTGCTACTTTCATTTGCAGTGGATAAATATAACAGTGTGGTAAAATTGTACAATCAAACTTTTCTATTTGAAATATAATGTAATGGAAATTGGAAAAAAGTGACTGTTATGAACACACGTTGTCATATAGGTAAATTAAAATTGATGAGGAAAGTATCCGTTTTGGGGACAACGTATCATAGTATCATCCAGATTTCTCAAATTCGATTCGTATCCAAAATGATACGAAGGTATCCAAAGTGGCAACACTGATCGGCATGTCATCAAAACCAGACAAAACAATTTTCACGAATGTTTGATGGTTTGATCGGGAAGTAAAAATAGAAATTTCTTTGGAAGTAAGATATTAATTAACATTTTCAAAGTTGACATGAAATCTTTTCCCCATCGAAATGTTATTAATTTTTGAGTTCTCAATATTGCTACGGAACACCATAGTGGCATATTCTATATTTTCGATTTTTGGTTTGTTGTCGTGTTGTTGTTTTCTGTTCATTATGCAATGCAGTAACATCATTTTCAATATTGGAGAGAGCTTCAAACCTATTGCGAGAAGTGGCAATGATGTAATTCAGATGGATTTTCAACTTGCTTCGGAGGAGTTTTTTTCGAGAACAAACAAACTCAAACGGACACACAGCAGCAAAGAAAGATTAGTCTTGTCCGCCTAGCAAACAGAGTCGAAATTGGACTTTCGAAAAATAATGATTTCAAGAAAATTACAACGTGCTCAGGCTTAGAAACTTCAAGAGCCCAAGTAATCATTAAGTCAAAATAACTGAAAATAAAGCAATATAAAAAGCTTACTAATATTCTAAGAAGTATTTCTGATTTGAGTGGTTTTGTTTTGCGATTTTCGGAATTCGAAACTAATATTCAAATTAATGAAGTTTTACAGCAGCATCATTAAAAAGTTATTTTAGACTTATATTTCTTGCTTCGTTTTACTCACTTTTCTTAAACAGCAGCATTTGATTATCGAATGTCAAAGCTAATATGGTATTTGAAATTTTGTAAATTTAATTTGAAATGTTTGTCCCAGAATAATCCCAAAAAATACAGTTCTAGACTTTGACTATTCAACGTCGAATTTCACCAAAGCAATGGTGAAAGTTTTATCGAAATTTACTCACTTACACTTGCAGATAAAATCCGAAGATAAAATCCTCCGTCTCTAAGTAAAAATCAATGTACTTCACTTGAACAAATAAATTATGCGTCGTACCGTCGAAAAACAGCAGAAATGAATTTATAAATCTTGCTTGATTCTGCTCCATGCAAACTTTCTTAGACGGCTTGTTGCGAAACGGATGTCTTCAAGTCAAAATTTGCTTGCTAGCCGAGAAGACTTATGACGCTCAATCAAATGTAACGGCTTTAAACTCAAATACGGGCTACACGAACGCATTAAATTTGCTTAGAACTTAACAGCTATTAATTGAAAGTTCTCTGAACGGTGCAGATATTTACTGAGATTCGGGCCGGAAGAGTGAATTGGGTGATAAATTGAAAAGTGTAGAGTAGCGAAGGAGTAATTTACTCACCTGCCTGGAGATTTACATAGATACGTGGATGTAATGGTAAAACAAGTAGATGAGAGCCGCGTTAAAACTAGATTTTCTTATAATTATTGCATTATATTTTAAGGGTATCTGGAAATACAAAAGAATTCGGAAGGATTTTGAAAAAACAATGTTTCTCCAAAACTGTTTTTTTTTCACATTTATATACGTACATATACATATGTACTATACATATGAACACTAGATTTCAAATGGTTTTTCTCCTGATCGCGTAATCCGCTCGGACTATAATTTTCGAACTATTTTGGGGCATATGCATAGTAAGTCCTTTTTAGTGTACATCCAAACAGCTTGCGCCCCTTGGCGATAAGAGGCGTTCTAGTAAATTTATAGGTGATTTCCAAGAAATCAAAAAAATATCTGTTTTTAGCATGAATATGATGTTTCGAAAATGTTTAGCCACTTGAGTAAGCTAAGAACCTAAAAGTAAGCAAGGAAAATTCGTGAAATTACGAATTGCTGTAAATTCGCATAGCAATTTGATATTTACAAATTTTTCGAAAAATATTGGTACACAATAAATACGCTCGTATGTTTTTCGATGAATGTGTGGGAGTTATAGCGAAAATCATCAGAACAGCGATTTTCGTGATAATTTTTACTTTTTAAGAAAAAATGCTGATTTATCTAATGCTTCGTCTACTAAGTCAAATTGATGTTTTAAAATTCCTAAGTGCACACAAGCTGTAACCCTTAGGCAAATAACCAAAACCCTTAAAACTGTGTCTAATCCTATAACAAATGCTATCATTAAACGTTTTTATGATAAGCGTCAACAATGAAAATAAGCAACAAATGTTTCGATTTTGCAATATTTGCAAAAATTGCGAATGACCACCTCAAAAAAGTTTCTATTCCTTCGCAAATCAATCTTTCTGGTGGTTCCCATGTACTAGTTTCATTTTTGTGCATGTGAATAAATCTTTTTTATGCTTATTTACTCCAATTTGCTTGGCCGATTTAAGACAAAGGTTCGTTCTCTCATTTTTAATTTAATTTACTTTCTTTCTTTGGTAATTGTATTTTTTCTCTAAACTAATTAAAAACTTAGGGTTTTTGGGTTTTGACAATGGCTATAGCCTTATAAAAATTCAGAAGCAGCGCTGGGACTTCTCGAAATGTGCAAGCCAAAATCGAATATATTTCGCCGCAAATGCAACGCGAACGTCCTGAAAAGGTTTATTCTAGAAATGCTTGGACAGCGCAAGTTACAAGTGGTACCAGTGAACAGGTCATTGATGTGTAGACTATCTAACTAGAAGAAAAAGTTTGATGAAACCTACTTGAGCATAGTGGATCAAAATTTGAGGAAGATATAGAGCAAATGGGCGCGAATTTTGTTCACAATTTTTAAACAGTAAATGAAGACAAAGATATTGAAACTGCTAATGATCCAGCCAACGGTCTTTATATTTACAAATTGTCTTGCAAAAGAAAAAAGGCATCAGAATTCCCCATAACCCGGAAGTTTAAGAAGATTTTGATTGAAGCTGTCCAAAGTCAAGGGCCTCTGACGATTGACCTTTTGCTCCGACACTTTTAAGCCCCAAAATCTGGGATAAGAAAATATCAGGCTTTGCAAAAATACAAAGAAATTATTCTTCAAAAGTAGGAAAATCACATCGATTGTATGTCACAATCTAGATCAGAGTTTAGCTGCCTAAGCAAGAAAAAAATTTTATGCCTCAGCACTTAATGTTAAAGTTAATATAAATCAAACTAAGGTTCATGGCCTAACATGAGGTGGGAAAACTTGGTTCGACGTTTCCTGAACATTTTTTTCCTCTCAGACGGTAAACTAAGGTCCCTTCATCGTGCAACTATGGTGACTACAAAGTCTTGCGTGAGAACAGGACTGATAGCCCAAATTAGTTTATTCAAATTATTTTTGGCTTCGCTATTTTAGCGACAGCAACTTCACTAAATCAAATCATCCTGAGATAAAGTTTTTTTATAGAGTTTTGCTGAGCTAGCTGATTTTAAATGTCCTTTTGTGACAGTCAAAAAATATCACAGTTTCCGCAATCCTTAATAGTATATGAGGATGGTCTGAAAATTTTCCGATCCTAACGTAAAGATGGTAGTATTTGCCAACAAAAATTAAGGAATGTAGTAGCGTATCTTTTGACAGAAACTCACCAAAATTTCAGCCATTTTGGACGCGCAGCTGTTGTTTGAAAATCGTTTGAGTGAACCGATGTGAGTGTTTTTGTGAAAACGCGAAAACTCGAGTATCGAGCTGTCATTAAATATTGGTTATTCAAAGGCAATACGCCTACGCAAGTCAAAGTTGAGTTGTACGTTATATACGGGGACTCTGCACCATAATTCACCAGGGTGAAATTTTGGGTAGCTAAATTTAAACGTGGCTATATCAGCTTGAGAGACGATAAACGTTTGCAGTCACTGAAGATAGCATCGCTAAAGCTCACCAAATGGTGCTAAATGACCGTTGAATTGCGGTGAAAGAGATAAAAACGTGTTTGTCATATATTTAATTAAGATTTTGGCTTGAAAAAGCTGTCTACGCATTGGGCACCGCGTTACCAAAAACGCATTCGAATGAAAATTTTTAACGCTATATTGGCGCAGTTTAGGCGAAATAAATCAGAGTTTTCGCACTGATTAATAACTGTAGATTAAACTTGGATACGTCATTATATGATATTGTTGCGAAACTATAACGTTGATCGGCAACGAAAAAAGCAAAAAAAATTTTTTTTCCGCTGGGAATTTTTTCGGAAATTCATGGAATCAGCTATCTTCAAACCGGGAAGACTGTTACTTGAAAAGCTGAAGTCAGAAATTGTGGAAAAACGGTCACATTTACATAAAAAAAACTCTAGCGCACCTGAACCGCTAGAAACACTAATGTTCGAAGAACAGTAGAAGAATCGTGCAGGTTTTGAATGCATATTCCACCACATGAGCTGCTTATTACGGCCAAACTGTTTCAAATGCCAAAATGGTGTCAAGAATGCATTATAACTCCTATGGTAGAAGGTTTCAGATATTACCACTGGCATGAATTTCAACGTTTATGAGAGCAAAACACGGGTTAATTATATTCGTTATCAGTTGCTTATTTCACAAAATTTCGAAAGCAGCATCTCATATAACATCAATGAAGAAAATGCTCAGTGCCTGCAGCACTGTAACTGAAGTTGGTGTTTGGGGCTGCGATCCGAAAAATTTGCAGAACTTTGGGAATTGAAACATTAGTTTGTTATTTTCATTGTAAATGTTTCCGGTATGAATACTAACTGTAAGCATTTATTGATACAAAAGTAGCACAACCAACTCGTGCTGGCAACCTTTCGCCAGTATCAAAGCCAAAAATATATCACATCTGCTTCACGTTGCTATATTACATTCGAAGTTATAGGAGTATAAAGAAATTTAGGATTACCTGCAGCGAGTTTTTTCAGATAATGGAAAGCTTAATATTTGCTGTTTATTGTCACTACAATATCATTACCAATTGAAAATTCTACGATAAAACCGCTTAATAAAAATATTGCAAACAAACACAAAACCAACAATAGCTGGCAACCCTATCGTGGCTTTTCAACCAAATTTGGCCTGAATAATGTTTATGATAGGTTCCACTAATTGTATGAAATTCGTATTGATTTCATGACTACACTTGAAGTTATAGGGCAAAAAGATTTATTTTGCTGAGCGAATTTTCAAATCCAAAGACACAAAAATTACCATAGCTGGCAGCACCAATCGAATTTTTCAACCAAATTTCTATCAAACAGAGCTTAGAGTAAGGTTCAGCTACTGTGTCAATTTCATGAAAATCTGGTAACTTATTCAAATTTCATAGGGCAAAAAGCAGTTTTTTTTCTTTGTAATTTTTCAAGATGGCACCACTGGCACAGAGTTGCCCACAATTCAAAATCGCTTCTATCAGACCTGGTCCTACTTAAGTCCAATGCATTCTGTAAATTTCAATGGTATCTGATTATTGATTCATGAGTTCCCGTGAACAGAAGTTTTTGATGCTAAAAATATAGGTTGACTGGGAAAGGGTTACCGTTCTTGTCCGACATGAAATTTCCAAAGTTTTACTTTGAACGTGTAGATAAAGCATAAGATTTGTATACAGATTGGTTTTATTGTAAGAAACGGACAGTTTTTGGAAATTCGATGGTTTAATGTTTTCACTTCCAAATTTTTATTTTTTCAAATTTAAGACACCAAAATTATCATAGTTGGCAGTTCCAACCGAATTTTTCTACCAAACGTGGCATTATATAAGATTCAGCTACTGTGTGAACTTCGTCAAAATCGAACGATTCAATCAGAATTTATAGGGCTAAAAGCAGTTATCTTTTTTAGTGATTTTTCAAGATGGCACCACTGGCACAGAATCACCCGCATTTCAAAATCACTTCTATCAGACCTGGTCCTATATAGGACCAATACATTCTGCAAATTTCAATTAATTCTGCTCATTGGATCGTGAGTTTCCGTGAACAGAAGTTTTTGATGCTAAAAATATAGGTAAATTGGGCAAGGGTTACCAGGCGTGCCCGTTATACCATATCAAATTTTTTTTTTGTTTATGTAAACAAAGCACAAAATTTACATATGAGTGGCTTTTTTTTTAAGAAGCGGCAGTTTTTCAAGAGAGACGATGATTTGAAGGTTTTCACTTTCAGTGCCTGCCCTAGCTACAGGATTGCCAGATCAAAAGCTACACAAATCTACAACTAAATAATACCAATATGTCCTAAAAATTTCGTAATGATTGAATAACTCTGTCAAAAGTTATCGCAATTTAAAAATTTTCAAGTTTTCTCGTTCTGTTTTTAGGCACCCAGCGCACACATGGGGTTTAAAAATTCCAAAACATTATCCGATTCACATGTAAAACACGTTCAAAATTTATTATATAAACTTTATTTTTGCAAAACTTATTTGTGTACGGAATAATAGGTATATTAAAAAAATCACTAAAATGGCCGCCGGCGCCAAAGAGTTAAAGATTATTAACTTTTTGTGAGACTTGGCACTATTCTGCATGTACACCAATGTGTCCTGAAAATTTCAGCTCAATCGGATGGCGCGTTCCTGAGATTTTTTCACTGAAATTTTTTGATGATATATATATATATATATATATATATATATATATATACATATATATATATATATATATATATATATATTTATATATATATATATATATATATATATATATATATATATATATATATATATATATATATATATATATATATATATATATATATATATATATATATATATATATATATATATATATATATATATAGAAATATGAATTTTTGGCCAAAGTGATTTTAATACTAATGTTCTTCTTCGAACATTAGTAAAAAAATCCACTAACGGTTTGAACTTTTTGACCACCCTCTTTACTCACAAGATTTAGCGGCAAACGATTTCTTTTTGTTCTCTAATCTAAAAATTGAGTTCGCAGGACAGTCATTTTCGTCAAATGAACAGCCCATCACCTTCGTAAACAAAAAAGACGCCCAGATGAATCTTTGGACGGATTAAAGAGAAAAGAGCATCGCTGAGAGAATTGTGAAAACTTACAAGGAGATTATGACAACTTCTTTAAATATGTACGCATTTTTAAATAAATCAACTCCAATATAAACTATTAAATACATATATAGATATAAAGACATAGTCTGAACTCTAATTTAAGAAATTATCATTTGTATTTGTATTTGTACAAACTAAGATCAGCCATAAATAAAGTATATCTATCTATCTATGTAGAAAAATCTCTTGTATCTTTGTTAGGTCGGAAACTCTTCAAACCGCCTTCGTATATATAGCATGCTCCGAATCACCTCTAAACGAAATTTGAGATTAGGTATGTTTCCACACGAAATTTCGGAGAAACTCACCCAAAATGCGCTTACCGCTAATCGAAAAACGACGTCATTTTTCAGTTAGTCAAAAGTTCAGATTTTACCCTTACTTTTTCTACTGGCGATTACTTGTTATGTGATCTTGGCTGTCAAATGGTCCTACAGCTGATTAGTTTGATGTTATTTGTGTGACAATGAGTGCAACTGAAATATGAAAAAACACGACACTTTTGGCTCTTCTTATTGTTTTGTAAATTTTTACCTTAATTTTCGGGTTTTCGTTAAATTTTCTCCTAACACCGAAGTAAGTTTTTAGCCAAAAAGCTTTTACCTGAAAAGTAAAGACACTTGCCTAATGTTTCGAAATAATAAAAAATACAATTTTATTCGAATATTTATCGTTTTCGTTGTTATATACCTGAACATGTCACTGTTGTGATGTTGTGACACAATGTTATCGTTTAATAGCTGTCGCAGATTTAACTAATATTCTAGTCAGCTGATCAATAGAACGTTAATGTTGTATCTTAAAGCAGATTGTAAATATTGTAAAAATATTTGTACTAGTCTCTGAAATGTAATGTTATTAAGGAAACGTGAAAAGTAACAAATTTTCCAGTCAATATAATAACACGAACCAGTTGTTCGAGTTAAATTTATTACTGAAATTGGAATTTGTATCAAGTTTTTCTCTTTGTTGAACATTCTTCATTTAAAATCCACTATCCGAATGTTTGTGTTCCGCCTGAGGTCAACTTGGGGAAAGTTATGTAGTCAGAACATAAAAAATAAGAGCTAAATATAAGGCAAAGCTTCAAAGTCGGATCTGGTAATTGTTTCTTACATTTTGTACATATAAGTACATATAAGTACATATAATACATATAAGAATAATAAGAATAATCAATTGAAAATATGCGGTGAATAGGCAAACTCGTGATATTCTGAACCAACAAACATATTTAAAATTAACTTAACAAAGCTTTAAAGACACAAAAAATTCAAAAAAACTGCACGTGGAATCAGGAGAATGAGTGTATGACTACTGGTTTCACCAGTATTTTTGTACTTTTATTTTGAACGAATCGCGGCTTATATATTGTAAGTGCTTTTTCAAAAACATGCTCTTAAATAAACAATATACTCTCAACACCAAGCTCTGATCCGTTTATGCGACGAATATTTTAATTTCAGAGAGACTTAAGGTCACTGCAAAATCCTTTGAAAAGTCCTTTCTAATTTGCAAAAATTATAAACGTTCCCAAACTGCACCTCATTAATTATCACTCGTCACCCTCCGCACCTTTAGTTCGTCTCCGGCTTCTGCAGTTTTCTAATTTAAGTAAACAGTTAAATATGTATGTCGTCTCAACTATCAAACAAGTGCAAGTGCGCCAAATGCAGTCGTTTTCATTTAAGAACGGCTCCAGCATTATTTTCATGAAAGTGCAAAGAAAACTGTAAGATATCGCCTGCACACATTAATTAATTTCCCATGAGAAGCTGGGATTATAAAGGCTTTTGACCAACATGTTAATTGCAATTTAAAGCTCCTCGGCAAATACATACGCAAGTATACACAGACGATGCACTATGCAGAGCTTTCATATTGTGTTTTCTTCGTTGCAGCATTCCACGTCATTTTCTCTGTTTAATAGCAGAAAACTTTCTCTAATCAGTGCATCCGCTGCATCTCCACGGGCAAGAAGAAAGATTTAGTTCTTTGTATAATGATAAACTTTTGCTTCCAGTCCTAGTAAAAAGTTGAACTCGAGCCGTTAGAGTGGCTATTGGGAAGGTGGCGGTAAAATGAGAGCTCTGCGATGCGACCTCGACGGAAAGACAGAAAAGTTTAACGAAATCTTTACCCGAAGATTTGCATACTGCGCTAAGTGCTGCAAACTAATTAAATCGAGTACAGCTCGAGGTTTAATGCAATTAACGGAAAATCGTGAGTTTTTTAGCACATTTCTGTTGTGTTCGAGAAGTTACGATTTAATTTGCAGATACCCGTGCTGTACATTCTATTTGAATAGTTGGCGATGGATAATGTGTTTGATCTCATTAGGTAAATGCAGCGTAAGTTAGCAAACTGTTTTATTTGGGCACTCTAGACTGTAATTGTTTAGTCTGGTGTTGAGTTGATTTTAGTTAAACTTTGATTGTGAATGAGGACTAAAGCAATTTGAACTGAATTTTTCTTGAATCAGAGCAACATCTCATACTAGTTGGTCGAGACTGGGATTTGCTCCTTTTTTTTACGTATTGATTTAATTCATAAGTAAAATATAGCACAATCACTTCGAATAATAATTATATTGTAGCATTGGCAAATCAGACACGTAAAAACTATAATTCAAAAATCGTTGGACAAAAATATAATTTAAATAAAACAAAGTTGAATTGTTCAGAAATTAAATGAATAACAGAATATTCAGCTTTCAATCCAAATCATTTTGAAGTGTAACCTCTTTTAGGCAATGATTGCCCTATAGGGACAGTCCACCAAACGGTACTAGCTTACGCTATAACGCAGCCGTTCAGAATATCAAACTCTCAACTGAGGTGGGCTATTAACTTATTTGAGCCGTTTAAATCCCCGGGTCCTGATGGCTTACTTGCAGCTGACATTCAGCAGTCTATGGAATTATCGCTACCATGGCTCAGGGAGATTTATAATGCTTGCCTACGCTTCTCTTATGTTCCCACCATCTGGCAGGAAACTAGAGTTGGTTTTATTCCTAAAGCAGGAAAAAGACTACCGTCCAATCTTAACTCAGTCCTGCTTAAGATTTTGGAAAGGATCATTGATCACCATATTAAAAGATCAATCGATCCTATGCTGATCACGCAGTCACAACATGCTTGTAGCAAAGGTAAGTCTATTGAGACTACTCTTCACGTCCTTATTGAGCAAGTTGAGAAATCTCTTGCTCTTAAGGAATATACGCTTGCCGCCTTCTTGAACATCGTAGGGGCCTTCAACGACGTAAAATCTAACGCAATTGTTGAGGATCTCTCGGTGCAGCATTGTGGACGAGCGGCTGATTGCTTTTATTGTGCAGCTTCTCAAAAGTAGAGTGGTTATCTCTTCACTGTGGAATGCCAGCGTAAAACGAGGAGTCAGTACAGGTACACCTCAGGGTGGAGTCCTCTCTCCCCTACTGTGGAACAACACGGTGAATACTCTTCTAATGAGGCTGGACCGTGCTGGGTGCAAAGTGATTGCTTATGCAGACGACATAGCTGTAGCAGTGTCGGGAAAGTATTTATCTACGCTATTGGAGAGCCTAAATCACTCTCTACACATGCTTTCACGTTGGAGTCGTGAGTGCGGCTTGAATGTGAATCCTAATAAAACGGAACTAATGCTGTTTACAAGGAAGTGCAAAGTTCCTTCTTTTGAGTTACCCAAGTTGAATGGGGTCTTCATTAACTTGAGCCAGAGAGTCAGGTACTTAGGGCTGATCCTTGACTCGAAGTTACTATGGACCTACAATGTAGCAGAAAGAGCTCGGAAGGCTTTCAACGTACTTTACTGCTGTAGAAGAGCCATAGGAGTGAATTGGGGACTACAACCTCGTATTGTTGTTTGGCTTTACACTGCTGTGGTTGAGCTAACTCTATTGTTTAAGGTGGCGTTCTGGTGGCAGGGTGCTCTTAAGGCTACCTGCCAACGGCAGCTTGAAAAAGTGCGGAGAATGGCTGCACTACTTGTAGTTGGTGCGCTCCGCTCTACCCCTACTAAGGCACTCTTCGTGTTACTTCATTGGCTGCCAACTAATCTACTTATCTTACAGTAAGCTAATCTTGCTGCTGTAAGACTAAATTGTATCTCGGCGTGGAATAGAACAGAATTCGGCCATGCTCTCGATAAATCGATACCGCCTTCTTTGTGTTTCCTGTATTGAATGCCTGAATTGGTTAGGACATCAATCAAATCTAGGGCATACATATCTCGGTTCAAACTGAACTTTAAATTTTATTGCCATGCTGAATAAAAATGGATGGTGGTCTATTATCTTCCCTTCTACCTTCTACTGTGGCCGGGCGCACTTGTATCTGTTGAGTGGCCCAAAGGCCTAATTAGTCTGTTCTCATGACTGTTTGTCTGTCCGTAGAATTTCGTAGTCAATTTACAACCCGATTATTAAGTGGCTTCAGACCATTTTCCGGATAAAGGCCAGAGTTCCTGGTTCACTTTTAAATTATCAGGATGTAGAAACTGCCCGAACAACACTATGGTGGCCAGGTCCGTCTTCTTGGCGAAAAGATATCTTATGCACTAAAATGCGAATATGTAAACTATGATTTTCTGTTGAAAATAGTTAACTTTAAGAATTTTTGAAAGTCGAAACCAAGTTACCTTAATGTAGTTCCAGCAGTAATCGTAGAGTTTTCGAACGAGACTGCGATCTTTTTGGTCTTGTTGCGAATATATTGGAATTCCTGATGCTTAGATTGCTATATAAACAAATTGTTGAGTCTTGCTGCTGTTAGGTTTGACGCTTCATTTGTCAAAATAAAGTTTCAACTCGACTAAATAGCATTTTTGGCTCTTCACTACTTTGAGCTTGCTGTGATTCTCCGCGAAAAGCAAGGCATCTGTATATTAGAGGGCTTTAGCTTGAAGCTGGTCCAATGAAATAAGGAGATCGACGGCGAAGAATGTATAAAAAACAGGTATAGTGATGGATCTTTGGAGCAACCCTAATGTCACAGACCCTATAGCCGAATTAGCTTTTTTAACGTCACCATAGAATTGTATGTTGGCAAGGAAGGACTAATTTAAGAGCTTTCCCGAAATCTAAGGCACACACAAGTGTAGGAGTGTCACATGCATTCAAATCAAATGGAACGCAATCTAATCGTGCAGGTATGAGATGGTATGTTATACCTCGTGCCTACGTCTCGAGCCTAAGGCTAAATGGACATGCTGATATAATATTAGCAGCTCAGAAGAGAGAGATATATATATATATATATATATATATATATATATATATATAGGAAATGAAAACAGCAGTGAGAAGTGAAGCAATTTGTCTGAATCTGAGCGTTAGTAGTAGTGAAGGAAAATTATGGGCACTATGGGCAAATTTGACGGAATTTCACTCCGCGAACAGGAAGATAGAAATAGAGACAGTAGTCCATTTGATACGTTATAACCAAAAGCTCGTAGATCTTAGGTATCGAAGACACCAAAGGGAATATTTGAGGTAGTAATTCTCTCGATTTGCTCTAATTATAGATTTTACTTTTGTAGTAAAAATACTTCAATAAATTTCGTATATATATACGCTTATTTAATTTCCTTAAATCTCTCTGCTCTGAAATTAGAAAGCTTACAGTAAGTGAAAATAATCTCCATCTTAATTCTTTCAAAAAGCTTCCAAACATTATGAACCAAGGGGATCGGACGAAAATAGCAGGCTTCTTCACTCCTGCCTATATAAAACTTTGAGATTGTTTCCCTTTTTATTTTCATTTTTAGAACCTAGAAGATGAACATGCTCAAAAATATTAACCACAGTCTGACAAAGCAACAAAAAACTAGGCTTTGCCACCATATTCTTTTATCATGTTCAGTGACATGATAGGCTGATTTGCTAAGATAGCTGAGTGTCTCAATCTGATATATGTATATAAATTAAATAACCATTAACTTTCATGCATTTCTACAAAAAAAAATACTTATTTAAAAACTAACCTGACAGATTTTATGAACATTTAAGCACAATAGGTTGCAAGAAAAGTTGAAAATACAGAAACCGAAAATTGGATTGAAAGATTATTCTTACAGCTCTAAGCATATTGATTTTTTTCTTGGTAGTAAAATGTTTCCAGATTTTAAATGACTTTAATATGAAAATAATATCAATTATTGCATTATCCTACTTCAAAAGTTATAATTCAAAAAGAACTCCTTCTGCCCCATTTCACAATGAAGCCGACTATCCTCTCACATTTGGGTTATATTTTTTTACCGACAAGTTGGACGCTACGTGTACTCGTGCAATTGGATAGTACCTATCTAACAGTAAATAAAATATCACAAACGAATTGATTCAAACACGTATTCCACTTCCAATTATTTCTTATCACGACTCCTCGGGGACCGTTTACAGCATTCTTTACTCTGAAAATTCTCTTTCCGGACACTTCTATGACAAATTATTTTCTATCTGGGGCTATTTGCACCCCATCTCGTCCGAATGGCATTTGAATATAAACCTCATTTTAGTGTGATGCCAAGGACGGAATTTTCAATGCAGTTAAAGCGGGTAGCTTGGACAACATCGGATGATGGAACCGAGGATATACGACGGAGTATATAGGCACGTATCGTCGTGTAAATCATTCATGACGTTTGGCGAGAAACGGAAGGAGTGGCATCAGACAAACCCGCAGCCATTACAATTCTGAAGCGGCACCAGATGGCTCTGATCCGTCCCGGACCTTTTCCTATCACGATTCAGGACTTTGAGCGCCATTGACCTAAACACTTTGTAGATATCGTATTTTTCTTGGTTCGTCTGTTTGAGTTTTCACTTCACCTTTTTAGGGACGCAGACTTGTAAATTACATGCGAACGAGAAAACAATCATGGCTTTTGTCAGATATTATCGCATAACTAATACACAGATGGTTCCCGCAAAAAGTACGCTGAAGTAACAAGAGGCAATTTCAAATGCAAAAGCAAGCAAATAAACTTTCTGAGGATAACTTGATGGCATGAGGCTTCCACGTGTTATATGCAGAAAAAAAAACGGGTGGGAAATAAGTTTTTAGTTGATTTGGGTGAGCTCTTCCCTATAAAAAGTTGTATCAAGTATGTAAAATAAGCTCTATGGAATACATAGAGTATTATCTGCATGTATAGCATAGCATGACGGGTTTCGTTTTGAAATGCAGTTTCTAGTTACCTTATATGAATTTATTTGAATTATGATATAGTGAAATTTTACAACTTTAAGAAAATAATCAGCAGTGAAAATTCACAGAACAATAAATTCAATCCAAACAAATCATGTTATTTATTGAAATACGCAGTTATTTTTGATATTTTGTAAGACTTTAAAACCTAGTACGCTGCTGTGTCGTAATTTTGGCATTCATGTGAAATTGCTGGGAAAACAGAGTGGTGGAACTTTGGCATAGTATTTTTTCCGGTCATTTGAAGAAATTAGTACGCAGTTCGTGCCAGAACGATGCCAGAATTTAGATAGGTGGTAATGAAATGGGAAACTAACTCCCAATAATACGGACTTGATAGATTTCTTTTAGGAAATGAATTGAATACATCTGACGACACCGGGTGATATAATCGCCCGACATTGGATCGGATAAAAAAACTGAATGTCAAGCATTGGAACTTGGAAGTCAATCTAGAGCAGCCAGGGAAAGGTAAGCAGGTGATGCCGAAGCTTTCAGTTTGGAGCAGAAATATCTTAAACAGATGACTGGAACCAAATCTACTAGATGCCAAAATGAGGTGCCATCGCTCTCAGCTAGGTTTTTGTCACCGGTCATAATGCAGAGCCGGGAAAGAGGTAGATTTATATTACATTGCTACTGAAATTTAAATAGAACCAGCAAAATAACATTCACATCAAAGTTTTCATTCTGATCAAATTTTCGATTTTTTTTATTGTTTCATTCTATTGTATGGTCCTTCAAGAGCTCTCCATCAAAATTTGAAGTTGATCCGAGCAAAATTGACGAGTTTATGACAAGCTCTCATGAATGAGCACATGAAGAGGATAACATTCGTATTAGCAGAGTTCATCAAAAAGCTGCGAAAGAGTGCAAAGAAGGTCGAGTCCTTCGAAGACCACCACAAAAAGATGCTCCAGACATCCTTGCTGATAGCCTTACACTTTATGGACCCGGTATTGACGATTCTGTGTGAGTAGAGAAAAAATTAACGGTTTTTTTACAAAAAAAAATTCAAACACTTTTTCTGAGACTTTTTATTTTTAAAGTCGTTGAGACGCGTAACTCAAAAAAAAACGGGCCGATCCTTTTAAAATTTTGAGGGAATTGTTTTTGTTAACATTTTACAAGGTAATGCTATCGAAATATTTTATTTTTAGACTCAAAATTTTTTAAAAAGGAATTTGTTTTTTGACTTAAAAATTACACCAAATATGAATCAAACAAAATGAATGAAAAAACTCGACAGCATTACCCCAAGAAGCTCATTAACTAACAGAATCTTCTTGGTTTTTTGGTTTCAGATGGTCCAGCAGTTATGTTTCTCACGGCAATTTACCTTTTTATTGGGACGTCTATTTGGATGTAGAGTCACTGGCTCATTTTTCAATATTTTTCAATAAAATAATAGATACTGTTTGATATAAATACTTTAGTATATTTTTTCAGTAAATGAACTAACCTTTACCATATTGCTATCTACTATATTGCTACCATAAATCTTAAAATTATGCTTCAAAAAACAATAATTAACCATATCCCCCCTTAAATAATTCCTAAGCTCACGATAACAAACAATTATTCTACCTAAAGCGATTTTTTCAAATGAATGTAAAAGGCTTCATTCAACTAGCCAATTCAATACGTCGGTAAAATTACCCGACAAACCCTAAACTGAAATATATACTACTTATCTAAAAAAAATTCACAATTCGTATTCCGCCGGGGCTCTGATTTGCATGAAAACGATGTCAACTGATGACAAAGTGCTCCATCACTTCGGGCAAGATACGATTTCGATGCTCTTTTCCTTTCCGACTCTCACTCGGCCTAGCCAGCATCCTAAAGCATTGCTCTCGTAAAAGTCACTGGAGCGAAACGGGAGTCAGAAGATGTATGAAGAATGCTGGGCATTTAGGTTTCCCTCCATTAGACCAGACCCATTACGGCGACCGATTCTTTCGGGATTAAAAAGAATGAAAAGTGATTTTACGTAGAGTTTCTTTGGAATCTAAAAAGTAAATATGGCACGGGCCATATCCACGTATCCATTCTATTTTTCGTTTCTGTAATCCGGAAAAAATTATTATTCCAGCTCATGAAGCTTTAACGATCGACGCTCAACAAAGTGTCCATTGGCCGGCAGAAGAATGTCATTCAGGCTTGGAAAGTGGTTTTGCGACAAGTAGGCATGAAATTGGCTTCAGGGAAGTTCATCTGAACGTCATACATATCTCACTCGTCCAAGAAAAACCAAATAGTTTCGCTCTTTATTCGCACTTGGGTCAAATGCTGCCTTATTCTGAAATGACGAAAAGTTCTTCGAGATTTCTATCTAGTTCGGCTGAAAAAGTTGGTAAAGTACTGTAGGATTCTCATAAGAGCAACGGCTTATTAGGAACATTTCGGAACTTTGCGATAGAGAAGATATAGATTTCAACGCAAAAATTGAAAGAGATTCGGCTTTTCAATAAAGAATGGTTTTAGCTGAAATTTTTTCTCGGCTATGCCGTCAGTGTATAATAAATACCGAAAAGTACTCACCCAGAAAATCGTGCACATAATGCAAAAGAAATCAAAAGATTTACTGCAAGCTTTACTTCTTTACTTGTTGATTGTGTGGATGAGATACTTCTTTAATGTATCACAGGGACAGGCACATCCATGGCTGACACTGACATAACTTTAGTTTGCATGATTGCAAACGCATCTGATAGGAATGTTCTAAGGATTTTATCGATGATTATTATTTACTTAAGGAGTTTATTGTTACATGTACACCAACATAAATTTTATGTTATCCTATCAGTGTCAAAAACACTGAGAAATAACGAGAATCTTCGTTTTGATCTAATGTATCCCATAAAACAGAAAATCCCATAGAACAAAAAATCACATAGAATAAAAGTAAAGTAAAGTAATCCCACGACATCCCTCGTATGGGTCTAGGGGTTGAAGCTGGTAGAGAGCTTCATTACACTTTTTTAATCATTGTGAATACGAGTGTGGAGTGATTAGTTCCACGACTCACTTTACCCCTGATTTAAATCAGGTACCTAATCAGAGCTAGATGAACTCAAAGCTTGGTGCGCGGACCCTCGTCCGAACCTGGATTCGAACCAGGGACCCCACACGCAAGAAGCCAGTGCTCTACCCACTAGGCTACTCAAGCTTCACTAATCACATAGAATATTCCATGTAAAAACGCTGATAAAAAATTCCTAGTAACCAAGACACATGTGAGGATTGAAAAATTCCCACTGGAAGAGAATAGTCTTGAATAGCCTAGATGCGTACAATCGACGATTTTGAAAATGCCTGACGGAACATAAATACAACTTCTGGAGGAATTGGCAGGCAATAAAATTCTTCTAAGCTGGAAACCGCACTGCTAGTCAAAGAGCGGATCAAAACCCAACGATATTTATTCACAGGACTAAAAGCTATGGAAGTGATCTGCCACAGTTTTCAATTAGGAAATGATCAAATTGAATTTGTTGGAATTTAAGTCCATCACTATATCAGCGGTTCTATCCTAGCTCAGGATAGCAGTTGTATATTGTTGACAGCATCATCACTTAGGCTGGTCATCATCGAGGCTGATATCACATCTACGATTCGTTACATACGAATGCGATATCCACGAAGCTGAAGCTGATCATCAGCTGATCCAAATATGTAATGTATTCAACGAGAGCGTGGAAATATATCCTCATGAAATCTTCGCTCGCGGAAAATCGACGAGGCTCTTGATACGCTCAGTCATATCATGTCCTCGGTCATTGATAGTTTAGTTTTCCCCAAAAAATCAACAAACTTTGCCTTCTGCGGCTCACCGCACGAAAATAACTGGAAATCCTTAAAACAAAGGCTTACCCGCATCTATTACAGGTTCCTTAATACAGATAGTAATCAATAAAAAAAAACACTTCTGCCAGGATCAGAGGCTTTAATATCCTAATTATGGTCAAAATGGCTCAAAATGCAATAGTATAAAAATTGTTTTTTTTAACCAGCAAATACGACAGCACTTATTCGACCATTGGATCAGGGAAAGCCTTCTTCAAAGACTTCTACCGACAGCAAATGATCCGGAAGTAAATGTTGGCTATTGAACAAGAATCTTGTGTTCAGAGTTGATAAAGAAATGTTAGTGCTTATTTACGCCGAAAACTATCCAAAACTGCTTTCGTAAGCCTGGATGTGATCAGCAATCTTTGCAGGAAGTGAATAAAGACCCAGAGGAAATCGTTGAATTATCAATACTGGAAAATTGTGACTATAATTTGGATTGTTATGGAGAGTTAAACGAAGATGAAATAATCAATGAAATGCGTTCAGAAAATGTAGACGATTCTGATAATGAATAGATCATCGAGCGAATCGGGGATGTTCTAATCAAATGTTGGGGCAAGAAACTTATTCGAAACAAAATATCTGACTTCTTAAAAAATTAAAAATAAACTACATATGTACATATTACGCTAAAATTTTGAAAAAGTATTAATTATTTGTGTAATTTATGCTGTGATTTACCCAAGAAAAGATTTAATTTTGTTTTACTGTTTTACATATCTATAAAAATCTCATTATTTTTTAAAGATGTTTTCATTTACTATTGACTTTTAGAATAGAAAAATTCCAAATTGAACATAACACTGATAAGTGCACAACACGGATAAGTGCACAAAAATCACGTGGATCATCGATGTGTAATTATCCGTCCTTTACTGTAATTAGTATAAGTCAATACTTTAAAAGTAAGCACTATAAATAGCACACCTAAGTTAGATTAAGATTAGAAAGATAGACACTGAAGAAGAGGGCAGATTAGCATCTCGAAATATCGATATTTGCCAGAAAATAAAATATTGGGTTGAGCCATAAGTAATTTTGTGTTATAAATTTATTTCATTATTAAAATTACAAATTCATAAACTAATCTATAATATATTCACCATTATTATTTATTACTTGTTGCCATCTATCAGGCAATGTGTCAATCCCTTCCTCGTAGAATGTTCTTGACTTCATTGCAAAAAAGAAGTCGCCGTGCAGAAGTACCTGGTCATCGTTGGTAAAAGTTTTTCCGTTAAGGGAATTCCGAAGCGACCGGAAAGGATGAAAATCGGTTGGAGCAAGGTCGGGTGAATATGGCGGGTGAGGTAAAACGAACCAGCCTAGCTCCAATATTTTGTCCTGGGTGATCCTAGCGCTGTAGGGCCTGGCATTGTCATGGAGTAACCTACTTGCCGTCAGTTAATCAACGCTGGACGCTTGTTAATAAGTTTTTGTTGCACATGTTGCAGCTGTTGAACATACACGTTTGCTGTAACTGTTTCGTTGCGATTCATCAGCTCATAGTGAATGATACCCTGGCGATCCCACCGTACACACAATACAATTTTCTTGCCGTGAATACTAGCTTTAGGATCAGGTTCCGGTGCCGTGTCTTTATCCAGCCACTGCCTTTTCCTGACGACATTTTCATAGCTTATCCACTTTTCATCCTTTGTAACAATATTGGCCAAGAAAGGCTCATTTCTTTGGCGTGAGAGGAGTGTCACTGATTGTCATCGAATGAATTCAAATAGTCCGCTGATGCTGGTCTGTAGATGGCACTTTACTTGGAAGTGGACTTTGAACGTTTTCGACGTTCCAAAAACGATGTTCCATCCATGGGAAGTGAAATGGAAAAAACAAGTTCTTGGCCTTTACGGTTTTCGGCAGTCCAGATAGAGAAGCGGCTAAAGTTTTTTTGGAGATTAGCGACAACGTGGTATTGGCATATAGAAAGTATTCGTATAGAAAAGAAAAGACTGTAATCCGTACAAACAGGTAGTACATTTGAAACATCACCAACAATTATCATTTTAACATTACAACTATACATCAAATCAATTTAAAACTAAATTCGTATTTGTATATCACAAAAAGAAACAACTGTAATTCGTATAACCAGGTAGTAGACACGAGACATTGCAATACAATTGTAGATATAACATTGTAATTGAGTTTTTATGCATTAAATTAATTCGAAACAATTAATGGTCCTTCGAACCGGATAATTTTTTATCCGCAACTGAAATTAATCTTCGCATGAAAACAGTGTCGTGCATGAGTGGTATAGTGAATGTGAAATGTATGAATGGTTTGAAAAGGTGTAGGTGCCAGATTCTCAAATCAAACGCTAAATCCGACAGTAAAGATTGGTGTACCGAAATCACCGAGCTACAAAGAAAACGGTATTGATAACATTCCGCTCATTGTATGGAAATTTAGATTTCACAAACGGTATAATAGAATCTTAGTGAGAATTAAACGAGAATCGTTCGTACTTGATTTATCAACCATCGCGGCTCACGCCCAAATAAACTAGATAGACTCGGTGTCAGCTACCAATTCTCGAATAATCGATCGAGTGCATTTTTCGGTCATTATGACGACCACCATCGAAACGCAGATAAAGGTTCAAATGGTGACGATCGATTCCTTCGATCGATTTATCTCCAACTTCAAAAAATGCTCCAAGGCCAACTGCACGTTAGGTTATTTGAACGGCCGTCTCGAAGGCATAACTGGTCTTTGGAAAGAATTTTCCGATAATCACCAAAAAATTGTGATGTGCGCAGACACGACGAACAGAACTCTTCCGTATTTTACTAGTGACATGTATTCCAAATATGAAGAGATATATTATGAATACTCAGGTCGTTTCCGGGACATGATAAGCAGCTTCAGTTCCGAACAATCCTCTGAAGTGAATAATTCGTCTCGCAATTTTGAAAATTGTAGCGTTGTTGGCCCCGCAACTATCTCGTTGCCTACTGTTCAATTGCCCAATTTCGACGGTCGATATTCTGAATGGCAGTCATTCCGAGACATGTTCGCAGCATTGGTTGGTAACAACCAATCACTTTCTAATGTTCAAAAACTCCACTACTTGCGAAGCACAGTTTCTGGGGAAGCAGACCAATTGCTTCGTGCATACTCTATATGCGATTCAAACTATGCTCCCGCCTGGGAGGCACTCATAAAGCGTTATGAAAACAGACGATTATTAGTCAGTGCGCAAATGGGAATTTTATTCGAAAGCAAGCCAATAGTAACCGATAACGCAACAGCGATCCGAAGTCTCTATGATGCCACGAAAGAGAGCCTAGCATCACTTCAATCGCTGAAAATTGATGTAAAAAACTGGGATTTGGCCATTATACATGCTCAAACACAACGATTACCTCCTGAAACGCGTCTACAATGGGAGCAGCGACTTAGTAGCACGACTGAACCACCAACTCTCATCGAATATCTAAATTTTCTCGAATCGCGGTTTCGTACTTTAGAGGCCATCATCATGCCGCCGATCACCAAACCTAACAAACGGCCAATACAGGCCTTAGCTTCTGTACGCAATACTACATGCTGCTGTTGCCAACAGAACCACTCTATCCGCAAGTGTCTTTCTTTTCGATCTCTACTTCTGGATCAGAAGCGACAGATTGTCAAAGCCAACAATCTGTGTTTTAATTGCCTAAGCACGGATCATCAAAGTCAGAACTGTCCAAGCAAACAAGGATGCGCTCACTGTGGTCGACGCCATCATTCACTGCTCCACGGATATACTCTGCCTAGTCCTTCCCACCAGAATGGCCCAGGAAACACTAAACCGGTAACGTCCCTGTTAGCCAGTCACTCAATCGACTCGGTACTTCTGTCAACCGCATTGATCAAGGTATCATCCAACGGGATTAATCTTACAATGAGAGCGTTGATCGACACCGGTTCACAAGTCAGCTTCATTTCCACAGCTGCCATGCAACGCCTGCGGCTCAAACCATTGCCGATCACTCATGAAATCAAGATCTCCGGGATCGGGAAAACTACAACAGGAAGCGTGCAAAAGGTCGTGCAACTGGAACTGGGATCTAGGTTGTCTAATGACTTTCTCCTGCCATTGGAGGCACTGGTTCTTCCTTCACTGACAGATCGACTACCACACTCTACACTTCCCTTAGTTGAGTATAAGCATCTCCGAAATCTTGAGCTAGCTGATCCTCTGTATTACCAGCCGGGTAAAATCGACATCCTACTGGGTTCAGATGTATACCCAGCTATCATCAAAGATGGGCTCAGGAAAGGAGCACATAATGCTCCGATTGCGCAGAACACAACCTTAGGCTGGATATTGTTGGGCCCGGTTCACTGTCAACCACAAACATTTGTTCACGTTCATTCGTTCTTTAATCGGGTGGAACTCGACTCACAACTTCGTAGATTCTGGGAGCTTGAAGAAGTAGAAGCTGGGTCAAATGTCAACGATGATACTAGCCGATGTGAGGAACATTTCAAAGCTACGTATAAACGAGACACTCAAGGCCGGTATATCGTCTCATTACCATTTAAAGCATCCTCTGAAAATCTTGGATCGTCCTTTGCAACGGCTTACTCACAACTTATTTCACTCGAACGCAGATTGAGCAGAAATCCCCAACTGAACGCTGACTACCATCGATGTTTAGATGAATATCTCGATTTAAAACATATGGAGAAGATACCCGAGGAAGAAGTGGACACCGCTCCGAATTATTATTTGCCTCATCACGGGGTAGTCAAAGAAACGAGTCTCACCACAAAATTACGGGTAGTATTCAATGCATCTTGCAAAACTGACAATGGATATTCGCTGAATGATCATCTTTACGTCGGTACTAGCCTGCATCAAGATCTCTCCGACATCATAACACGGTGGAGAATGCACCGAATCGTTTTCTCAGCTGATATGGAAAAAATGTATCGGCAAGTCCTAATTGCTAAATCAGACCGGAACTTTCAACGAGTATTATGGCGACAAAGTTCGTCAGAACCCATTCAACATTACAGACTGAATACTGTAACTTTCGGAGTGAATTCTGCTCCCTTTTTGGCCATGCGGGCAGTTCAACAGCTGGTAGAAGACGATGGCGCAAACTTCCCGCTCGCATCCAAAACATTGTCCCAGGAGTTGTACGTAGATAATGTACTGAGCGGGGGAGAAGATTCAGATAAAGTCATGCAACTACAGCGAGAACTCATCGAGTTACTTAGCCAGGGTGGATTTCATCTGCGCCAATGGACATCTAATGATCCCACAGTGATCCAGAATGTGTCAGAAAGAGATAGGTTACAGTCAGACACAATTGAAATAAGAGACACGATCACTTCGACGGTAAACGCCTTAGGACTCAAGTGGCATCGGACACGAGACGAACTGTCACTCAAATTTTCCCTGGAGTCCAACAGCAAGACACCCACTAAACGAATTATATTATCATACATCGCAAGACTATTTGATCCCCTAGGATGGTATGCACCAGTCATAATCACAGCAAAGCTGCTGTTACAAAAATTATGGCTACTAAGTATAGAATGGGATCAATTGCTTCCAGACCAAATCCAAACGGAATGGTGTCAATTCCGAAACAATTTACAGCAATTAGAGCAAGTAAAGGTTCCTCGCTGGCTGCACACCACGAGTAGTACGCGGATTGAGTTACACGGATTTTGTGACGCATCAGAACGTGCTTACGCTGCGGCAGTGTATTTAAGAACCTCCACCAGGAGTTTATCTAAAGCAAAGGTGAGCATTTTAATGGGAAAAACCAAGGTTGCGCCAATCAAGACAATCTCTCTTCCCCGTCTGGAGTTATGTGGTGCCTCCTTGTTGGCAAAGCTAATGGCAAAAATTGTGTCAGCACTGCAACTACATAAAACCCCAGTTTACTGTTGGTCAGATTCGACCATAGTATTAGCATGGTTATCAAAACACCCTTGTAATTGGAAGACATTTGTGGCAAATCGGACCAGTCAAATACATAAACTAATTCCGACTTCAATATGGCATCATGTTAATTCATCGGATAACCCCGCCGATCTTGCAACCAGAGGCTTGACCGCGGAAAATCTGTCTACATCCACATTATGGTGGCAAGGACCGACGTGGCTACAATCATTCACACAGCAAGATCCCATTGACCAACTATATGACACGACACAGGAAATGCGAAAGCCAACTGCTTTAACAACACAAATTCACAGTATAAAACAACTACTGGATCTCACCAAATTCTCTTCGTTTAATCGTCTCATACGAGTAACCGCATACTGCCTCCGATTCATTAATAACTCCATCCGGCAGAAGACCCACAATAGCAGCTCATATCTTACAACTTACGAGCTGAACTCCGCTTCGACATATTGGTACCAGACTATTCAGAAAAAATACTACACTGACGAGATCACTGCTCTAAAATTACATGGCACAGTCAACAAGCAGAGCAAAATCAAAGCTCTCACACCGATTTTGGACCAATTTGGGATACTAAGAGTTGGCGGTCGATTACAAAACGCCGACATCACCTTTGACGAACGGCACCCGGTAATTCTCCCACACGGAAGTCATCTCTTAAGGTTGATCATCGTACACCACCATCTTAAAACCCTTCACGGAGGACTAACCGCCACACTCAATAGTATTCGAACAACGTATTGGGCCCCAAAATTACGCAACTCTGTCAAGGCTTACATACACAATTGCATGAAATGTTTCCGATGGTCCAAGACGACTTCCACTCAAATGATGGGCAACTTACCAAAGGAACGAATCAACCCAGCTCCTGCATTTACAAACACAGGGATCGATTACGCAGGACCCTTTTCACTACGCATGTCAAAGGGCCGTGGTACGAAGACGTACAAGGGCTACATCGCTCTATTCGTCTGTTTGGCGACCAAAGCAATCCACTTGGAAGTGGTAAGCGATCTCACCACTGAGGCCTTCTTAGCCGCTCTTCGCCGGTTCATTGCAAGAAGAGGGCTCTGCAAGAATATATATTCCGACTGTGGCACAAATTTCATAGGAGCAAAAACGATATTGGAGAAAACATTTGTGGCAAGTCAGAAAAGGATTAGATCAGAAGTTGCTGAATTGTTAGCTACGGATGGGATAACATGGTCGTTTATCCCTCCTGCGTCACCACACTTCGGAGGCTTATGGGAAGCTGGAGTTCGTTCCGTTAAACATCACTTGAGAAGAGTAGTAGGAAATGTCACCCTCACTTATGAGGAGTTCACAACCGTGCTGACACAGATTGAAGCCTGTCTTAATTCAAGACCGCTAAGTCCATTAACCGATGACCCAACAGAGCTAACTCCACTAACACCAGGTCATTTTCTGATCGGACGCGCAATCACCGCCCCTCCACAAGATGATCTACTGGAAGCTAATGCAATTGGTCTTCGACGATGGATCCTAGTACAAAAACTACAACAAGACTTTTGGAAACGCTGGCAGACAGAATATTTGCATACGCTACAACAGCGTGCAAAGTGGCAGCAAACACAAAAAAATCGACAGGTCGGGCAGTTAGTTATCATCAAGGACGAACGTCTTCCCCCACTTAAATGGCTGATGGGCCGAATCACCAAAACTCATCCAGGGGCAGATGGCCTAGTCCGAGTAGTGGACATTAAAACCGCCTCTTCAATACTACGACGCCCGATTCACAAAGTTTGTCCACTACCCGAACAAAGGGACATCATTACGACAAGAAACCAAAAACAACAATAAGTACAACTCACACGAAAAATAAAAATACATATAAGGATACATCACATACATATATAAATCCTTACACATAAGTCTAACCACATCATGATACGACACTGAATTCACTATTTATTTCGAAGTTTTTCATTCCTTTTCTTTCTTCCTAATGTTCGAGGTGGCGAGTCGGGGCGCCACATTAACAATAACCCCTCGTAGCAGGATGTTGCGTTGCTCGTCAGGAGGAAATGCCACGAGCAGCATACACATCAACCACAATCCAGTCGTCACAAACTCTTTGATTAACATAACCGCTGCGAATGCAGCTGGAACGCATCTGATCGAATCCTCACCAAGTATCATAACCGAATTTTTGAACAAATAGTAATCTAACTTTAATTTCATGTTAACATGTCGAGGTGGCGCGTTCTCAGCCTGGATTTCAGGAGGTTTATAATCACCGGTCACAATTCATTCCCCAATTCATTTAGAAACGTAGAAACGTTTCAAGGCCCGGGAGAATGTCACTGATTGTCATCGAATGAATTCAAATAGTCCGCTGATGCTGGTCTGTAGATGGCACTTTACTTGGAAGTGGACTTTGAACGTTTTCGACGTTCCAAAAACGATGTTCCATCCATGGGAAGTGAAATGGAAAAAACAAGTTCTTGGCCTTTACGGTTTTCGGCAGTCCAGATAGAGAAGCGGCTAAAGTTTTTTTGGAGATTAGCGACAACGTGGTATTGGCATATAGAAAGTATTCGTATAGAAAAGAAAAGACTGTAATCCGTACAAACAGGTAGTACATTTGAAACATCACCAACAATTATCATTTTAACATTACAACTATACATCAAATCAATTTAAAACTAAATTCGTATTTGTATATCACAAAAAGAAACAACTGTAATTCGTATAACCAGGTAGTAGACACGAGACATTGCAATACAATTGTAGATATAACATTGTAATTGAGTTTTTATGCATTAAATTAATTCGAAACAGGAGACTTAAGGCAATCGACATTCTGTTCGCCTTGTTGTTTTCAGTGAGATTGTGTGGCTCCCAGACTCCAAGTCTACAAACTTTCCCTAGTTTTTCAAGGTGCAGGCGCACAGTTGATTGAGTTGTATCCAGTTTCTTTGCTAATTCTCGCGTTGTTTGGCGAGGGTTTTGTTCTACCAAAATTTTCAATTGGTTATCGTCAAAATCAGAAGACCGACCCGGCCTTAGATCATCCTGAAGCGTCATATCTCCGGAACGGAATTTAGTGAACCATTTTCTCACTGTTCTTTCACTTATTACTACACTACCATAAACACTGCATATTTTTTCAGCTGTTGCCCTAGCGTTGTTTCCAAGTTTACTCCCACAACATAATATTTCTAAAATGCACTTTCAAATTTTCCATTTCTAACACCTGATCACATCCACCTATGAACTAGCACATGATTGCCGGCACCAGACAATTTCGTAAATATTGCACCAACAGATGCTTCCATTTTGTATTCATAAGTAAAGCATTTACAGCAAAATAAGCAACCATTATTTAAATTTTCCGAGTTTTGGATATTTCTCGGATGGCAACCCCAGACATAGTTTAATCGCTGAAACTTTCGACGATATCCTTGGATAAAAACGAAATTCAAAGTATAGGTTGATTAAGCACGAGCATGTTATGGTAGACTTATTGCTGCTGTGTTGGACAAATGTTGCCAGCACTGAACGTTTTCATCATTTGTGTTACAGGAAATGCTGCCAGAAAATGATATTTGTTCCTTTGAGTAAAAAATGGTTGATATGATACTACAAAGAAGTGTATAACATCTTCACACATTTTTAAGTCATTCAAACTCACTCAGAGATAACTTCTTCGGATATTAGTTTTCTAGCGGCTCTGATGCTCTTGATTTTTTTTATTAAAATACGTACAAACAAATTTTAATTTTTATATTCACATCAACTTTATTTACAAACCACTGTAAAAATAAATTTACAACAGCTGAAAAACCACAAATCGAGAAAACTTTGGCTGATGCCTATTAGTGAGAAAGCCAGATTTGTTCCTGGAAATTTTCAGAAACTTTTAGCGTAGTAAAAAAGTTGAAAACCCCGATTTTGCCAATCCCATTGTTGCCTTTGCTACAAGCTTGTAAACTTAAATGATCAATTTTTTTCTTTGCAAACTGTCGTTTGTCATCTAGACATACTGAGTTAACTTGATGTCAAATTCTGGCCTTTGCGCTGGCTCAAAAGTATTTATCCCAATTCGTGGATTTAACGTATCTTTGAATTCTTGATAATTTAAGTCTCAATTTATCTTTTAAGTTGCTATCCTTGTTCCAATGACAAGCTTGCTCTTCATCGGTTTCTTCATATCCATTTATATTGTAGGTCAAAAAATTGTTTGTCTGCCCGAGTGCCTTTTGTCCCAAACATCGCCATAACCGTTCCACTCCGAGTGTCCTATCAGAGGAACATTTTCCCATTTTTTCAACAGCTTGAATTTTTAATTTCGTTATCATCGACTTCGAAGCCAAAGAGAAGTGACAAAAAAAAACACCAAATAGGTTTTAAAAAGCAGTGGTTTTTCAGATTAAACAATTATAAAGGAAAAAATATTACTTACGATGAAAACGGCAAAAAATCCAATGCACCTGAAAATCAGAACGATCACAAACTAAATAAAACCGACTTCGGTTGCTGAAGCATTGTTATACCTTTCCACTTATATTTCTGGAGAATTAGTAAACACTACAGTTCGGCAAAGTCATTCCAAAATTCAATAGATTTGAATGAAATCCATTTAAGGGGAGCTTCTCCTGTAAATGGGTTAAAAAATCGTTTTTTTTTCATTGTTATTCAATTATATATGCATTAAGAAATACGCATGTAAAATTTCAGGCTGGAATTCGCAAAATTGTGGAAGTTATGAGTTTTTTTGTCACGTCGTGTTCAACCTCCGGATTTTGACGCGCCGATCTAATGATCGCTTTCCGGCGGTCAACGCGTCTCTTGGGTGCTATTGAAAACTCATTATGAGTGAAAAATTATTTTATGGATTTAGGAACTTTTCTAGAAAATAGTTTTACTGCGAATGTGCATGTGTGAGTGTGACAAATTAGTATGCGACTTTTTTTCCAGCTGCAGCCTCAGTTATACGTAGCATTTCAGGCAGTGTGACAGCGTGCACGTATAAAAATGCCAAAAAAAGTTGGAAAAAACAGGCAATTATCGTCGTTCGCGACCGCGAAAAGTGTATCCTCCTCGAAAGTGTTCGAATTCCGATAACGAAAGTGCTGGTCCGAGTGCTTCAAGAAAAAAATTACGCTCCTCAAGTGCTGAAGACATTTCTATTTCTTTATCACACTACTACCGAATAATTTCTTTCGTAACTGTTTTTCAAGCTATTTCTGAAAGAGTGATTTGCCGCAACTGTAAAAATTAAGTATTTTTCGAAGAAAGCGGTAGTCGCGGATTTGGTTTCAAGATAGTGCTCAAATGCAAATGTGGTAGGGAAGAAATCCCGTCGTCCCCATTTATTCAAAATGCATACGACATTAACAGAAAACTTGTTTTTGTCATGAGACTTTTGGGTGTTGGAAGAGAAGGCCTCAATTTATTTAGTGGTTTGATGGACATGGGCCAGCAACTGAGCATCAGTGCTTACACGAAAATTGTTCAGCATATCTACGACGCAGGCAAAGCTGTTTTTCTTTGGTCAACTCTCAAAGCTGTGAATGAAGAAAAAGAAGAAAACAAAAAACACGGATTTGACGAAAATAAATTTACTGTTTCTGGAGACGGTTCATGGAAAAAACGTGGCTTCAGCTCATTATTCGGCGTTTTGACTCTTCTTGGATTTTACACGGGGAAAGTTATTGATTCTGTTGTGAAAAGTGGTTTTTGCATGAACTGCACAATAAAACATTCACAATGTGACGATGCAGAGTTTGAAGAATGGTACGCTACACACGCAGATGAATGCTCAGCAAATCATAAGGGCTCAGCTGGAAAAATGGAAGTAGATGGAATTCTCGAAATGTTTGCAACATCTGAAGAAAAATATAAAGTTCGATACGAAAATTATATTGGTGATGGAGACTCAAAAACTCACAAGGCCTTAGTCGACGCTCAGCCATACGGTCCAGATTTTGAAATAAAAAAAAAAGAGGATATCGGGCATATTGCTAAACGCATGGGGAACCGACTGCAAAACGCAAAAAAATTACACAAACTGGGAGGTAAAGGAAAACTCACGGATACTTTGATCAAAAAATTAACCACTTACTACGGGCTGGCAATTCGACGTAACAGTGACTCTGTTGAAAAGATGAAAAATGCAGTAATGGCAACATATTTTCACTATTGCTCAACTGATGCTGAGCCGCGCCACGAATTTTGCCCGCCAGGAGCAGACAGTTGGTGCATATGGAGAGTAGCTCAGGCAGAGAAAAAAATCAGAAACTTCAAACATCCCTATGTCCCATTCCATTCTGACGTGCAAAAACATTTACTCCCTATTTATGAAACTCTATCTGAAGATGCACTTATGGAAAGATGTTTGGGAAATTTTTCGCAAAATGCAAACGAAAGTTTCAACGCGCTCATTTGGCGATTAGCTCCGAAACACGTGCATGCAGGTTTTCAAATCGTCCAAATCGCAACTTTTATAGCCACAGTCATTTTTAACGATGGTTTCAACGGTGTCTTGAAAATCATGGAGGTTTCGGAATTGAAAATTGGCCCGTCGTGCAAAGCGGCTGCCGAACAACGCGACAATGATCGGCTACTACGTCAAGCGCGCGCCTCATCCGCACAGACTAAAGAAGCCCGAACCCTTGCGAGAATGGAGAAAATGAAAGAAAATCAACTTTACGAAGAGTCAGAGGGTATGCTTTATGAACCAGGAATAGCAGAATAGTGCTTTCATATGGGTAAGTTGACAAAAACATACTTCTTTTGGAACTAAAAACTTTAAGCGCGTTTTTCTCGAAACCATGCTTTTCAAACTGGCGTGCACGATAACTAAAAAACGGCTTGACCAATTTTAAAAGTTTATATATCAGATTAAAGCGTATAAAATTTCAAATGGAACATCGTGGAGAAAGTTGTATAACAAATTTTTTTAACACAATTTTGTTAAACAAATTTGTTGAAAAAAAATGAAAATTTTGCAAATTTTGTTGTAGTTTTTGTAAAAATCATTTTTTTTTAAAACAAAGACGTCGTTCCATAGAGGACTCAAAAACAAACAAAAAACATACGGCATTGTTTGTTCCAGAATCAACTCCTGAGGCTCTACAGTGCACGCCATTTACCTCTGCGAAAATAACATGTCCCACTTTGAGCAACCATATCTCAGGAACGACTCAATATTTTTACATAAAACTAACAATGTAGCAGTCTCTAATAAAGAATAATAATTTCATAAAAAATTCAAGATTAGGCAACCCATAGTTTTTTTTAAATCCACGCTCGAAATAAAGGAGCGAAAAGCCCCGTTTACAGGAGAAGCTCCCCTTAAGGGGTTATATACAGTTAGAAGGCCGGAAAAAGACGTTTTTTTATTAATTTTTTGCGAGAAGGTATTTTACTTTACAAAAACAAAAAGTATACATGCATTTAGTGCCAACATCTAAGTTTATAATGGCACTAATAATTTGTTAAAATATTGATCTGGTGCGCTCCTCCTGACGATCTCCTGAAGGTCTTCCAAAAAAAGGTGTTCGGCGGTGACCACGATTTCTCCGGTATAATTCATCTCAAGTCAAAAAACCAAACAGATTCTTTTAGTAGATAGATAAAACTAGGTATTGAACGAAGGAATAATCGAAATTTAGTTCTTTTGACAAAATGGCAGCTTCGTAAAAAAAAAATCGAATTTTTGACCAAAATTGCCATTTCAAATTGTTTAAAAAAAACAGAAATAATTATCCGAAATCTTATTCCTTCGTTTAATACCTGAGAAATATATCTGAGAAAGTTGTGTTAAAATTTCAAACCGTTTAGTCGAGCCGTTTTTTAGAAATCGTGGTCACCGACTTGGAAACATAGTTTTGAGAAAAACGCGTTTAAAGTTTCGGAAGAAATTAACACATATATCATATTTTTTTTAGTTACATAGAGTCATCTGTTTTAGGGCCATAAGATGTACCTTTTGCAGCCTCACCAGCTTCTAATACCTCGATTTGATGCTGTCTACGAGCCATTCTTCCCTCTCGCTTACTCCCATGCGCTTCGGTCTGTACTCCGCCTACTTTCTAACAGTCCGAAATGTGATTGCAAATATGCGTATATCTCGGAAAAAACTTGTCGGATCGATTTGAAATTTTCAGGGAATATTATCAGTTAAGTATACATTCTGAAAATGCAATAAATAAAAAATCGATTTTAACTGTATATAACCCCTTAAAGCAAATGCTCAAAAAACATAATTACTGCTACTTGACAAGCAATGACTGCAATGTTTTCTTTAAATTACGCCAACTTTCGAATACATACATAGTGTCAACCGCATTTTTGTAAGCTTGACTTTGACATTCGCTCAAATGCATGCAGCAGAGGACCTGAAAGATCCATCAACACACGTAAGAATTCTAATCCACTCATAACAAAGTCGTGAAATTTTAATATGGAAATATTGCTGATTCATTTCGATAGAGTGGTAGGACGTTTCGAAAACGTTGCTGAAAATCCGTTTAACCAAATTACGTATGCGACTGAATACAATCAAGGACTGGATGAAATCGGAACATTCGTGAACTGGAGTGATTTATTGCACTGAGCTCCAAATTGTGGTATTTCGACATTTACGGTGGATGTGAAATTTATTAATTTATGCACATCTGGTAACTGTACAAGCACACATGACGTGGGAAATATTTGTATGAGACCATGTTGGATAACATAGAATTTTTGATGTTGTTTACTTCGTTTCGATTTGATTGAAATTTGATGAATTGTACATTGAATAAATCTGAGCTTGCTACTCGATTGAATCATTAGCCTGTAGAGATCAATCTGCGTTGTTTAATCGGAACAATTCGTGAGTTCGAGGGTGCAAAAATATTTTGTAGGGTCGAATATGGGAGTATTAATGTTGCATAAATGTTTGATGTTGATTCGTAAAGCCACTTTGGAAAATTCTAAAGCTATAATGAGCAGAAAGCTTTATTCAAAACTAGTAAATTTTTTAAAGTGAAAGATCGAGCTCTTGGAACTACAATAGCCACACGTTATGTTGCTTATGCTCACAGATAATAAATATAAAAACTTAGCTAATTGAACTTACAACAAACAGTTCATTAGCAAGGGACCGAGATGGAAGTTAATGAATAGTCGAGGTGGCTGCAATGATTGGTTTGCTTGAATCAATAAATATTCCGAAAAATTTTTATTTATGATCTACCAACAAATAAAAACTATGCAAAATTTGGTTTACGAGCGTAACCGTTACGAAAAATAATTGAAAATTTTATACAGGACTCTTTATAAAACAAGATATTGTTAACCGGAAGTGCTTTAAACATTTATTTGGATTAATTGACAATTGACTTTGATGCAATTTGTAAATTCGTTGATGGTTTCGCCGGTGTCTGTTTTGAAGATATGTTTAGAGTCCAAGTGAACATTTTTTTTTCACCATAATTTGCGTCAGTTCCATTGGATTGTAAAGATGCAAATTACGAAAATAGCTGAACTGAAAAAAGCTCTCAATTCAACAGATTAATAATTGTAAGCACTTTTCGGAGCTGTACCGGATTCTATGCATGGAAGTAATTCTCAAATTGAACAAATTCTCATAACTTAATCAATTGCGATTTAAAGATTTGGGCATTATTTTCCTTACATGTTTACTACAAAAACAATCTTTAAATTCAAGGTGTATACGCTTTTTCCAATAAAATTGTTCTGGCTCACACTTCAATGGCACACTGAAAAGCAGTGAGTAGATCGCGACAAAGCAAACCTGAAAATAAATTGCCATTTTCACAATCTATTCATGGTGACAAGTGCACACCATTCGAACGTTTGCATATTTTATCTGTTAACATTGAGTTATGGGGCAGGCACTGTTATTGTCAGATAGGGATGCCTAACTGCATTCAGATAAATTTTTATGATGCTCTCTCGCGAATTTTCATGAATTTCTCTTTGCAATAAAAATATTGCATTGCACTCTGCCACATGGACTGTATCTAAGTGTATACGTGTACGTAATTGCCGGAAGCTGTGACAGTTCTTTGAATGGCACTAGCATTGTGTATGGATTGCTTGTTAGCTCATTAGTTATTCATATAAAAGGACAATAAAAAAAGAGTGTTGAAATGTGAATCACAGAATTATGTTTGCGAAAATTTCTTACACGTTTTCAAAAGCAATATTTTCAATGATGGTGCTTTTATCAACCACGAAATTACTGTTATATAGAACATTACTACCATATAAAGTTTTACTATTTGATAAGCAGAGCGCTTATCGTTGAATAAATATTGAATATTTTACAATTTTTATATGAACGAAACGTAGCAAACAGAGATGATTTCAATGAAACGATTTGCTCTGACTTAAATAATTGAGTTCGCATAAATTTTGCTGAAACAACAGATGTAGGAAAAATATATACCGATAAGTCCAAGCAGAACAATGGAGTTTTTTCATGGGGTATTTTCAACTTATCGGAAATTCAAGCTTTCCTTGCGCTTCTGCTCGAATATTTGTATTTGAGCGGCTACAGAGTCCTTAATAGAGGCTATGCCTCTTCGGAGTTATTCCTCAAATATCGTACATCTCTTGACAAGATGTCACGACATTTGAAGGTGGAGCAAATTTAGGTTCCAAGACATATGTAGATGAATCAATTCAGCTGATAATAACATTAACAGGAACTGCGAGGCTAACAAACTTGTTAAAAACGCAGGCATACTTTTGCCGAAAGCATTTTGCAGTTTTTGTGATTGGTGCTCCGATGGCATGAATCAAATTCCTTTGCAATTGTAAGATAAAATGGAAAACGTCTGGTATCGATGGACGCATCGAGGAACTACTCAAATTCGAAAAGGAGCTCTTCCGCGTAGCGGTGGCTGTTTGGGTGGTTTTAATAAAGTATGTGATGTGAATGGGATGCCCATTCCAACGACTTCTGATGAAACTACCATATTGGTGCGAAACGGAAATAGTTTTTCACGTCTTATTCAAACGCTCGACCCTTGCTCGAATAAGGATACAGCTTTTTGGCTCATACTTCTTTGTAAGCCTAACCAAAATTGCTTTAGCGAACTTGAAGAGTCAAAAAAAGAAAATCAAAAACTTGGGGTGGCTCTGCACTCAATAATGCGTGTGCACTAACTCTGTCGGTGCTCAAGTACAACTATATGTATACATGCCAGATTGAGACTGGATTCAATTCGAAAAATTTACATATAGATGCAGATTGGATCGACATGAGATCGATTCGATCCGATCCAGCTAATTAACCCGGATCGAATCGAAATTTGTATTGTAAACGCCGATCGAACGATCGAAAAATCAAAGGTAATAGGAGTACAGTTTTAGGTTAGATGGTGTTTTGTCTCTTGGAAGGTTTTGTTGCGGTGAATCCTTAAATCAGTATTAACTTCGAAGAAAATCTTTTTTTTCTTGAAAAGCGTTTTAAGTAACTATTTGATAATGTGTGCATAGCTGTTTTGACGGTTTATTTCTTTTTCCATGCTAGATATCCGGGCGCATGAAGACACCATTGCTCTTCTCGAAATAATGAAGAGCAATATTAATTTTAATTCTTTGAAGGTAAACTGTCCCCTTGTATTAATATAGTCGGAAGTTCCTGTTGAGGGCACGTCCCATCAATAGCTCCTACAACCAACAATAGCTCCTACAACATCAATAGCTGCTGCAACCCATTAATAGCTTCTACAATACCACTTTTTCTTTTCGAAACCATGTATTATATTTTCCGCTTCTATTTCAGTGGGTGTTTTAACTCTTACTTTAGAAATACTTTGAGGGTATAATTGTACACTTCAAATCGATTTGCTACAACTCTGTATTCTACAAATGAATCCAGTCAGTAAATTCCAACGGCAACCATCAATTCAACAGGTAGGGGTCCCCGCATCGTATCATCCTAAATTCGACGTAAATTCATAAAAAGTCAAACTGATTTTACGTTAATAGTCCAGTGAAATTCGACATGAAAAAAGCGAAACTTCGGAACAGTTAAGGGAAAGCTGGATTTTGGTGTGAACTTTGATACTGGCATGCTGAGCAAAATATCAAAAGTCCCTATCGATCATAAAGCTGCAATGCATTTTATACGCGGTGAAAGGTCAGACAAAGTGACTTTTCGCATCTCTACAGAAAAACAATGTATGACAAATTTGTAGCTAAAAAAATTTCCCATAAAAAAGATTTTGCAAATTTTTCTTGTAACGATAACCGTTTTTGAGATATTTTGATTCATGAACTGGTAACTTTTATATTTCTCATGAAACGTGCCCTCTTTTCCGCACCACCTTCTAGGTAGAGTACAAAGTGCGTTTTATTTTATGTGGTATCTCCAGTAGGCCTAATCCACATTTGTTTTTGTTGGCAAAATGCCAATTTTTTAATAAACTATTATGAATTTGTTAATTATTTTCTTTTTGGTTTAATGTAAACAGGAGCAATTAATTTCAATAATTATTACTCTTCGGACTATATTTCTATGTTTAGTCCCCAGACGCGAGGGTTGATCACGAGCCTTCATGGGGCTGGATCTCAGAGCCAGGTTAACGCTAATCGGGAACAATGTCAACTGAACCTGCACCACCAACTCAACGGTACGGGCCTCGAACGTACTCTGAGACTTGCCAGGTTTCAACGGGACGAAGATGGCATAATATTAGACTGGAGCCTTTCGCGCTCGAATTTCACCCCGGCGGTACCGCGCATAAAGCGACTACGTCCAGAATGCCATAACCGCCAGCCCGGATGCGTATTTCCTAATCGTCACTCGTGCCTTGAACTATTGATCTAAGCCAGGTCATGTCGCTATTGCCATTGCCACAAATTCCAATCGTCAATCAGATCGCAATAAATTCCATTAAAGAAGCCGAGTCGTACCAGTAGTTGAGCCATTTGGCGTTACCCGGGGTGCACCGCGAGGAGGCGGCCGAACATTACACCCCTATTTACTATTATTTTACCTTTATTTTACTTTTTAATGCCTTTATGTTTTATGCAACGATTATACTATGCCTGTTGTACTATGCCTGTTAAATAAATAAATAAAAAAACCATCCATTAAAACAAAAAAAAACCTTAAGGGGAGGTTCTTTTAAATTTTTTCAAAATAATTGGTTTTTTTGACAAAAAATGAAACCTACATACGTGTAGAATATGTGTGTAAAAGGTTATTCCGACCTGGAACATATTTATCGCATTTGGGCGTCTCAAATGCACCTACTTCACGCGCGCTGGGGAATGCTCAGGTATGGCCTGTTCACCGCGTGGCCCCAGATGGCTTTCTATGTACCGGAACTAATTACGAGGTGTACTATCGCATACTTCAGATTCGTAATCAGCGACCCCAAAACCCTATAACAATTGGTACTGGTCGTGATAGCTGAATAAACAAGAAAGTTATCCCAAGGCAAACTTGCTATAAACTTGAAACGCGTTTTTCTCGAAATGATATTTTTCATCATAATGTCAAGCACAGGTCTCGATCTATTGATCCGATTCACTTCATTTAAAGTCTGCCCAAAAGGATAAACTTTTTATGTATGGTTTATACCTGAAATTAGCATAAAAAATTGTCAATTCATAATTATTAAGCGAGGTCAAAGTGAAAAAGAACCGGGTTAAAAATTGCACTTTTTTTCATTAGGTAAAAGCAATGGAGATTTGCATAAATTTTAATAACTTTAAACTATGACTGATTTCAGTTTACTAAGAAAGGCTGCAGACTTGAAGTTACCGGACGATGTCTTGCGTGCAGAGGCAGACGAGAGCCGCCATATTGAATTACATCGTAATAAAAATTTGAATGATTTTAGAATGATCAACAATAAAAATAATCAAAACCAGAACTTCGTAATCTTTTTTACTGTCCATTGAAAAATTCTCAAACATTGCCTTATCTTCGACCGTATCTGAGAGAACCTGCCCTTAACAAAACTAATTGAACTCATCTAACAATCTGTAATGAAATCAGCTACATTTTATGTAAAAACGTACGAAAAAAACAAATCTTGAGCTGGTGACAGAAATATAGTGGCCGAACTTAATATACACATGTGCCAAATTCGCTTACAGAAGCCATTCACTCAACAGTTGGCGGAAAACAAATGATAGCCATATACGAGAAATTTTGACTCGTTTTCAGCCATATTTGGAGGTAGAAGTTAATTCAACTTTTCTTTATAGATGATATTAATTTTTCAATCGACTTTTAACGGGATTTTGTTGGCGTTTGTTTTTCGATCTCATTTGAAGGTAGAAGTCGAACCTCAACGAACCTCAAATGGCCCCACAACCCGTCTCTGACGAGCCAGTCCAGACCCAAAAGAATCTCAGCCCAGACTCCGCCTCTCTAGGCCAGGAGGATAATGGCATAATTAACTTGATTGATAATGATAATGTCTGAAGACTCTCAAGTAACTTTACATATATTTTTCGCCGTTTCACTTGCTTGGAATGACCCTTTCTTGTACTCGCATAAGCTATTGAGACTAACATATATGCTGTCTATAAATTAACTCCTCCTGAATTTTGCTGTAGGAATTATTTAGCGCAGTTTTAACATTACCTCTGGAATATTTCCACTTTATATCCAAAAACACCAAAAAAGTGCAAGATTTAAGTAACGTATAAACACTGTTGAGGGTAATTTTGTAGTTTTTCATCATGCTTCTGAAGTTGATGATCTCAACTTTCATTTTCTTGTTGGCTAGGAGACTAATGGTTTATAATTAATCACCTGCAGTAGATTTTACAGTTTTTCCTCTCTCAAAATACCATTGTCTTTTCAACGTATTTCTTGTAAAGATGCCTCCCTGTAAAATACATCAATGAATTCACGCATTCAGTTGAAACTTCCTGGAAATACATCGATTTGCTCTTGTATATTGCCTTTGGACCTATATTCTGCTGGTTTTTAATGAGCATCACACTTTTTAAAAATAGACACTAGCTTGCGCTCTTACTAGATTGGTTGTGGCAAAAGTCACCTTCGACTCCTACGAAAATGCTGTTCCCAAATTGAGTTTTATGTTATTGTTAAGGGCAAGGAGTCTAAGATATCAATCAACTTGAGGATCTGATTCCAACATTTCAGTATCACTTAAAGCTATCGTTATGAAAATATGCAAGAAAGAGGAGAAATTTGAGTAAACTTATATCCGCTTCGGCTGGTCGATTTTCGAAGATAAGATGCTCAGATTTATAGATAAAAAAAATACACAGTCTAACCTCATTTTTCCTGGGTAATTTGTGATCGAGCAAATTCCAATTAACAAAAGCAAGCCTAAATTTAAAAGCGATTTTTTGCTTTGAACGTTAGGAGCTAAAAACTGTCGACATTCACTACAGTAGCTGCCAAAATCACAACCATTCCAACAGCTAACGTTTAAACGCCAGCGTCTTAATACGTAGTGGAATATCCTTAAATTACCACATTCCATTCATCTCATGTTCAGGGTTTTCTATCAACCGCTATAATCTGCATTCCAACACTATCTTTCGCCAAAAAGTAACACGATTTCCAATTGGATCTAAACAAATGCTTTTATACGCACCTGTTTCCATCACAAACACATACATTATTTGCAAATGCCTTTTTTTAGGAATTGAATTCCAGTCAGTTTTTTACATGATGAACGGTTCATGTTATTCCAAATACAAACTTCTTATAAATATTATCATTCGTAGTATAAGCTCAAGAAAGATAAAGTTCTTACTCTCAAGATAAGCTCGCATTTATTTGTTTGCGTAGCCAAATATCTGAAAGTAATACCTATCGAGAGCAAATTAACTTTCATAGTGGAAATAGGGCTGAAATGGCATAGGAAAAACTATTTCTCAAGGAAAATGAATCACTCGAACAAAAGGACATCAGATGCTGGAAGTGAACCCATAAAATTGATATACTTTTCCTATAACACATAAAGCCTACGAAGTTAGTCGAAAGCGGTCGTACTCGAAACGAAGCCGACGTCTATTCAATATGTTTTTCACTTTATTGATTCTTATGTTTTCTGTTTAGGCCGCAGCAAAAGAATTTTTTTATAGAAGTGATAAAAACCGTTTGGAAATTTATCGTAATTTGCTTGATCTGCTTCGGTCCCAAGCAAGCTAAAGACGGCTTCAGTGAGCACTCGTTTTCCACTTTTCTATGCTGTTGATATGAAATGAAAGTCATGACGTGCTGTTGGAGCCTTTTGCTACCTTTTATGCGGTTGCCATCGTTTCCTTTTCATCGTTCTGATAAGTGAGTTACGTCTATGAACGGGAAACATCGGATGCTGTGGAGAAATGTAGTGAAGCGTGAAATTTACTTACTGACTTATCGGCGAAGTATAATATTATGACATACAGTGTCATGCGTGGCTGCTCTACGTGTTCATGTCGCAGGTTATGCAATGTGAGTGGCCGTTCACCTGGGTTTATCAAACATAGGAAAACATATCAGACTGCCGAGATGAGGTTTTTAAATTAATTTAAAATCATCTTATAATGGAAAAATCACTTTGCCCCATAGGAAAACTACTGAGAGAAAAGCTCTTTATGTTAATAGAAGTATTACAGAATAAACGTCTAGTCATTTTCAGCTTATCGAGAGAAACATAAAACCACTAACTGCATTGACGTTGTAAATTTTCATTTATATCTTCGTCTGAAACGTTTTGAATTGGATTATTTTGCCCTGTGGGAAATCGTCTTTCAAAGAACACATAGCTGGATTATTTTGTTTGTTCGTTTTCCTATTACTCGCTAATTAGAGACTCAGTGCTACCACGGAGATCTTTTACTTTAAGCTTTTGGTCATATAACTAATTGTCAGGCGTCTGAACGTGTGAAGGATGCCATGGAAGTAAATAGAAGATCTGTTCTGTTGAAATGACTCCTGCTAACTCTCTTTTTTACCCTCTCTATTCGTCTTCAGCAATCCAGGAAGTGAAATGGATTGGCAGCGGGGTACAAGATATGAGATTGTACACAATATTGTTAAAAAGCGGGAAGCCAGTAGGAAGCGGTAATTTTTGAAATGGCATTCATTCTGGAAACGGAAGACGATGAAACGGAAGACGCATTCTATAACAACCTTTAATGATTATTAGACTCAATACTCTCAACTGACGTTAAAATAATACTCAGTGTCTTCAATGCTAAAGCTGTGAATGAGAAAATACATCAGGGAACAGTTGGAGGGCATAGTTTTCACGATGAAGCTAAAAACAACGACCAACGTCTGCTAGACTGCGCTTGTAGTAGAGGTATAATAATAAAGTCGACATGCTTCCCACATTGACGCGTTCACAAAAGAACACGGGTATCACCAGATGGTAATACTTTCAACCAAATTGACCATAACTTTATTAGGCAAAGATGAGTTTCTAGCATCTGGACGTCAGTATATTTCAAGCAGGCAATTATGACTCGGACCATCACTTACTAAAATCCAAATATCGGTGTGGTATGAGACAAAGACCTGTCCTCTTCGGAAAATCGACAGCGGAAAGCACCAAATTGTATCAATAGCAGAGAATTTCACAACACCTTTTGAGATGAAATTCACAGCCATCCTATAAAATATTGTAGTAAGACCGGTTGACGAGGTCTATATGAAGATGGGGACAACAATCAAAAACGTTGTAGAACAAGTGGGTAGGTTTGAAATCCGGCGCAAAAGAAAACAGTGGTTTGACGACGAATGCCAGGTTGCGATACACGGGAAAAATCTGGTTTTCAGACAGTTCGTCAAAGAGGAAACCAGAAAAAAGAAACAACAAGATGAAAACCACCAACGAGTAGCGAATAAGTTTACAACGAATATAGTAACATTGTCGTTTCTTACATTTAATAAATGTATGAGCAATTCCAACAAATTGACGAAAACTTAGCACATGACCTAATTAGACAAGCTTATAAAGAAGTGGAAAGTTTATGACGCAGATATAAGCCCAAAACGACACTCTGTAAAGACGAAATCAGCAAAGATAGCCAGATGTTAGCAGATGATAGCAGATGATAGCAAGATGTACTCACTATTTTACACATGACTCAATAACATCAAGCTGATAGATGTCTCTGATGAGGTCCTACTGGCACCTACATTACTAGAAGAAGTCAAGTCTGCCATTAAAAGCCAGAAAATACATAGCGCGCGAGACGTTGACTAAATTCTAGTTGAATGAATCATATGCTGTGGAAGCTGCACCACGAAAGTCATCCGCAAGTAACCCAGCACATCTGTGATCAAGAACGAATACTGCAGAAGTGTAGAGTACCTATCTACGAAAAAGGAGACAAATTACGTTGAGAAAATTATAGAAGCATATCGCTACTTTGTATGTACTAGAAAATTTTAACTAAAATATTGGAAAATGAATTTAAGGTCCACGCTGACATCGCCATTTAGGAGACGTTATGTCTGGAGGATTGACGACTGATCAGCTTTTTACAGTCAAGCAACTGCTCGAAAGTTGCTGGGAGTTTAATATCGACCTCGATCAGATTTTCGTAAACCATAAGGAAGCATGTAACCGAAAAGAACTATATAAAATAATGCAGCAGTTCAGCTTCGCAGAAAAACTAGACCGACTGATTAAAATGGCTTTGACATTAACAACATCACAAGTCAGAATCAACAACAAAAAAACGTCAGACTAAAGCAAGACAATGAACTGGTTCCTCCGCTGTTCAATTTGTCTTGAGCATTGCCAAGGAAGCTTACAAGACGTACGCTTTTACGTAAATTCGGCCAAGTAGTGGCTTATGCAGATGATACTAACATCTTGTCACGTTTCTCTAAATTCACCAAAGAACGCCTGAAAATCAGCCTGACAAAAACGAGAATCATGACTCAAACAGGAAAGAGGATCTCCCGATAGGCAAAGTATAGCTCTTGACGAATCTTTCTAAAAAAATATGAAAGAATTTATATACTTAGGTGCAAAATTGACAGCAAACTGACGAAAAAAAACGCCAAATATAGATTGCTAGTAACTATTTAGCTCTACTACGTTCTGTCTATACTAATGACCAGCTGCATACAAAATAAAATATAGCTCACATAAGCATCAGCAAATATGTTGAATGTTTTCGAAAGATGGGTCCTGAGGCAAATATTTTGAGCGGCCAATGGCAAGTAAGGTACAACTACGAACTCTACGAAATATTTGACAATATAGAGGTCGTCACAGTCATCAAATTACGGAAGCTGCAAATGGCTGGTCATGTGAAGCAAATGGACGAGCATTGAGTATCTAAAATGGTATTCGTGAGAAAAGCTATGAGTCAAAGGTCAATGGCAAAACCCAGGAAAAGCTAATCCAACTCTGCTGACGAAGACTGCGCATTGCTGCTTTGATCTCGTAACTGGAAGGAGCAGTCGTTGGACCTAGACAATCGGAGGCGTAATGCTTGAGAACCCAAGAGATGAAGGAGCCTATAGTTCCTAACAAAAGCCACGTTTTTTGCACATCAATCGAGATCGGTATTGGTTAGGTTAGAGTGGTTCACAAAAAAATTATCCAAAGCACAATCATTGCAGTTGCTCAGATTCTTCTGACTAAAATGATTTTAACTGCCAATGAAAGTCTTCAAAATTATGTGTTTACCAATTTACTTTATCCAATAACGACAATGACGTGTCACATTGGCTCAGGCAACAGCAACTTACTGGTGTAAATGATTTTAAATCATTGTGCTTAAAACTATCAAGCGCATTTGCACCAAACACTAGGAACAAATTTGTTTATAAACGCTACAAGTAAGAGGATTAATAGAGGAGCTATTTATACTGAATAGATTAGTCAGCCCAGTCAAATTACTGGGTCAAGAGCTGTTTTCGTGTTTATGGTAACCAACCTATTATCTATTTATAAGTAACAGAAACATTTAAGCGTCATAAAAGCACACTAGAGTAGCTGCCTCTCACATTTCCACTTTTCCATTTCTTTAACGTTCCAACTTCAGAAGAGAGAGATATAAGGGAATGAAAACAGCAGTGAAAATTGAAGCATTTTGCCTGAATCAGAGTGTTAGTAGTAGAGAAGGAAAGCTATGGGACTATGGACAAATTCGACAGTCTTCTCTTCCGCGAACAGAAAATAGCCGCCATATGCAATGAGATAGTAGGCCAATTTTGACAAGTAACAACCAAAAGCTCGTAGAACTTAGGTAGCGGAGGAACCAAAGGGAATATCTGAGGTAGTAATTTTTTCGATTTGTTCTATTTATAGATTTTTTCTTTGTAGTGAAATCGCTTCATTAAATTTCGTAAATGTATTCGCTTTTTTCATTTCCTTAAATCTTCTTGCTCTGAGGTTTAAACCTTTTACACACATTTCACTTCATAACACTGAGCTACTCTCTACAGGTAGTCACTGGATAGAGATTAGAGACAGCCTGTTGTCTTTATATGGGCTCCTTTCCCACTTCGCAGTTTAAATCATCCAGTATAATTTTGACATAATTCTGGGTTAGATATCAAGTGGTCACTCCACTTCTTCAAAATAGACGTCTATTTTTTCAGCAATAGTCCCCTCAGCAAGAACACGAACGGTAATGAAGCTGATATTATATAATTATCTCGAACATACAGCAAATATAGCCATTCAGTTATCGCTTTAAAGCCGGAAAACCTGTTCCAATCAAGTGGTGTTTTGAATGCCAGCTGCAGTAGATACTACTTTTTTCCAAAATGCCAGTTGCTTTCCCCCGTATTTGGTAAAAGATAAATTTTTAAAGAGCATCAGCTATTTGGGCTGTAGTATTCAATGTCTACAGGGAATGCAAGTTCCGGAACAGAATTGGTAAATCGCAGATCTGTTCTCGTAGCCATTGGTATACTTTCATGGTTTTTTTTCATGTTCCTCTATAGCGGATATCAGAAAATCGTACGAAGTGGAGGAAGATTCACGCCATTTTCAACCTTTTTGGTCTGTTTCTAAGGCGCCTGGTACTGGCGCATGCCCTTTCTAAACTGTTTTATGGATATTTTTTTTTACATCTGGTGGCCACGACGAGGACGTCCTGGAATCGATTCTTTCCGATGACGCTGATGTTGTGTACTGCTGGGGATATTGCGGTATAAATTGTTTCTCCGTATTTAGTGCTGAGTGGCTCAGAATCCAGCAAAGCTGAAGACCTATAGCGACAGTTCGGCATATTCATGACAGTGTCAGGTTGTGATTCAGAAAATAAAATTATATATTACAATAAAGGGTACATCTCATTTCAGAATAATTTGCAGAAGTGCAACACTTTTAAGTTTTCATTGAAGAAATATGTAGTTCCAAAGTTAGTTGTATGATGTAACTGCAGAACTCATTAAATTTAGTTCACAGGGTAGGTAAGTCGCAATACAAAGCAAGTCTGATAGTCTTTTGGTTGCGGGGCCGGAACAAAAGTTTTTGTCATTTTTGTATTACGGCATGCTGGCCTCATAATTTCACAATACATATTAATATCTTTTAATATCTTTAATAATATCTTTTATCACCGCAGCCGCACCGCAACCGCACCGCAACCGCACCGCAACCGCACCGCAGCCGCAACCGCACCGCAACCGCACTGCAACCGCACCGCAGCCGCACCGCAACCGCACCGCAATCGCACCGCAGCCGCACCGCAGCCGCACCGCAACCGCACCGCAGCCGCACCGCAGCCGAACCGCAACCGCACCGCAGCCGCACCGCAGTCGCACTGCAACCGCAGCCGCACCGCAACCGCACCGCAACCGCACCGCAACCGCACCGCAACCGCACCACAGCCGCACTGCAACCGCACCGCAAAAGCACCGCAGCCACACCGCAGCCGCACCGCAGCCGCACCACAACCGCACCGCAACCGCACCGCAACCGCACCGCAGCCGCACCGCAACCGCACCGCAACCGCACCGCAACCGCACCGCAGCCGCACCGCAATCGCACCGCAGCCGCACCGCAACCGCACCGCAGCCGCACCGCAGCCGCACCGCAGCCGCACCGCAACCGCACCGCAACCGCACCGCAACCGCACCGCAGCCGCACCGCAATCGCACCGCAGCCGCACCGCAGCCGCACCGCAACCGCACCGCAGCCGCACCGCAGCCGCACCGCAACCACACCGCAACCGCACCGCAGCCGCACCGCAATCGCACCGCAACCACACCGCAACCGCACCGCAGCCGCACCGCAGCCGCACCGCAGCCGCACCGCAGCCGCACCGCAACCGCACCACAACCGCACCGCAACCGCACCGCAACCGCACCGCAGCCGCACCGCAACCGCACCACAACCGCACCGCAACCGCACCGCAACCGCACCGCAGCCGCACCGCAACCGCACCGCAACCGCACCGCAACCGCACCGCAGCCGCACCGCAATCGCACCGCAGCCGCACCGCAGCCGCACCGCAACCGCACCGCAGCCGCACCGCAACCGCACCGCAGCCGCACCGCAGCCGCACCGCAACCACACCGCAACCGCACCGCAGCCGCACCGCAATCGCACCGCAACCACACCGCAACCGCACCGCAGCCGCACCGCAGCCGCACCGCAGCCGCACCGCAGCCGCACCGCAGCCGCACCGCAGCCGCACCGCAACCGCACCACAACCGCACCGCAATCGCACCGCAACCACACCGCAACCGCACCGCAGCCGCACCGCAGCCGCACCGCAGCCGCACCGCAGCCGCACCGCAACCGCACCACAACCGCACCGCAACCGCACCGCAACCGCACCGCAGCCGCACCGCAGCCGCACCGCAACCGCACCGCAACCGCACCGCAACCGCACCGCAACCGCACCACAGCCGCACTGCAACCGCACCGCAAAAGCACCGCAGCCACACCGCAGCCGCACCGCAGCCGCACCGCAGCCGCACCGCAACCGCACCGCAACCGCACCGCAGCCGCACCGCAGTCGCACCGCAACCGCAGCCGCACCACAACCGCACCGCAACCGCAACCGCACCGCAACCGCACCGCAGCCGCACCGCAGCCGCACCGCAACCGCACCGCAACCGCACCGCAGCCGCACCGCAACCGCACCGCAACCGCACCGCAGCCGCACCGCAGCCGCACCGCAGCCGCACCGCAGCCGCACCGCAGCCGCACCGCAACCGCACCGTAGCCGCACCGCAACCGCACCGCAACCGCACCGCAACTACACCGCAACCGCAACCGCACCGCAGCCGCACCGCAACCGCATCGCAACCGCACCGCAGCCGCACCGCAACGGCACCGCAGCCGCACCGCAACCGCACCGCAGCCGCACCGCAACCGCACCGCAACCGCACCGCAACCGCACCGCAGCCGCACCGCAGCCGCACCACAGCCGCACCGCAACCGCACCGCAACCGCACCGCAACCGCACCGCAACCGCACCGCAACCGCACCGCAGCCGCACCGCAACCGCACCGCAGCCGCACCGCAGCCGCACCGCAACCGCACCGCAACCGCACCGCAGCCGCACCGCAACCGCACCGCAGCCGCACCGCAGCCACACCGCAGCCGCACCGCAGCCGCCGGGTTATCGCTATTTCTAATCAAATTTACAAATAAGCACAGAGCTTAATGCCGGGTTTATCCATAGGGACGAGCGTTTCGTAGACAAAACTCAGCAAGACATTGGACAAGACTCAGCAAGACATAGGGTGAATTGTTTACTTAGGATATTGCACTTTGCATCTTTCGACAGTTGTGAGCTGTTTTGTTCGGTTCAGTGAACGATGGCTGAGGTATAGGTTGTGGCTATTGCAACTGCCTGGTGTGCGTTGAGTGATTTCAATCTGGGGCACGCAAAGACATGTTTGAAGTCCCAGCGAAAAATTCGAAAATGTGAATGAGCACATGCTACCCTCTCGAATCCCTTTGACTCGATGCATAAAACCGACTTCGCTTCCAGCGGCTTCGAGCTAGGACGAGACGGTCATAAACACTCAGGCACAGCAATAAAAGGATCATTATCCCTTCATAAAACAAACAAGAGCCGACGAGCAAACCATTTACACACGCGTGAGTTATGGTATTTACTCAAGCTCAGCTTAAAAAAAACAATTTGGTTTTTTCTAAGTGTATCGTTTATTTGATTAATTACACAAGACTGAGAGATTACAAATCGTTTCGCATATATTTATGGAGTTGCTGGGTGCTGACTCAGGCCTCGTGTCGGCATGTCGGTTGTGTCTTCCCAGGCGTCTGGTGTCATCGCTTTGTGTTGGTATGCAGACGGTTTCAGGTGTCGTCGTCTTGGAGTTGACGCTATCCGTTAAGTGGAATGTGTGCTAAGCACATTCCATAACTCGTGCTTGCCATGAAAAAAACAGCCGAGAATAGACAAGGAGACCATTTACACACAGACCTCGTCTACATTTGCCATTCCTCGGCGAGAATGTAAACCCGGCATAATATAGAAGAACACTTATTCTAGATTGACCTGAACCCCGTCTAATACATAGTCCACACTCAGTAGTTGAATACCGAAGAATATTACCCGTGTCCTTTTCGCCCGAGTGTTTCCTCAGAGATGAAAATCGCCTTAGTGACGCCTTTGTTGTAAATTTTGAAACCTCGTCACCATGAGCAAAAGAAATTCACCTAGTTACCTTCAGCTTTCTTTTCAGGGTCGAATAAGAAAAGAGCATCTCATGTTAAAGACCACCACGTCATTAGTTTCCGTCGGGCAAAGCAGTATACAACATACTTTGACAGTGCCACAGTGTAGTCTCATTGGCTTTTCAAAGCTCAAATGCTATGAACTTACCTGTATCGTTACCGATTCTCTCACTTTTTGAATCATTTTCATAATTCTTTGTCTATTGATTGATATAATCCATATTTCGTTATAATATTATTCATTTGTCAATCATTCAATTGCTTACTTTTCTAACTTCATATTCAAAAGAAGCTTTACAATCGAAGAATTTCAATGTATCACACGTTCTTCATCCTATTCCATAAACTTTTTACTGTAGAAAATAATATCTTTTTTTTATAACATCCACAAGCCATCCAAATTTTATAACAACCAAAAAATCCTAACTTCTCTCATTGTTTGTTTTCAGTTCAAACGGATTTCAAAATATGTCCGTTGAGAATATAGTAAATGCTCCCTGAATGCTGACTACCTCCGAATGTGAAATGGGGTTGATGGGTCGAATTGACGGAAAATGAAACATGAGATATGTATACATGCATTCCAAACATTAAATACGAGTGAAGGAAGTCTTTTAGCGGCTTGCAGGCATTGAAAGCGTTAAGAAAGTTAATTCATCAAGAAGATGATGCATTTCAATTATTGCCGTTATAAACATAAGAGTAAAAACAGATCATAAATCAAGGAACCAAAACCAAAAGTTCCATAAACTATGTCCATAGTAATTTCACGCATTGTTTGAATTTTATTTCAAAGACAGGCATCGTCCTTGACTACTTTTTCCTTTACTCTATTTCCCAACCACTGAAAACCAAATCAAAGGAAATCGTACTAACTTTCGGAGAAAAAGTTTTTGGACTAGCCATCTTCTGGGCTTGGAATAGAATATTAAATACGAGCCTAATTCATTATCCAGTTAATAGTACTTGACAAGTGTCCGCATTAAAATCAAGCGTTGTATATTTGTTAGAAATCTACATTGTAAATTGCAGAATCTGCTGAAACTACAAGGCACTCACCAGAGACTCGAGAGGCTATAGAGCGCCTGTTGATTAAATCTGAAAAAGGTTTGGATATAGTTGTCAGACCCACGTCAAGGTAATAAATAGGTTCGTATGGCCTACGACCTACGACGTGTAATGAAAAACCGAAGGGACTCGAAAGGACACATTTGAAAGTGTTTGAGCACACTCGTATTCGAAACCGACAATATATAGCGTCTGGTGTGCATGCATAACAATGTTCGAGATGAAAGACAGATGAGCCTTTGTTCTTCAATTTAATGTATGGCCATTGTGTTTATTGACAGAAATTAAATGAAATGTTGTTACTGCAGGCAATATCCCTTTCCGGTTTTCGGAAAGCTCGACTAAGATACGTTTAGTTTGGTAAATGTTCACAATTGCTAAACGTGTTCTCATGAATATGGCTTCAAATGCTCAAATACTATCGTCTGCACGCAGCTTGAACTATTTACATAAGCACATTCATCAACTGGTAGAGAAAGCTGTTTTCCAAATAACATTTAATAGAATAATAAGAGCTTTCAGCTGTAGTTGTTGCCGTTTTTTTTATTCTTGAGTTTTCATAGGCAGTCGTTGCAATAATTAAAATCTTATTGCTACAAACTAGTATTTATACTTCAATAATTTGCGAATTAATTTCAAACATGGTTGTGAAATAATTAAGAGCAAAGCTAAACTGCACTGTTTGATTTTTCATCAGTACTAACTTTTTCATTATTACCAAATCTTACCTCAACGAGGTAGAAATTAATAAGCTAACTTTCGGATGCAGCTAAGATGCGTTTGAATATACCTTATACTTGTGCGTAATAATCGACAAAATTGAGCATTATTAATTTTTCAGGTTTTTCACACTAACTGTTTATCCCGGAGCAATCAAATTTGCAAAGTAAATAAGACTAAATAAAATATAATATAAAAATCTTGAGGATAGGAACCACTAGAATGAATCATTCTCGAAGAAAAGTTGTGCCAAAAATGTTCTTTATTTCGACCAACCCGACGGTTATGTACAGCTTACATACAAAGACGGCATCGGAAGTCATTGGGTAGAAAGATTTTTGGGGTAACCACTTTCGAAATTCGGAAAGGCAAACACTTCTTACATATTTTCAGTATAGGATGTTTACCATACTGCTACTTTACGTCGAAGTCAACTAACAATGTAAATTTGCGTTTCAATCTGATGACGGGTGGAATTTTTTATCCTAGTAAAAAATAACAAAACTTACCATAGCTGGTGACAGAATCAACCTCCAGCGGCAGCTTAACCTGGACCCTCAAAAAACTCTTTCGACTTCGTTGGCCTCATAATGCTCTTCCACCAGTGGCTGCCGCACCTTCACCATTATAGGTGTTTAACACGCGTTTCGCATTCAATGCATCAGCGAAAACAATCAAGGAATACACTGCAGCCAAAATTGGCTACTCTCCGCCTCTATTTGTTGGCACAAAGCTTACATTTGATAATCTGAATAATGAAGAAATCGCATCGTTCCCGCTAAGGGTAACTGATGCAACTGATGCACTATTTCACAGAGACTTCTGGCTTTCAAGCGTAACGGCAAAGGAATTCACTAGGGGACCTCGTCAAAATTCTCACCCCAAAGGACCAAATAGCTCTGTGACCAGAAAAATTGGATCGAACTTCCCAATGGAAAACTACAAAGGTTTTTTCAGTACATACATATGATGATACTGTTCAAATCTCAAATTATTGCCCTATTTCCTCCTTTCTTACTTCAATAAACTGCTTGAAAAATGGTTTGCAATTGAGTTTGTTCGTCTGTAAAATTTTTTCAACAATAAAAAGCAAATCTGCATTGCTACACTGCTTTCTTTTCCTATCGCTTTTACATCTACAGTAGATTACCAGATTATTGGGATTCGTCCTTTTTTTTTTTAATTTTTTAGTTCGGATGAATTTTATAAAAAAAATAGAGTCTTTCTCATGAGGTTTTTCTTTGGTATTGCTTCTGTCATAGATATTTATGTTTCTGAAAAGCGGCAATGTAATGTGTTCGTTATCTGTCAAACAAGTGAGAATAATTTTCATTTAGTTAGAATACTTCTCACTTCACTTAGGCGTATGTGGTCTGAGATGTCATCGATTTTGAAAAAACTAATTATTTGAAAACAGGTCATTATTTTGAAATAAATAGCAATTCTATATCAAATAATATTTTATTATTAGGAAATAAAACATCTAAAAGTTCAACATAAACTATGATTTCTTCGAAAAATAATCAAAAATAAAACTTTCCTTTTTAAGGGAATTTTCGCCCTCTAAAACTTGAAAGAGGGAAAAGGTAAAAAGTGCTGCTCGTAGAACAAAATCGTGGGAAAAATGGTTTAAATGAAATGAAACACTTTCGTAAAATTTCCACTAAATATATTTGAGAAAGAAATTAAACAATCCAGGCAAAACTGAAATTTCTTCATGTATTCTAATATTTCAGTTAAAGCCTGAGATGAAATGAATAAGAATCGCTTCTCAAGACATCCGATTAGCGATTTTCAACAAAAAAATTAAGTCACGGCAATAGAAATTGAATCAAGACTAAATATCAAATTTAATTTTCTTCCTTTAGAAGCTGATTTATTTCAATTCCTTGACAGATATTGATATTTCGAAGATAATCCGCCTTCTTCATCAGTGTCTACCATTCTAGCTGCAACACTGACCGCAGTTTCTTGCATTCGCTCAAATTTCCAGTCTGGACCAATTACCTGCATTGATTTCGAGCCTTCTGACAAACATTTTAATTTGCACAATGCACAAAATCTATTTGATTAGTTTAAAAACGAACGCATTTTATATTGCGTTATATCGAAATGATTTTTTCACGAAATGAATGTTTTTTTTCTTCGCTGTAATAAATCAAATATATGTGTATAAAATATATGAAACGGCTGTTTTTTTTCTTGTAAGTATTGGCATTTGCGCGATATTGATAAATAAATATAAAACTGTGGTGAATAGCTAACATATTGTCCGTGGGAAAAACCGTGGGAATTTGCGACCTGCTCTGTGCGAAAAAAGAGCATTTGCGAGGGAATTTCGGCCACGGAAACCTCACAACACTGCATAGAGGACATGCGAAAGCTCAGAAGAAGTTGCTTGCTACAATTGGTTGGAACTCTTCTCAGAGTATGCCATCATAATGGGGAGCTGAAACTACATGCAAAAGCCTGAATAAAGAGCATGCCTCAACGAATAGAAAATCCAATTGCAACAATGGGTAGCATTAGTAAATATTAAGATTTTGGTTGTTATTAATGTATATCTACTGCAAAAAAAAACAAATACATTTTTTTATGACCTTAATAAAATACTCTGATATTCGTAAGTTAAAATATCTACAAAACCTCAAATATAATTAACCACTCTAAAAATAAGCGAAACTATAAAAATATGAGCATTGTACCTAATATTGTAGCACCCCGCTGTACTGTTGATAAAAACTAAACAGGCATATTCAGATTTTTCTCAAGCTTTTGACTCTGTCAATCATGATCTCTTTTGTCTGAAACTAGAAAATCATGGTTCACTTCCTATATTTTTTATCGTAGTTGTGTTGTAACTGGCAATTTTCACACCTCTGCCCCTCGTTTAATCCTAAGTCAAGGGAGAAGGTATCGGTCCTTTTTGTAAAGCGTCTATCATATGAAGATTTTTTGCTAGTATCTTTATTGCTAGTATCTATGAGTTTAAAGCCTTTTGCCAGTATCGCAACTTGCTTCATTTTCAGATCAATTCACCCAGTGAATATCGTTTCCATATCCGACACCTGCTTTGAAATCCAGGGGAGGAAAAATTTTGTTGTTACGCTCACAAAACACTCAAAGTGTGTCAAACTTTTAAAATTATCTTACTAATATTTATTGTCGTGTGGTAACCATTTGAAAATATTCTAAATAGCGTAGCTGCCAAATCTGCCCTAGTTTCACAGCCAAAAATTCTGCTAAACTTGGCTTACTTTAAAAGGCAGGTACCCTTTGAGAAAATCGATTTTATTTTCTTTGCATTTTCTAAAAGTAGCATACTTCAAGAGCATCCTCTGCAAATTTCAGATGAATCGGACGATTTTTTATGGAGATAAATAACTTTGAATGAAGTCGTCTCTATTACATAAAGCATTTTTCTCGAAACTATGTTTACGAAGTCGGTGATCACTGTAACTTGAAAACGACTTTATCGATCAGCATGAAATTTTCCTCACTTATTTGATATGTAATTATCCTCCGGATGAATGAAGGATTTTTCGATTGGACGATATGCTTTTTTTCAATAGCCGAAAATGTGAGTGAAATTTTGGACGAAAATACAATTTTGAATTTCAACAACCCCCATTTTTCTACAAATCAAAATTTGCCAAAGTCCTTCGTCCATCCGGAGCACTATGCCATTAACTAATGTTCCCCGATTTTTTTTATTTCGGATGATCCAGTGACAAGCTGATGCCTTTTCTACTGTGGTGAAACCCCTCACATCATCTCTCATCGACGAAACCGCGCATCATTGTGCACTCAACATTATTTTCGAGCCAAAGAATAGTAATTACCTATCATCGAGCACATCTGAACTTAAATTTAATTTTAGACGAGCTAATGTCGATCAAATACGTGACTTGCTTGCTAACTATGATTGGTCCTCCGTGTTGCAGGAACCTAATCCTGATAAAGCTACGTTCTACTTCCACATTCGGTTGTTTAGCTGTTTTTTACGGTGCGTGCCAACTACCTTCACTAAAAGCAAGGTTCGTTTTCCTTGGATGTCTCCACAACTTTGCCATTTAAAAAATTCCAAAAACAAAGCCTGGAAAAAGTTTCGCCTGACTCGCTCAGAACCTGACTATCAACGTTTTTCCACATTACGAGATCTGCATCATAATGAAGTTGCATTTGCATATCATAGACATACGCAACAGCTTAGATTTAATTTTCAAGCTCAACCTAAGAGATTTTGGAATTTTGTTAATTCTAAGACTTATAACGATGGGTATCCACTCACATTTAAATCTGACGACTCTTATTTTGATGATCCCTTTGATATTAGTAATTTATTTGCTTCCGTTTTCCGTAAAGCCTATCGTACGGACTTTCCTAACTCCAGACACTTTTCACCCTACTTGACGAACTCAACAGTTTCTTCTTTGGAGATGAAGGATTTAAAAATTGACGGGACACTATTATCACATTTGTTAATAAACTTGACAATAATATAACACCTAGCCCAGATGGCATACCTAATTTGGTCTTGAAATATTGTGTGTCGTCACTACTACCTGTGCTGTCTTATATTTTCAATACATCCTTAAAAACAGGCATCTTTCCTCATTTGTGGAAATACTCCACCGTCACTCCTATATTCAAGAAAGGGAGTCGTAATGACGCTTGCAACTATAGACCTATTGCAAAACTTCCCTGTGTCGCAAAACTTTTTGAAGCCATAGTCACGAATGTTGTAGCCTTTCATTGCAAATCAATTATGGCTCCGTATCAGCATGGTTTCATGAAAGGTCGTTCAACCACAACCAACCTGCTTGAATTTTCTCACCAAATAACCAACTCAATTGAAGCTGGGCTCCAAACTGACTGCGCCTACACAGACTTGACGAAAGCCTTTGATAAGCTTGATCACTCTATACTTTTAGCTAAGCTTCATTCCTTTCAATTCCCTTACTTGTTTTTAAATTGGGTTGACTCTTACTTGACGAATCGAACTCAACGTGTATCCTTTCGCGGTGCCTTGTCATCTGAAATTAGAACCACGTCTGGTGTTCCACAAGGTAGTCATCTAGGCCCTTTACTGTTCGCCTTATTTATTAATGACGTAGGTTCCATTCTACAGTCATCTTCTGTTCTTCTCTATGCCGATGACGCTAAAATTTTCAAAGTTGTGAGAAACCTTAACGATTGCAATGATTTGCAGCAGGATCTAAACAGATTTGCCAACTGGTGTTCCGATAACAATCTCCTAATTAATCCTGACAAGTGTACGATTATATCTTACACACGCAAAAATAATCCTGTAATCTATGAATACTCACTTTTGAGTACATCTTTAAATAGATCAGCGAAAGTACTCGATTTAGGAGTATTGCTGAATCAATCCTTCACATTTGACGATCACATCGATTCAATCGTTGTGAAAGCTAGCAATGCCTTAGGTTTTGTCAGAAGACGTTCGAAGGAATTCAACGACATTTTTCTAACTAAGACCCTCTTTTGTAGCTTAGTAAGACCTATTGTCGAATATGCAAGTATTGTATGGTCACCATATCAAAAAGTCTACATAGACCAAATTGAGTCAATTCAAAAGAGGTTCTTACGTTTCTGCCTCCGCGGTCTTCCGTGGTATGACCCTTTACATCTACCTCCTTATCAAGACCGCTTAAATCTTTTACGAATGGATACCTTGGACTCTCGACGTCAAAATTCCAAAATCTTATTTGCCGCGAAAATTTTGGATGGCACCGTTGACTCAAACTACTTATTAAGCCAACTTAATTTTAACACTAATAACAAACGTGTCAGGCGTGTTAACTTTTTGTCGATCCCTCAACATCGGACCAATTATGGTTGCAATGAACCAGTCACTGCAATAAGTAGATGCTTTAACGAAGCTTATTATAAGTTTGATTTTCATTTATCTACAGCATCACTTAAACGAATTCTGTGTAAGAATAATTAATTTTTATTGTATGTGTATAGTCTGCATTAGACGAATTTAATAAATGAAAAAAAAAAAAAACCATTTTTTTTTGGACCCCTCGAAAATTTACTCTATTTCGACATGAGAGTAGAAAACTAAGAGGAGCGGGCTACCTCACCCTTCTGGCCCTACATCCAAGTGTGTGTAATAGGACAAAAACGCTTTCTTCGATTCTCTCTGGCTTGGGCCTGCTTGGGCCTAGCTGTCAAAATCGTTGTCAATCGTACGCGGTGTCGGTAGTGTCTCTAAGTAAAGTTAATTTCAAACGTAAATAATTGTGTTGTGCGGTGGTGATTTTTCTTAAAAACATAGTTTTTTAAACATTATAAACTCTTAGTTTCATATAACAACGCGAAATTACATTAGCAGCTCGTAAAGTTTAAGTAATAATGAATCAAAAGTGTGTCGTGGGCTCATGCCGAAATCGGCGAGGATTTGGTGTCTTAGGAGTCTCTTTTTACAGGTAAGTGAGTGTTAATATATGTAATCCGGGTTAAATTTATCGTCGCGTGTAAAATATTTGTCTGGCATTGTGCGTGTTTCTCGAAAAATGAACGAAAAAGTCGCGAGCAGACCATTTGTTTACGTTTTCGTGAATGACAATTGCACAGCCATGTTTGATTTGTCTTTGGTCAGTGGCGTAACCAAAAATATCTATATCGGGCTAGAGAAAAATAACTTGATAAATTTCAATAAAAAAATCTTCCTGTGTCGAAATTAATTTTAGTGAAATATAAGTGAGAAATAATATTATTATAACAATTTAGGTATAAGTGATAAAAAGTGAGTGTAAAGTGAAAAACATTGAAATAAAATTAAATGTTAGTAAAGCAAAAGATAATTATCGATTGCTCTGAACTTAGAAAAAACTGAAACTATAAAGATCGTGAGAACTAAGCAAGCCCTAATTCCGCCGAAGCCGGTCCCAAGCCCGATTGTAAAAGGAAGAGGGGGGCTGGAAAATTAAAAAAAAAAAACAATAGATCTGCTGCATATGTTTAGTAGGGCTAAGTTTTTCATGATAACATGTGCTTAGTTTCACAAACACGCAGCTTACGTGCAATTCCGGAAACTCATATAACTTTGTATTCTGCTTATTGTTTACTATAGTGCCAGAATTCGACCACTTCTGAATTTCAGGGTTTTTATACATTGCGAAAAATGTGATGTCAAAATATACTGCCACCGTTAAAATACGCAGATTTTTCAGAAACCGCACGTGGAGTTTAGCGATAAAATTTAATTTCGCCTAAAAACATCAAAATGAAAATACAAACCTAAGACTGCATGATACCAAATTCAAAATTTTGCGCTATGCAATTGCCCCCGCTCAAACCACAAAAACTCTAATTACCTACGCCTTAGTCATTTTATGATAGGCTTTGGAATTTTTGTTTGTTTGCGATTTTTGCCCTGTTGACTTTACTGATGTTCCTCTCCTCATTAGTTCTCTACTCTCATATTTCGACTAATTTTCAGCCTTGTGCCTTAAAAAAATTACAATAGTTTCTACAAATATATTTCTTTCAAGTAAAAAAACATTTGTTATTAATTACTTTAATGCGTGTCTTAAAAAAAATCCCGAAAAAGAGCTTTTTCTGGACGTCCCAAGTGTACCTGACCCCTTAAGTTCAACCTACTGGGTGAATTTTATTTTAATCTGATAACTGCATTGGAATTTATAGGCCAATAAAAAGTTTTTTGATTGTTAGTACTGCAAGATGGTACCAGAGCCTAAGAGTTTCAAATAATTTCCATCATATCTGCTTCTACTTTAAATCAAACTGTCCTATGGATAGAAGTTGCGAGTGCTAATTTGGTGGTGGGCTACCGTTTTTGTGGAATGCGAAATTTTGAAAAACACAGAGCTGCTCGCACATTCATCAAAAACACACGCATCTTTATCCGACAAACATTGATATGAACGGTGAATTGTGTAATATCTCATGTTTCTATCAGAAGTTATCGCAACTTGAAATTTTGCAAAATTGTCTTTGTTTACTTTAAGGCACTTAACGCCCATGTTTGGTTAAAAATTTCGCAGGGCTTAAAATATTATCAGTTTTCATTTCGCATACTTGTAGTTTCCTCAATTCTTCTCTCTATCGAAATATGGGCGTGCCTGAAAATTGACTAAAATGCACAATGCCGTCAAAGGGTTAAAGCTATCTTAATTTAAACTTAACGCAGACAATAAAAACTTTCAGTTCAGTTTAAAGTTGATGACTGTACATATCAGGAATATCTTAATTTCACACATCTACGCCTTGAAATGCCAACAAATGTGAATATTATACACGACTTGTTTCAGTCTTATTATGTACTCATCATAATTTACAATAACCAGATAGGCCCCTTTACTAAAGTCGATGGCCTAGTTTCCATGTGATTTCTTTACAAAGCTTATGAGATCGCTTGAGTGCTGGGTTGGCTGGGTCCAAAGCATTAATTAGAAGAATAATTAACATGAAATTCTAGTTTCAGTTCCACTCAAATGATTTGTCAGGATAGTTCGCTTTATTGTCCCCAGAAGAAGGATTAGCCGAGACAGTACTGCGGAATTAATGCGAGTTTTCCTTTTCGTACTTCCTTGGCTACTATACGAGTATGTGTGAAACAGGCGACGAACGAGTGCATGTATATCACAAAGCTGACGGCTGGAAAGGTTTTTATGGCGTCAACTTACACCGCCAAGTTCACCGTGAAAGTTCTGGCCTTGTTAAGTGACTGTCGGTCACGAGTACAAGCATGTGTAAAATTTCTGTCACATATTAAGAATGCCAATGTTTTTCGCTCCAATGCAGACATTCATCATTGCATGGAAGTAGTTTTGATGATTAATGACAGTAAAAGTTTTCTAATGGCAAATGATCGATTGCAACGTCGTGTGACAAACTTTGGCAACTTTCTCCCTCGAGCAGATAGCTGACTCGAACACATCCTCGATCCTCATCACATGCAATGACCGAGAAGTCGGTGGCAAGTTTTTATTTTTCCATTAACTCGGTCTATTGATGTTAGCTTGAAAACAGAATCCTATTAGCGTCCATCAATCAACGCCAAATGATAAAAAATCACATCACCCTGTATTTGGTGGCAGGATAATTGCTATTGTAGCAGGATGTTATGGTGGATCTGGTGATGATTTCCTTGTCAAAGTTATATGATAGTAGAAGACAATAAAGGCAATGTATGCAATCGCGCTAGATGCAGACCTATGTTTGAGTATATGTAAGTTGATTCATATTTACCTCAAAGTATGTCAGTCACCGCGTCCTTGGAAAAAATCCATGATTAATCTTTGAAATCCGATGAATAAACTGCTATCCTACCATATAGTTACCATGCTTCATGATAAAAATGCTTTCAAATGGAGCGAAAAACAAAGTATGGAATAACGACGATCCTTCCTCTTTTGATAGAATGATTTGCGGAAAAGCCATCATTGCATAGGTATGACTCTTGAAAATTATTTACGAGTAGCTTTGAAATGTGTTCATCATTTCTCGTTTAAGATCTATTGAAAGGGAAATGTGAACATAATATTGCTCAGGTGTTTTCAAATTACCAAAGATACTAGATACGAAGTGGTTAAATATGGTTTTGTACTGATTTTCGAAGAAAAAAATACCCGAAGTGAAAATTAATAATGCTCTATGCATGGTTACCAAATTGCTTTGAAATTTTTTAACTCTATCGGGGCGCTGACTGCCTTAAAGTGGCATTTTCAAATTTCCATGCGTCATAACTTCTGATAGAAACATCAAGCCATCACGAAATTTACGGGACGTATTCAACTTTACCAAAAATAGTCAAGTGATTTTGGTTGATTGTGCGGGAAATTCTGTTGCTACAACAGACACATGAAAAAAATCTGTTAAATCATGGAGTCCTCAGAAATATTTTTGTGTTTTCAGATAAAATACGAACGATTGATAAATTGCATTTTGTGTGTATTCTGTCAAATTAACATTTTCAAAAACCTCCGACCCACAAAAACGGTAGCCCGTGAGTGAATCACCTATATTTTGAGCACTCGACATTTTTGTTCACTGACGACTGGATCATCATCTCAATGTGAAATTCACAGTGTGCGTTGGTTTTAAGTAGAAGTAGGGGTGTTTAAACTTATTTGAAAATGTGGGCAACCCTGTGACTGAAGTTCCACATTAAAATATCCACAATCGAAAAGAAAACACTTTCTTCCCATATTTCTTCCGATACAGCCTTTAGAATATTGATCTAAATGTAGGCTGAGTTTGACGGATTTTTCATTGCAAAATGAGGATAGAATTACCAGCTTCAATAATTTTCATGTTAAAAGACGCTGTGAAAAAGTGTTCAAGTTGTTTAATTAACCTAAATACAATATGTAAAAATTTTGTCAATTTCGATTTTTTGTGGGCCGCCACCCTAAAATTTTTTTCACCCCTACAACTCCGAACGCAGTCATCGGATTGAAACGAAATTCACAAAACCGGTTGATCTAAACACAAAACAATTTTGGTGAAGTTTTGGTTGCGGTGCTCCTAAAGAATTGGCAGCATAAGGCATTTTCAGCATTTTTGAACCATGTGATGTAACCAATTAATCATGATAATCATCTTGCATTGTAAAGAAGCAGCAACTATGTTTATTTATAAAGAATTTATATTTTTGGGGGTGGTAGTTTCGAAGGTTTTCCAATGCAGTCCTCACCACCAAAAAATTGGCCAATAGTTTACTGAGAAATGCTATTTGTGCTCTACGACTGAATACACTTTATAATTAATCTATATTCACTCAGCTTAAGTTTAGTCTTACTATAGTGAATTTGTCACAATACAAAATCATTTTCTACTAGATTTGAGTGGATTTGATCCTTGGGCGTTTATAATCTGACTATTAGCAGGACAACACCGACTACTAAAAGTATGTTGCTCTGAAGCTAGTCTCAGGAACGCGCGATCCGATTGATTTGAAATTTTCAGGATGCATTGATGTATATGCAGAATAGTGCCAGGTCTCACAAAAAGTTAATAATCTTTAACCCTTTGGCGTCGGCGGCCATTTCCGTTATATTTTAATATACCTATTATTCTGCCAAAAAATAACTTTTGCAAAAATTAAGTTTCTGTTATGAATTCTGAACGTGTTTTAAATGTCTATATGATAATGTTTTTGAAACTTTTAACCCTATGTGTGCGCTAGGTGCCTAAAATAAGATTGGAAAATTTGAAAATTTTTGAATTGCAATAACTTTTTACTAGATAATCAAATCATCATGAAACTGAAAAAACATACTAATGTTGTTAAGTTGCTTACTTGCATAATTTTTGATGAACGAGCTGGCGACCATGTAGCTACGGCAGGTACTGAAAGTGAAAACATTCAAACCATCGAATCTCTTAAAAAATGTCCATTTCCTACAATGAAAACCAACTTGTATACAAACCTTATGCTTTATCTACATAACCAAATTAAAACTTTGGAAATTTCATGTCGGACAAGAACGGTACCCCTTTCCCAATTTACCTATATTTTTAGCATCAAAAATTTCTGTTCACGGGAACTCACGAACCAATAATCAGATACAGTTGAAATTTGCAGAATACATTGGACTTAAAAAGGACCAGGTCTGAAAGAAGCCATATTGAATTGTAGGCAACTCTGTGCCAGTGGTGCCATCTTGAAAAATTACAAAGAAAAAAAAATGCTTTTTTCCCTATGAATTATGATTCAGCTACCAGATTTTCATGAAATTGACACAGTGGCTGAACCTTACTCTAAGCCGCGTTTAGTAGAAATTTGGTTGAAAAATTCGATTGTTGCTGCCAGCTTTGGTAATTTTTGTGTCTTTGGTTTTGAAAATTTGCTCAGGAAAATAAATTTTTTGCGCTATAACTTCCAGTGCAGTCATAAAATCAATACGAATTTCGTACAATTAAACGAACCTATTATAGGCATTATTCAGACCGAATCTGGTTGAAAAGCCACGATAGGGTTGCCAGCTATTGTTTGTTTTGTGTTTATTTGCAATATCTTTATTAAGCGATTTTATCGTAAAATTTTCAAATGTTAATGATATTGTAGTGACAATAAACAGCAAATATTAAGTTTTCGATTGCTTGAAAAATTTCGCAGCTGGTAACCTTAAATTTCTTTATACTCCTATAACTTTGAATGCAGTCATCGAATCGAGACGAAATTCGCAGGGTAGGTTAATTTCAACGTGAAGCAGATGTGATATATTCTTGGCTTTGATACTGGAAAAAAGTTGCCAGCACAACTCGGTAGTGCTATTTTTGTATCAATAAATGCTTACAGTTAGTATTCATACCGGAAACATTAGTAATGAAAATAAATAACCAATTTTTCAATTCCCAAAGTTCTGCAAATTTTTCGGATCGTAGCCTCAAACACTCAGTGCTTCAGTTACAGTGCTGCAGGCACTCAGCATTTTCTTCATTGATGTTATATGAGATGCTGCTTTCAAAGTTTTGTGAAATAAGCAACTAATAACGAATATAGTTAACAAGTGTTTTGCTCTCATAAGCTTTGAAATTCATGCCAGTGGTAATATCTAAAACCTTTCCACCACATGAGTTATAATGCATTCTTGAGACCAAAGTAAAACGTGGTGTTTGAAATATTTTGGCTGTAATAAGCAGCTCGTGTGGTAGAATATGCACTCAAAATCTGCACGATTCTTCTACTGTTCTTCGAACATTAGTGTTTCTAGCGGTTCAGGTGCGCTAGAGTTTTTTTTCCATTCAAAAGCCTCTAACTTGTGCGAAGTTAAGATTATGATCATCAATCTCAGAAATGTCCTTTTCTTCGCTATTGCTGTCCTCTCCAGAGCAGTTTTCCCGATATTGTAGCTCCAGCACTTTTGTGAATGTTTCGATTTTGTCTGGATTGGCAAACGTCAACCTATTTGATTCATGTTTTAGTGGCGCAACAATTTTATTTTCCACCAGCTTCCACCAGCTTCCAATGCTCGTCGATGACGTTTATAAGATGGTCTGCTTCTGTGCTCATGCTGAGATCTACTGTTCTTAAGATATGTTTTACACCTCTCGGGAGCTCATAAGGATTATGTGCGTTTGTCAGTGGTTGAATAGTGTCGTCCTCTTCTGTCTGCGTGATTTGGGCTGCCAGAGTTTGATTACTCTGTTTACGTAGTTTTTAGAGTATCTTTATATTTTTTATAGCTTTTTCATATCTGAAGAATTGCTTCAGGTCTCTGATCTTGTTGATGATGGAATTCGTATTCCAAAGGAGAATGGTCATGCGACTTCAATGGGTTTTATTAGCTTTTCAGCTTGGGCTAAAAACACTATCAGTTTTCTCATTGCATACTTGTTTTTTTTCCAAACTTCTTTCCATATAAATAAAGCGGCACTTCATAATTGACTAAATCGCCAGTCACTACCAAGGAATCAGAAAAATCTTAATTTCTGTTAAATCTTAATTTCAGTTAATCACGTCTTCTCTTTGGCTATGGGGAATTCTCATTCAAAATTATCTAAAAAGATTATTGACTGTGCAAATGTTTGACTTTAAGGCAAAGATCTTTATATAGATATATATATTTGAAATCGTCCTTGTTATATGATACAAAATCCTTGTAATATGTTAGATGTATCTTGTATAAAAAAGTATAAGTGTTGATATCACAGCAGTAACAGACATTCAAGTTCGAAGGGGCTTTACGTGAAACAGAAAACTACTGATCATATGCCTTTAAAAATTCAGCGCCGTTAATTTTGTTTCAATTAAAATGACCCATGAAAATTTATTCCGAAATTTGAAGGAAAAAAGAATCCAATGAGATTGCAATTACTTTGTCTTTGTGGCTAATCAGTTGAAAACCAAGTCTACGACCAGTTTTTTCTCAAGCCTTCAGGGGGATTAAAAAGCAGATTTTCATACGTAGAGGGATGAAGGTGATGTCAGATCGGCACGCGTAATTGCAAGAAGTTCATGGCCAGAATCTTTATAGTAAGAATTAATTTAATAAATCAGTATCATAATATAAATAATAATTTTGAAAAATTAAAAAGAAAGTACTGTTGCAAAATTTTGTATAGTTTTTTCCCCATAATTAGCTCGGTTAGGATTTTGCGAGAAAAATTGCGCAATCCTTGGAATTCCATGGTGGTTATTGTAGCTCAATATGCAATCACGCTACATTAATTTTTTGTACTTCTGTTAAAATCAAAAAGGAAGTCCTTGTTGCACACATATGTACAACGAATACCTTTTTATGATTTTTGAATTCCGGGGATTTTTGTTTATTTCTTCGTTTTATCCTGAATTTCGCTCAAAAAGATGAATAAGAACAAACTCTGTTTGCTTAATGTTTATTACTGTTATACAAACTATTACCTTAGATTTTGAAAACTTTTCGCGTTTCAATGTTCTGAAAATTGAAAATTCTTTCGTTCCTTTTTTCCCAATTTTCAATCCTCATGTTAATTAATAACCTTGCATGATTCATTTCTGTTAGTTCCGTAAAAATTTTCAAGAGCATTAATCATTCCTTCAGAAAACCAAAAACCGTGACCCCTTCGTTAAAAGTCATGACCAATAGTCATAGTTAAACATTATCATAAGCTTTTCCTTTGAAGCGCTTCCAGATGGCTCGATAAAAACTACTCCGAATTAAATGAAAGATTCAAAAGCCAGGAAGACTAGTCATGAACTAGAATAATTGAAAGCCAACAAAACGTTAAAACCTTTCAACAAGCACACTTTCATAGTACAACGTGGCAATTTCCTGTTGGAAAGCGCATCGCCTTTCTGTATCATAGCATTAGTCATATTTCCTCATTCAACATGAAACCACCGGTTTGTTGTCCCTACTATGAAACGAGACCCGCATTCTGAATGGCACATTGTTAACACTGTTATGAATGAATAATCGCTGGGGTTTGTGTCGGCTTGGAATTTATCGTTGGCCAGGTGAGTCAGATGTTAAAAGAAAAAATTCACTGCGTGTCAGGAGTGAGTCAAGATAAGCCTCAGGGATGAAGTAGAGCCTGCATCAAGGCCCGCTCGAATGCACTGTGTCAATTACACTCCAACCATCATTTGATTTATTATGTTCGTCAGGACGGGCTGACCTATTGCATTGGTGCATTGTCTACAGGATAATTAATGGCTGAGTGTTTTGTACGGTTGCGTGACGAACGCATATCATCGCGACTGTCCAAAAAGTACGCTATGTCCAATTCGAGGTACCTGAGCAGGTCCCCCAACATCTGCTGCTGAAAATCTTTTGCTGTAGGGTGAAGAGAGCTGTAAATCTGAATGGTTCGCTCAAACAGGAACTAATAATAAATATATCAAAGCGGATGTAAGCTCCCACTTTACGGAAATTAAAATTATATTACACCGCAAATCACATGGTCAGGTTGTATGAAACTCTAATCGCATTTTAGGCATGTATTTGATATGACACTGTTGGATAGATTATGGGAAGGACGTGTTTTTCGAGTTTATTACATTAGCGGGCATTTCCATGGAAGTCAAAGCCTGAGCGCGAATGCAAATATATCTTTCAGTGTTTATTAGATGCTAATATCCAATCTGTTACCAACGAACTGAATCAATTAAATTTTGCCCGTATAGTATTCTGAAACGCCTATTTAACATCTATGGCATTAGCGCCTTTGTCAAAGGATTTCCATCAAAATTACATTTACATACACAATCAACTCACTTGAAATTCAATATGTGGCATAATGCAAAAGCTTTTAGTTTTCGAATCCAATTCCCATTTAAGTAATTAGCTTTATGTAATATTATCCTTTGTATGCCACATCAGCTTGCCTTTTTTGAGTCCTTAAAGCCAAAATCGAAATTTTTCTAGGATGAAATCAAAATTCAAAAATTATGCCGCCAATTCCTCTTATAGGTTCATATGAACTAAGCGCAACACAGAACATAATCTTAAATGATGCACAAGCAGAATGAAATTTGAGTAATTTTTCGAACTGCTAGATAAAATACTTTTGAGGACAATTATTGCTCATTTAATCTAAGCTGACTTCCAGCGGTTAAAGCAAAGAAGCCAATTAATTATTTCACTGTGAAATGTGGGTGTTCTGCTCTCTTGGTTTCAGATTGCTTGACACCTACTCATGCTTATGAGCGAGTAGATAAACATCCTTTTCATATTCCTGCATTCCTAGCCCAAGACAAGGACAAAACCTTCCAAGTAAAATATAGCTTTTGCCATTGACGCTTTCCAACAAAACAGAATCTGTGGATGAACCTTTAGTTTTTTTTGTCAGTGATGGAGAGCGATTCGCATTTATTTCGAAAATTGTAGCACTATGCCAGCTCTGAAAATTACATAACCCACACATAAATAACTCGGTGCTCAGAACGTCCTGGCTCTGCTTCGTTTCACAGTTTGAAATAATTAAATGCTCATTTAGCTACGGAGATTCGAACGACTCGAAGGGGTGACTTTACGATGTCACCACTAAGCTTACGTGCCAAAAAAAACACCCAGTGGACCATGCCTTGATGATTCCAGTATCACAAGTGAGAGCCAAGCTACAAGGATATCGGTTTACGCGTTTGTGGCTGACACTGGCCCTAGAAACCTAACCTACTGGCCAACTTCCACGCTTCAGGCATCCTATACTGTCTCACGCAAAATAAAAATGAGGAAGTCTCTGGAAGCATGTGCGACTTTTACCCCAATTCCCATATGAGTTGAGCAGATTGGAAGTCTGCAAACATCCTGTTTATTGGGATCCTGCTTTCAGCTGATTAGTGCTGCCATATTGTATAACTCAAAGTTTGTTATTGTCAGTGATGATGAATGATAATGGTGAGGTTATTACTTCTATAGTATAAGAGAAACACAATTTAATAGCATTTAATCCAGTCGTTTCGATAACTTAGCTCAAGCTTATTCAACTTCATACGCTATGCAAATGGTTGTAAATATTCACATAAATATACAGTATATGCAAGAAGCAAGTCTGAAATATATTTGAAACCGGCTGCAAAAATACATATAGAAAAACCCTAGCACCAGAGAATGTTGCGAAATATTTATTTATTTATTTACTTACCAAGCAAAGTATAAGAAAATACTTATAAATAGATAATAAACAAATCAAAACAAGGCGTGAAAATACAAAACATTACAAAGTATATAAATAAATAAGCTCAAAATATATAGCTAAAAAAACATATAAGTCACAAAGTTGAACAATCAATATAATGAAACAGTAAAAGCAAAGTTAAAAAAATAAAATAATAAACAAAACACAATTAAATAAGTTATTTAGCATAAAATAACCCGTTTGTTTAAGATTAAAATTAAAATTAGTATAAAATCCAAGTATATAAAAAGTATACTAGGTCGATAGAATAGGAATGACAGGAAAAGAGAGCCTTGGTAAGTCTAGTTTTAAAAGATATTGTGGAGGAGAAGTATTGGCTCATGCTGTTAAATATCTTGCAGCACCTATTTATTGGCTCGTTAGCAGCGTCTGCTGTGCTATGTTTGATTTCAATTAGAAATCGTCTATATCTAGTGATGCCTATGAGTTGATTATGCACAAACCTATCATATATGTAGTCAACATTAACAACTTGTCTAATGGCATCACATCTCTAAGAGCGAATAATAAGAATTGTTTTTAAACAGACTCAAATCTCTGGCTGTGAATCGCAAAACCGGGTTCTAGATAATGCAAGAAGAAGAAGACACTCAAGAAAAGGACAAACGAGCCCTTTCTGAAACTCCCTGGCAACCCGCTTAATGAAGCCAAGTCGTTTACTTGCTTGAGAAATCCTTTTTTCATAATAAAAATTATAGCAGAGTTTTTCATCTAGCATTACATCGAGCTCTAATACATTTTCAACCTTACTAAGTGGTAGACGGTACGTATAAACTAACAAATGGACATTTTCGAGAGAAACTAATCACATGATATTGTACAATATTGACAGACAGGTTGTTTAAGCAACACCAGTGTTCCAAGGAGTTTAGCTTTAATTAAAAAAAAATGGCATCTGGTGTCGACTTAATAGAATGATTAATTTTCAAGTCGTCCGCATAGAGTTGATGACAAGTCTTGGGCAACTCTGATATAAAAATGTTAAAAAATGGACAGCCAAGATGACTTCTTTGAGAAACACATGAGATGACATGTTTTTTTTTAAAGATATAAGCTCTTTGGAATTTCACATGTTGCGAGCGGTAATAGTAAGAGGGATGATCCAAAAGAAGTGATAATCGGTTACTTCTAGTTCGCAAATAATTAAAAGAAAAAATACTACCTCATATACCCACAAAGTCAGCATAAAAAAGCATATAAATAGGCCACGATTCATTCATTTGAATACGAACTGTTAAAGAGAGTGCATCAAAATGTATAAAAACGAAATTAGAGCAGTCATGAAGTACCTGTGTTTGAAAAAAATGTCTACCAAAGACAGCGATTTTGCGGAAACATTAGAGGACTCCTTCATATTCCACCGATGCACGTTGGGCCAAGGAGTTTAAGCTGATAGAAACATCTTTGAAGATGAACACAGCGAAGGACGTCCATCCACGTCCCCCATTGAAGACAACGTGAAAAAAGTCGAAGATGTCGTGTTGGCAGATTGAAAAGTGACCATCAGGCATGTAGTTGAGGTCACAGGTATCTCATATAGCAGACGAATTAGATATGAAGAAGGTCTCTGTGAGTTTGGTGCCGAGAATTTTAACCGACGAGCAAAAAAAAAAACTGCCGAGAAAACCGAGAAACTGTGCCGAGAATTTTAACCGACGAGCAAACAAAAAAACTGTCGACATTGAACTTTGAAAAGTTCCAGGCAGATCAGGAGAATTATTTGTCACGTTTCGGAACTATAGATGAGACCTGGATCCACCATTTTGATCTAGAAACTAGGAAGCGACTTTTTTCACCAACGCCGGCGAAGGGAAGGTCATGGCAACAGTTTTTTGAGACGCTGAAAGAATTATTATGGTGGAATATTTGGAAAAGGGAGCTATTATATCAGGCTCTTACTACGCAGAACAAATAAGAAGATTGCACGAGGTATTTGTGAAAAACAGACGTGGCAAACTGCGAACCGGAGTACTGTTTCATCAACACAATGCACCGGTTTACAAGGCTGCAGTTGTGATGGCTGCGATTCAAGAAACAGGATTTGAACTGCTTGAACATCCGCCCTATTCGCCACATCTAGCTTTCAGTGTCTTCTACCACTTTATTCGGCTCCAGGAACATCTTTGGGCCAAGAAATTTGACGGTGATAGCGAAGTGATGGCCGCTTTTGTGGCGTTTTGGAAGAGTAAAGACAAAGAATTTGTTTCTAAAGCCAAGTACGGAGATTCATAAAAAAAAATTGGATCGAACTCTCCCAATACTAGCAATAAAATAATAGGCACAGAGAAATCGAATAGAATTCTCCACAAAGCTTGATTTTGTATGTTAGAATTAATGTGACGACAGTCAATAAATATCTTGTCAAATGTGTTTTTTTTAAGTAAAATATGTCCAATATTTTCACGATACATGAAAAGATAGTGTTTAAAAACTATGAAGTTTACGCAAAAACTGATGATCGCTTCGTTTTAGGTAAATTTCAAATTTTACTTACATTTTACTACATCGGACATGAAAAAAAACACCTGGTATAACAATGGAGAGTTTATACACGGCCATCTATTACATTCTAGTGTTAACAGGAAGTTTTACCGCGAAACTCCGTATGGATGTGGTAAAATCATTTGAAAAATGTTTGCTTTTGATTTTACCTTTATTTGCATTTGTATGAAATTTGACATTTTACCCAAACGGCGTACTTGGCTTTAAGGTCCCTTGTTTCAGTTCAGGTTTGGTGCACCGAGCTTTGTCTGCTCCGAAATCTGAATAAGCACCTGAGCTAGCTCAGGCGTAAAAGGAGTCGTGAAACTAATCACTCAGCACTCGTATGCATCTATTGTATTTTTTTTATGAATAAAGCTATCTTCCAGCTTCAGCCCCTAGACCTAACAAAATTTGGCATAGGATTACTTCACTTTACTTTATTATATTTCAAAGAAAAGAGAATAAAAACAATGAAGCAAACTGAAAACTGATAATACTTAATGCTTTGTTATGATAATGCTTTAAACTTTTTGAATCCTATATGAACGCAGAGAGCCAAAAAGTGAACCAAGTTTTTTTTTTCTAATATTTATTTGTTATAACTGCTGACAAAAACATCAGATCATTAGGAAACCTAAAGATGGGATTATTCGCAAGATTTATTCATTTGTTTCTGTTGTTTTGGGTGGTGAGTAACTTCAGTAGGCACGTGAAAAAATCCCTTACATAAACGAATCTCCTGAAAAATTTCAGCCTAAAAAAAGTTAAACGATGTATAAATTTAATTATTTGTCTTCTCTGTCAGATTGAGCTTTTCGAAAATACGCTACGCAATCGGCACCATTTTAGCAAATTACTTATTTTTGGAATAATCGAAATTCCTGTTCACAAGAATTCGTGACTGGATCATGAAATAAATGTGAAGCTTACAGGATCTATTTGTTTTGAGTAGAAACAGGTCTGATAGATGTTATTTGAAAATGTGGCTGGTCTACCATCAGATTACAAGAAAATTCACACTATCGGTACAGCCGTGATGTTAGCTAAATATAATATATTTTTGGCTGTATAATGAGATAAGAACTGCCAGCTCCAATGATTTTGGTAATTTTAGCAATATTTCAAGTTCTCTTATGATAAGCACCAAAAAAGCTCCGTCAAAAAATATTCACTTTTCCAACATTTTAAAACGTTTTCTGGTGGCAACTCTTAATACTGTTGTTTGAGAAATGAAGTTGTTGAAGTTCAATTTAGTAACATTCTCGCAGTTCTAACCTTGGCGCTTTACTTCACCATATCATCGTGAAGTAGACGCGAACTCTCCTGCACATTAAGCAGGAATATTTTAGTCGAACAGTAAAGTGGACACAGACTGAGTCGCTGCCGTTTCGTAATCAAATTGAGGAAAGAATGTAATAGTATTTGAACAATGAGTTTTAACTAGGTATCAATTTAACACCCAAGTTTGCAACTTAATGCATTTGGATGGATGGTCGCACGGTTACGTTTTGTTCATTGATTTTGATGAAGCTTTTGAAGCGATACAGTCGAATCTCGCTACTATGCCACGTCGCTACTATGCCACTCTCGCTATTATGCCAGTATATACAAAAATACATACAAAATCAATTAGCTATGTCCCCCTCTAATCTTGCTAGTATGCCACTCGCAAACTCAAGAGGGCAGTCAAATTCATCTTTTTGGTATCTCTCTTACACACGCACGTACTTGTGGCCTCATACTGTAGTGAAGTTCAAAAAGTAGCCTACAATGTCAGCTCAGACGTCCGAGTGGACTGAGTTTACGCTGAAGGAGAAGAAGGAGATCATCGATACAACGAAGAACGAGCGAAATCAGTCTAAGCTGGCCAGAGAAATAAGCAAGAAATGGGGCATCGAAGTCAATAGAACTACCTTGAAGGGCAGTCTCAGCAAGAAGGGCAGTCCATCAAAGTTGGAGTTCCATCGAAGCGCATGAAACTAAAGAAAGTTCACAGCCCGAAGGTCGAGGAAGGCATGCCAATATTGCTGAAACAAGCAAGCGGCGATGTGATGAAGGAGAAGGCAATTAAACTAGCCGAGCTTATGCACCTCTAAAAATTCATGGCGAGCGATTATTGGCTGGACAATTTTAAAAAACGCCACGGCATCACGTTCAAGAAAAATGCGCTAGGCAACAATTTTTGAGAATTTTGCCTTGACTGATAGAAATTTTGACAGAGTAATTCCGGATACTATGTATCATTCTTCAGTAGTGTACCTTTGTAGTGTAAATTTTGAATTTAAATCTATACAATGATAGACAAACATTAAAAATTCTTAGTTTCAGTCAAGCCCAAAATATGTACTTTTATTCAGAAAAAGCAGTTCGTCGAGACATTTTTCCTCGGTATTATGCCACTCGCGCTAATATGACACCCGCCGGGTGTCATAGTACCGAGATTTGACTGTGGCTCTGGTTTGTGGCTGCAATACTTCTTCAAATTGAATAAAATTCACGCGACAATGAAGCAGGAGCAACTTGAAATCTTTGCGCGAATGTTTCCTTAATGATCGCTTAGTTATTCGTGCGAATTGAGGCTCCAATTTTAAGTACTAATATGGAGAAGAAACAATAGTTCGACGTCATTCACATCGACTTCAGTAAAGCTTTGAATCGGATCTGTCATCCACTGCTAATATTCATGAGTCTCTTTTGAGGTAGGTTGAATTATATGTAAAATATGGTTTCGGAACAACTTACTCTGGGAACTTCCAGCCCCGGTCTACCCTACGGAGATATTTGAATTTCGGATTCAGCTCAAATGATTGCAAATATCGCCCGAAAATCTAATTAAGTTCAAGACAATTTTCACCGAAATTTCGGGAATTTGTTTCTCCTCTAGTTCGTAGCATTGCATTCGGTCAGATAAGTTGAGGCAAGAGCATGTAAACAAGAGTACTGTGAAGCAGGTTTATTAGATTACACCAAATGACTGACCGGCTGAACTCTGGTGACCCCTCTAAATTTTGGAAGGAATTTATTGTTAGATTTTCTTCAAAATGTACCTCTTATCCAACTAAGCAGACTCTGGTAACAAGATGATGGCAATATATACCAGTTTTCATAAAAATACTGGTACAGGTAGAAAGATTACTGAGAAATACTTGGTACAGGTTGACAACCAAGTTGAAGTGTTGAAACCTTGTAAATCTTTTTTTGGAACCATTCAATTTTTTGTTGAAAAATCAGTTTTCATATTTTTCGTAGCTTTCAGACTCAAAAAGAGGTCAGATTAACCTCAAAATATCAATATAAAGACTACATATGTATCTCGTCCAATCTCAATACTTGAAAGATGTACGTTCCAAATTTTTGCTTGGACTCCAGATTCCGCAGCGATTTGCCTTGCAGTGTCCGTTGAATGGAATTGGATGCCACTACTGAAATTGTACATTCTTCCCGTTGGCTTCGGTCGGCCTGTGCTCTTCCTTTTCACATGATTTTCAAGATCTTTTCATAACTTTAGCGATTTTTGCTACACTATTATTGTGAGCTTTCAAATTTAACATTCTTTTCACACCTTTTTCAGTAAATTTTTTTCCTCGGCCCAAGTTCCACAATAACGTATTGAAACTTTCTTCACACGTTTTGTCTGAAAAATTCACGCGATTTGCTATATTTCACGTTACAAACTCATCAAGAAAATTTCAAAATGTGCGAGATTTTATAATCTGTCTTATCTTATTGTAGCAACTAATTACTACACGGTAAAAAATTTCGTCTATATGTATACGATATTCTTATTCATATAAATCCATAACAATTATGTATGAAAGCTATCAAAATGGAAGTTATCAATGTAATAAGCCAAATTTATTCTTCTTATAAGAGGTTCATATGAAATCAGTATATGCGTTACTATTATAAAGATTATAGATGCACAGTATAAAAGTCGTGCATACAACATTTTATTGATTTGATACCAAAATAAAGATACATATTTATCAGAAATATTTATAAGGTACATAATAAAGAGTTTATGTATGAACCAATAAATATCAATTATGACAATATGCATCGAATTTTATACTTACGTTTTTTTTAAATTAATGTGACGAGAAATTATAACAAAAAAACGATGCATTGTGAATAAAAGAGATATATTGATTCAGAAGGAGTATAGTCTTGACATATATTCACTATATCTTCTTTACAGCATATACATTATTAGATCGTTTAGAAGTTACTAATGCAAAGACATTATATTTCGAAAATTCATCAAACTTAATAGCTACGGTTTCATCTTTTTGTGAGCTGATAATCTCAAAAGAGTTATGAAACGCATCAAAGCATTTTATCTGTAATATTGAGCACAAAAATATTATTTCGTCTCTAATTTTAATGATATATCTAATTTGATGCAATATTCGCTTACTAAACAAATCAACATCATAATCAAAACACAAAACTAGAGACGGTTTATAATGTATAAATAATTCAATATAAGAAACAAAAAAGTATTCATTTTCGGAAACATTAAGTTGCTGAAATATCTGAATGTATAATTGAATGATAATTTTCCAATTTTAAGAATTTTATTCAATGTTTTGTTCATCCAAATGTATGCAAATCGCTGTTGATGTCGCTTTGCCAAACTCTTTGGTAAGTTTATAAAATTTTTTAAATTCTTAGAAATATTTTTGAAATACTGATGTTTTGATTCAAAACGCATTGTTGAGAATTGGCTCACAGGCCCCATTCGTTCAATAACTCCTGGATAATGTGTGAGTAAGTGATGCTTTGGAAGCAATCTGGCTTTGAACTCTTTACTTATTATATTTAAATGCTTATAAATTATAAATCGCAATCTGTCAACTGATTCATATTTTAGTTCTTTCGCAAAAACTATCTCAGTTATTTGCAACGCCGTTATTATACCATCCCATTTCATTTCAAGCGAAGATATGATTTTATCTCCGAAAATAAATGGTAGATGAATAAGGAGGCACATTGTCTGAGATGCAGACAAGCCTAGCGTTTCTTTACTAATGCGTGAGGTTGGAAGAACTTTTCTGTATATGTAACCATAATTAAACGCATGAATTCTATCATTAACATCTTTAAATGTCAGCAATTTTAGTTCAACTATACTATTGAATAATAGAAGTATTACATAGGGCACAATACCTTCTAAAACATCATGCATTGGGTCGACAGTACAATTTTCAAAGACATCATAAAATTCAATTTCGTTAAGTATTGAGTGATATTTAACCCCTTTTGCTTGATCAAGAACATTTGAATTTACTAGAGAAGGCATTCTTATCTTATTTGATCGCAAGCTCGTAGCCACTTCTTCAAAAGTAAATTGAATTTCTTCTTTTGTGATTTCGCAAAATCTACAAAAATATTTTGCATTAAATCCTGCTGCAAAGCCCAACACTTGATTAGCCGCTAAATTGTCATGAGCAAAACTAACTAATGTACCGTACAGCTTACCGATGGATGTATCGATTCCATCAGTTTCAAGTGTTTTAAGGTCTTTCACAACTAATTTTAGAATATGATTATGCGAAAGACTGTCTTTTAAATCGTTCGCATTAAAAAGTGCAACTAGATGAATATTCTCCAATTGAGATTGATATGTTAAAGGAAAGTTTTTGATAGAAAAATAAATAGCTCCAATTTTATGTATTGTTTTACGGCTACCCAATGGGTTTGTGCACTCGAAGTCGTCGTAGAATAGTTGAATCTGTATACCGTTTGGATATTTATTGAAGAAGCTGCTTTCTTTAAATACTTTTCCATTTTTAAAACTTTTGAATTTACTGATACAACCATTTTTTTCATGCTCATAATATATTTTTGAAAAAGATTGGTTCCGAAATAAGGCTTGAATTGACTCTAAAATTGATACGTATTGGTAATAGTTTTGAACTAAACACTTTTGATATTTATTAAATTTTGTGACAAATTTTCGGTCCCACCTTCTGTTTGTTGGGATTTGCAGTGGGGCAACATAGAAATTACTTCGGTTGAAATATTTACATCTTTTATAAATTGAAGTTGTTTTCTTAAAGTGATTTTCACAAAGTTTTCCTACGGTACGGATTTCTTTATCATAGATAGATCTTTTTGTATCACTCTCTGATGTGATATTTGAAAGTGACGAAAAAATATTTTGAACTAAGTCAGAAGTAAGCCCTAAAATTCTATTAATTGTTAAATCTGGAATTCCAAGAGTATTGAGGCTTGTCGCATAGTTATAGAACATAATTTCATTGACTTCTCTATTATTCAACATAACATTCTCATTATTAAATGTCTGACAAATGACATCCATGCATTGAACATTTTTATCCATTGGTGCAGTTTTATTGCTTTCTGTACCTTGTGAGCCTTTACACTTCAATGCATGCTTTTTTAAACCCGCATATGTATTGAATGTAGAAGAGCAATTTTTATTACTTACGCATTTTAAAGTTAACAGTTTAGATGGATGTAACGAATGAATCAATTTCATGTGAGCAAAAAGTTTTGAAATTACATTGGTTTTACTGTTACATATAAAACAAAAATATAACTGCATCGTTTTTGCATAAAATTTGCTTCTATGTTTTTACTTGAATCTGAATTGGGGCTTATATTTTGCCTCAAGAAAATGAAAATGGAGAAAAGGCAGATTAATTCAATTCTGGGAGCTATGAGTATTATACTGAATATAAGCTATAAAAATGATATTTTTACTCAAAATATTATAGTTCAACGTTAAATTATTATATCTTATTATACTTCTTATCTTATTATACTTCTTAATTAATAGGATCTTATTAAACTTCTTAATCAATTTTCTTCAATCGCATTTTGTAATCTGATGTAAATGTCTTTTACAGTCACTGGTATGTTTGTTGTATTCATTTGAAAAATAAGCTTTTGTAAGAATATAAAAAAGAGCTTTAAATTTTTATCATATTTGATATTAAACAGAAAGTGTAGTTTGAAAATAAGGTATATAGCTTGAAGAACATTATATTCAATAGGAAGTGGTATTACGCTTGAATCGATGACTGCAAAATATTGATCAATGTGCAATTTGCTGCTCCCGGCTGCAACGACAAATGGTGCACACCCTTTTGAGTCCCTTGTGTACTCTTCAATGGCCACTCCAGTCTGTGAAATATATTTGTTGTATATTGTTTGTTGTATGTTAATATGTAAATTTGCAGTGAATCTGGTTAAATACTTACTTTTTTAAATTTGATAAGCTTATTTACAGCCTGCTTGTCACTGAGTCTGCTTAATTTTACTCATCCAGATGGCGAAGGTGGTAACAGCCGTATTAAATTTAATATGGTCAAAGTTGTAGGGTTCCACTCTATTAACGATAATAAACAATACTTTCAAAATTTATTATGAAAAGCATTACCCAAATCATGATGGATTTCAGTTTGCAGAATCTGTTTTCCCGATTGCTTCACTATAGAAAAAATGAACTTCTCATACTTTTTCCATTCAGAAGTGAGAGACAATGTACTTTGAAAACGCAAGCCAAAGTCATATAATATCTATAAAGAAACGTATAATTGCTTAAGCAAACCAAAAAACTTAAAGCAGTTACTAATTCCGGACAAAGGAAGAAATAGTTGCAATCTCTGGAAATATTGAAAGAAACTGACTCAATTTCTTTCGCTCTCAATTCAGCAGTAACTGAAAGTTTGTATTTGGCGAGCTCGATTCCATGCGGAAGTGTCACATTTTTCAGCTCGTTGAGGTGCCTTTTCATAGTCTCAGAATTTGGAGCTATAATGTGGTCAGACGGAGAACCTTCTAATTCACAGGAAGTTTTGAATTCTGTTTCAAGTTTTTTTTTCTTGACCCTATCATTTTTAAGTTTTATTTGCAAGTAACCAGTGCTCTCGCTATTAACCAATAAGTCCTTTAAATATATTTTTGTAATTGTTATATATAAAAAAAAATTTCCGCCTTACGAGCTCATTTTCATTGCTAGACTTTAGTGTGGGGAAAATATTCACGCATGCTCGAGCTGCGGCGATCAATTGATCTCGTGTGGGCTTGAATCCAAACAGCTCCTCTACAAGCGAAGCTGTGTATGCTATGACTTTTCTCCTACTGGAATCCGTTAAAGACTGCTTTTTTAAGTATGCATCATACAGAGTTCTACCACCAGTTTTTCGAAGTATGTGGCACTTCAAAGCCTTTTAAAGAAATTTAAAATAAGTAATTATTCTTGATTAATACAAATTTATACTTCTTCTGTTAGTATAAGACTTTGTCCAACTTCGGCATTTACTCTTCGCAGAGGAAATTCCTTGGCTGTATGACCAATATCGTCTCTTGAGATATCTTGGTCATTTTTTTCGATAGCTGTGAGATCCGTGTAATGCTTTAGTTTAACACGTAATAATGTGTGAGGATGATGCCCATAAAAATTCAGATATTCCATGAAAACCTCTTGATGCAGCTCAGCGCCAATTGCTGATTCAAACCCTTCGAAATCCTCAGCTTGAATATTGCATTGCTGCAGAACTTTTGGAATTAAAATATTATTTTACTGCAGAGTGAACCGCATCTACAACAACTAAAAATATATTCCGAAAGACTGACACTCTTTAAACGATTTACTTAGACGGCAGATTATTTACAGCCAAATTCAAATCAACCTTTAATTTTACTAGCGCTCTTAAAATCTATCTGGTACATTTAAGGAAATAATCGATTACTTATGATCTTCTTCTAAAGTTTTCACTTTTTATAACTAGCTAGAAATATTCTTTAGCGAATTCTTGGTTATTAATCAATATATTCCACTATTATTAGCTGGTATCTATAGTTTTATCTTTTTACAAACATAATTGATTTTCATCAAGCAAACTAATGATACTTTTTAATGAACCAGCAACATTCCATTTAATAAGAAAGTGCTATAAAAAATCATACAAAAATAACAATAATATAGGCGTCGTTTAATATTTTATCTGCCAAATGAATCCAAGTGAAATTTTTTTTCAACAGAACTATGTTTATTGTGAGAAGAAAAGCATCAAATCGAAAGCCAATTACAAAGTCGTGTGCGCAATAAGTTATTAATGGTCAAAGCTTATGTGAAAATTTGCGCTTAACGAATTCAATCTGAATGAGAAAAATACAATTAATAGTTAACGTGATATTGAAGAAAAACTGATTTCTGCGATCTTTAATAACTATTTTTGCATATACGATTTCGTAATGAACTTTCCAATGCATGTTTGTCATCTTACAATAAACATACATAATTCCATTGAAGAGTCTTCAGTTGGATTTATTTGACAGATAGGACTGACATAATATGTAATAAATTTATTTTTGATCGACCAGAAGCAAAGCCACCGAAGCCTACATTAGCTGAATCTCACAGGGAGTAATTAATAGAAAAAAAAATAAAACAATGTTGATTTGTTGGCTTTATCGATCTGGATGCAGTCACTATTAATTTTTCCAACGCATACACTAACTAATGTTCTATATTTTCATGCATATGTACATTTAAACAATTATATACTATATTTACTCACCAGAATGCACGAAATCTGAATAACTTAATTCGAGATTATCATCGTACATATTTTCTTTAAGCACACGCACAATTTCCACTTTGTTTTTCACTTCTACTGTCACTAAAAATCCCGGGTACATTTTAAACACGGAGCTAACGACACAATATTTTAACTGAAATGCTTTCCATCGACTGAAACATGCGTGCAGTTTTTGATGAAATATATGCCTTATTGCGTCTTTGATTTTCAAGTGAATTTTCATTTGCCCATTTCGTACTATTCTCATATGAATTTCATACGATCTTGGTCATGAAAGAATTGTTAGACGAAATAGTCATTTTCATACGAACAAAGTATGAATACTATAAGATAATTTATCAAAGGTGTATTTTGTTGGCATAGAAACAATAAAATAACTTTATGCGCCACAGCATTATAAATTTTTAGAATGAAAAGTACACAAATCATCTTATTTGCCTAATTTATAAATGGTCAGGGTATAAATTTCATACAATCTTTAGTATGCATATAAGTTATATCACCACTGGTATACAAATTTACACCAAAATTTCTAACTGTGTAGGGATCTTTAACAAATTCATTAAAGAAAAATTGAAAAATCTATATATCCAATGATATTTCAATAACGTTTCATTAGTTCAATAATACGGGTACTCGGGTTTTTTCCTGTTCTTTACAGTTTCTGAATGTTTACAGATATTGAGGGTCCCAAATACCAATCTATTTGAAAAATATTTAAGTGACACATTGCTTTGCAATTTTTAGATAGATTTTATATCACATATGAAATTTAGAATGGAGCGCAACGAAACTTTTGAACGTCATTCAACCGTCATGTGTGCTGTTTTCCATCCCAGATCATGATTTAGGCGACAAGCGTGACGAGAACAAACCCTACGATACCAAACGCAAATTCTGGTCTTCAAAGCCACATTTTGAGAAAAAATATTTTATCAATATGCGCTGCCTTTTCTTTGTTTCTTAAGTATTCGCGTTCGAAAAACATTCAATTTACACATCTTGGCGACACTAAGATAGTGACATTTCTTGCCAACTGCTCTTCTTGCTCTTTGACTTACTCAGTTCCAATACACCGTCCTCGTGCCTCCTCCCGCGTTTCGAACGGCCATGATCTTGAATCTTCTGAAATTAATTGCTGAGCAGCAACATCATCTGTAAATGCATGCGCGTATGAACTTATGTATGCTCAAGATGCGCACTAGCATTCTTATGTTGAAATATTCAACAAAGTATTGCACATCCACACAGAGATATTTCCGTCCGAAGCTCATCTGCCGTGATATTTCATCTCGCTGAACGTTTAACACTGCCGTCTTTATGAGATTCGCGATCGATTTATACGAGAGGATGCTGAGATCAAAGGACCGAAGGGTCGTGCAAAGCCGGCCGTTGCATCTGCAATGTTATCGCAATAGAGTAAATCTTTGGTAGTTGACTGAAATCAGGATTGACTGTTATGGACCCATTTTCACAATTATTTATGCGAAATGTGTTTAATATTTTACTGCAAGGACGAGTAGGACTCATTTTCGGTGAAAACTGTATCAAATTGTTATTTCATTCAAACGGAATCGTTCATGTACGTACACATTTCTTGGCGGCTCAAACAGCTCCACACTTTCAATAACAGCTCGGATCAAATGCTGGGATAATTCCAGCGTCTCCATCCTGGAATCTTGGGTGTCATATCCAATGTGTCCCCGCTTGATGGCCGGGACTGCGCATGTTTGGGCTGCAAGATGGTTCGGATGGATTCACCCTCCTCGGCCATGAGCTGCTTGCTGGCGTCGAGCACCCAGTTCGATGACGGATCGCGCTCTAGCCACAAGTCGATGTTTTTTGCGGAGACGTCCGTTGTGTAGACCCATTGTTAGACCGCGGAATCCGAATCCGAATCCGAGTTGCAATTCGCTAATCCGTGTGCGAAGTCTATCGCAGGGGCTGCCAGTGCTCGTCGGTCGTGTCTTGGACCTGCCATCTGGGACGTTCGTTTCGTACGGTGTATGGATATAGTGAAAGTGTATTATGAACGCTATTATGAGTGGAAATGAGAAAATCACATTACCGTATCCTGCATAAAACGTGTTTCTTATGTGATGCGTCTAAAAATAGGCTCTTGTAGCCGAAAAAGTGATTTGCAAGTGAATTGGCCGGTGGTCAACGGCAGCGTGCATTGCGTGTGTGAGGCATAAGGCGCCCGGGACGTGGGAGTATAATACTAGCGAAGAATCCGAATTGTGTTTAAGTGGATTATGTAGAGAGAGGGACAGGCGCTGATTGATTCACTGCGTCCATGTGGAGATTTGGACCCAGGGAACTCGTCAGAGGAAAACCGTTCGCACCATAGATATAAATAAAGCATGAATGTATGTATATTTCCGAGATGTCTCAGATGTTTCTTATATGTATGTTTAGGAAATACACATTTCAAGCATAGTTATTTGAATTATTTTGTTTTTGTATTCTCTCGAGCACGAAAATGTGCCTGTTTGATAATACATAAAAAGTGGCGCAAAGCAGCTTCCATTAAGATTCTTCGTTTGACCACAAGCATCAAATATGATTTTAGGTTAATGAGCAATATAATACATAACTAATGCTCAAAAGTAAACAAATATATTTAAAGCAAAGAGTTGTAAAAATTTCGTTGTGCTAGAAATATTGTTCAACACTGTCTCAAGTAGGACTTTTCCTAGATGAAGAGCTGTTAAATATGGTTTGGCCTACATTGGCGAAGAATGATATGCCTGCAGTGGTCAAGGGAATATTTCTGGATAATTGTTTCCTGGGTGATATATCTTGCGATTAATTTTTTAGCTCTTTTACCAATTGTACTTCTTTTTCGGCAAACGAAACGATTTTCTTCTAATGTTTGATCTAACGTTAATGGCTAAATTATGGGCCAGTTGAATGTATTCGCTGGGAAGCAAGTTGTAACCTTTTTCTATCTGTATTTCCCTTTCTTAATTTACATGATAAGGACTACAGTACTTTAAAAAAAAAAAAAACTTTCCCAACTCCATTTTGAACAAGACATTGCCATATCTCCATAAAATTCAAATTATATTACTTGATAGTCATCCAAGCTAAACAAGTAAGTACTTCCTTTTTGAAACTTTTTACATTTTGAATTGGTCCATTGAACTCATGCTCATAAATCGAGCTCCGTTTCGCATAGAATGATAGTATGTTAGACGGTACAACTTTTCCATCGAAAGTATTTATGGCTGTGAGCTGAAACGAAAATTGATGCGAACATTTTTGAACTGCATGTGCATTGAATAGTTTGGATTCCAATACTAAGTAGCATTGCATTGTTATGATTGGCTTGAATCTTACTTGCATAAGTAAGTGATGAATCAGAAAAAGAAAACATGGAACCCTTTAGAAGACCGAAGTACAAAATGGGTACGTCATTGTGGTTGGAATTTCAATGTACTCGTATTTGAAATGCTCGAGATATTATTATGAATAGATCAAATCTCTATCTCTAATTTTAACATCCGGTATTTGCAGATTATACATATATATTTTATGGGTCGTCAATATCAACGGTGATACATACCATAAAATCTTAATAATCTTTGCCAAATATTTTAAAAAAACTAGCTTTTTATGCAAGTTTAAAATGTATAGCGATTTCGTGGATGATCTTACGCCTTCACATGTAAACATACATAGTTTGGAAAACAAAAATAAACCATTGACTGGTCTCTCTCATGCTTTTTCCTGTCTTACACTTAAGTAGGCATATACTTTTTGTATCTTTCTTCAACATTCAGTTTATTTACATGTGCATAAGAAAATGAGAAAACTTGAAAAAGGTATGTATATCTTTTCTTATTTGTCGAAGACTGAGCTACGCCTATTACATAGCAGGAGAGCAAAACTACCTGTTTTTTCGTTCTCATGTCCGTCTCTCTGTCCATATAATTTTATCGCTAATTACATAAACCGGTCCCTACATTGCTTCAGTCCCAAATCCTGATACAAGCGAGGTTTTTGGGAAATCTTTTAGTTATCGGGTTGCAGAACCTGCCAGTGCAGATGAGCAACATTCTTCTTTGGAATACTTTTGATTCTGCTATAGCATTTTAGGTAAGTTAGGTAAGTTAGGCTAGGGATTCATAAATCAAAATGAGCCAGATGAGAGTCTGATAGCAAATTAATATAATTTTGTTGGTCTTTTTGGCTAAAATATGTCTAATCAGTTGAAATATGGACTTGCCAGTTTTCGAATTAAACTTCACATAAGAATTAAGGCTGTGGAAATCGATTCCGAGGTACTTTAGGCAATAAGTTTGGAGTAATCCTAGAAGTTCCTAGCGAGAGTGTGGAATATTGAAAAACTTGAGGGTCAGCCTAGCTCAATGGAAAGACCCCAGTAAATATATTATAGAACTTTGCCTTTATTTTTCATTAACGCTGACATAATACTGTATGCTAGCAATAAAGATTGCTGTTATTGTAATCACCTCTTTCGGGAATCCAAACCTGATCAATTTAAGTACGAGATGGCACGCTCTGTCTTGCGCTTTTTCCTAAAGCCAAATTGGTAAACACAAATTACCTGCGTATGCTCACAATTGTTTTTATTTCTCATTTCCATTCAGACTTTTTCAAAAACTTTTCCCAAATAACCATTAGTCAGAGCATTGTTTAATTCAATGCAAAGAATTGTGCCAGAGTAGAACTGTATAAAGTCATCCTGAGAGAATTCGACATCCCAAACATTTCTTTTCTCTCCTTTTACGTTTGCCTCGCCAGCATAATAACCTTAACCTTGGTCCTCTGCCTCGAACGTTAGCTGTGTTTAAAAATATTTTAAAAAATTACGTTCTGTCAGGTACATGAAATATGTCATAGTTTAGTCTATTGTTTATATCTTTTTTCAGTCGATTTTGCTTTTGATTACTTTTCCTTTCTGAATTTCATTTAATTTTCATTTTAATTTTTTATTTAATTTTTGTTTTTTCTTTATCAACTCTCATTTAGTTGTGCCTTTTTTCTTTATATATATAGAAATATATTTGTTTTCTTTTTTTGTTATGTCTAATCTTTAATTGGATTTGTTCTGTTGATTTGGACATTAATAAATAAATAAATAAATAAACTGTCAAGATTGTGAAGGTTGACCATGATCTATGTAACAAGCCAAGCTAAAACAGCCGGACTGCTATCTAAACCGTTCAACATCTTCAGTGGACTCCGACAAGGGGATGGTCTGACCTGTCTCCTCTTCAGCCTGGCGTTGCAGAAAGCAATACGAGACTCTGGCACATCAACGAGAGTTACTATCGTCACCAAGTCTTGCTAGATACTGGCTTATGCAGATGATGTAGATATAATTGGAAGAACGGAACTAGCTGTACGAGAATCCTTTATCCAGAACGAGCGAGCGGCACAAAAACTCGGACTGCACATAAATGAAAGAACAACTAAGTACGTGGTGGCCGCATCTGCAAGAAGACCACCTAGAGTTGGTCAAACCTTCGGAGAAGTTGAGCATGAGTTTAAAGTAGTGCCATCTTTCAACTATATTGGGTCAATCGATAACAGCATGGAGGAAGAAATACGCGGGCGGTTGTTCAAAACCAACAAAGCCTACTACAGTCTATCAAAGCTCTGCAAATCCCGAAATCTCACCCGAACATCAAAGCTCCTGCTGAACAAGATCATGGTCCTGCCAGTACTCATGTACGGAACTGAGACTTGTATGCTCAGCAAAAGCACTCTAACTCTTAGTCGCGTTCGAGAGCAAAGTTTCGCGGAGAATCGTTGGCCCCACTTATGAAAAAGGGTGATTCCGGAGACGCTATAACCATGAGTTGTACGCTATCCACCTAGAAGCAGATATAATTACGAAGTTAAAGCTCGGTAGACTCCGGTGTGTAGGACACATAGCTCGAAGGAACGAAAAGAATCTTGCTCGGAAAACCCTTTGTGGCAGATTTTACGACAGAAGAAAGCATGGGAGACCGTTCCTCTGGTGGAGGCAAGCTCAAGGACCAGAACGCTTGGAGACTGGGGGTGCCCAATTGGATGAAATTGGCTCACGATCAGGACCAATGGAAAAACAGTTGTTGACGGAGGCGAGGACTCTTCCCCGGTTGTAGCGCCGATGATGATGATGATGAAAGAATTGTGAGCATAGATAGTGGTAGATATTTAACAATTAAATTAAACACTTCATCACGCCCAGAAAACTGGTTGCTTTTTATACCACGTAGTGGTTGCATCAAGTATCCCTATGAACTAAATTAAACTATTCAATTACGTTTTGCAGGTCATCTGAAGAATTTTCAGATATAAATGTGGTAAATATCTTGGGGTGTCTATTGGGGAAGCGATTTACTTCCTTTCTTACGACTTATCTGTTGGAGGCCCGGTAGCTCTGCTCGGTAAGGTGTAAGGCCGAAAAGCGGCGTGCTACGGGGCCTGTGGGTTCGAATCCCGCCAGTGCCATGGCTGTAAGTGTGAATGCGTGTGATTGTCTATGAGGGTGGCAAATGGGCCCAAACTGGTGGCCTAATGCTTGCCGCGTTCCCGGCAGCCCTCGTCACTAACCTAACCTTCGACTTATTAGTTAGAAGCAGTACAGTCAGACAGAAAAACATTCAACTGGGAATGGAATATCGATGCAAACAACTTTGTTAGGTAATCAGAGATCAATTGGTATCGCCATTCCTGGCTTTTGTATTTTCCAAAAAGCTGACTGATCACCTTAAACATGTCAAGACCTGGTCGGTCGTTGCCTAGCCACTGTAATAGAAGCTCATTGCAAAATTTCCCAGCAATTTTAGCAGTGATTTTGCGGAGATAGTTGATATTTGATAGTTGATATTCAACGGGTAATAAATCTCAAGTCTATGGAAAATTCGCTTTAACTTGCAGCGCCAAAAGTGACTGTATTTAATAATTTTCTGCGGCACCCTTCCGTTTCCATTAATTACGGAATATTCCCATTTTGGGTGTCTCGAGCTTAGATTGCCACCGGCAAGCAAATATTGAGATGTTATTGAGTTAGTGAGATTTAGCGTCGAACTAGCAGAGATACAACCAGGTTTCACTTATGATCGGTTTTCAAAGTCAGTGGCGAACGGTCTGCCGCTGGCCTTGTGAAATTCTGGGAGTCTAGTCACTGCTACCATTAAAACATCCGATTTTATCTAATCTAGGAGGTGTTGAGTAATTGCTGCCATCAAAATAAGCAAAGCTCTATTGAAAATATTCAAGTAGTTGAGCATGAATTTGAAGTAGTGTCATCTTTCAACTACATTGGGTCAATCGATAACAACATGTAGGAAGAAATACGCCATCAAAATAAGCAAATTTAAGGGCGGCAATCAGCCTTTCAGCATCAATTGCCGCTGTCAATACTAAGCTTATAAAGTTATTTATCAGTCTAAGGTTGACATTAGCTGGAGATGACACTGTGAAATTAGAGCTCTTTTAGCACCAGAATCAGGGAAATCAGTATTCCTTACCACCTTTGCGTATGAGATACCTTTGCGCCTGTAAATCGATACATTCTGACTTTCCTTCTGGGTCTGGTCGCGGTGAATATTTCTGGCCGTTGTTTCTTTATAAGCCAGCCGCTCACGTTAGTTGACTAGGTGACCTATTAAACCACAGTTGATGCCTCCAGGCTATGTGCCTCCCATTTTTTTAACAGCTGCCACGTTGGTTGGTACCTCTCAAGGCATTTCACGTAGTGGTCGAAGATGGTGCAGTTGGCTGCAACATGTTTGAAATTCTGGCAACTATTACTCCAGCCTTCCTTTGTTCCGGATTTTCTTCAGACACTTTCTTGATAAACTATGCCAATGTCAGTAAAATTTGCAAATTTTGTTAACGATGTAGCAAAACAAAAGGGTTGAATCTTGCAGACATATGTTGATTTTCAAATACATGCGGTCACAAACCAGGAGCTGTTGATGGGCATAATCACGAGTATATTGTTTTCATTGATATATTCACCCGTACTCTCTGTCGCCAGAAAATATAAATTATTTTTGGTTCGCAAAAAAACCTACAGCTTATATACACAACATATTCTGAAAATTTAAGTTCGATCGGATTTGCAATCTACTTGGAGCTGGGGCCGTTTTTATATATTACTCTATGAGTTGCCTTTGGGTGGGATAGATAAGCCAGATGTGATCATTTTGATCTCTTAATCCATATTATACAATGGCTATAATTGAATTGCTTGGGTTTATATCGATTGTGTCGAAAAGTTTACTGTATTTTTTTTTAAGTCCGTTCCCAAGTAGTTATGAATGTTGGTGTTCCTAACAAATTTCAAAATTCTCAAATTCATTCGTAAGGCGATATTGTAACACACTCGGAGCTATTTTCTGTTGATTTGGCTGAAGACAACAAGGATATGTTCATTCTATTGGATTAATTGCTTTTTGCGGTGTACAAATTGTACGTACATCAACTTACATGGGGTGCTGGACAATTAGCCCTGCGTGTCATGCTTTAACGAAGGCTTTAGCCACATTGAACATGACCAGTCCTGTAGATTGTCTTCTAATAAGCCCTGTTCTTATATATTGGACTTCTTTAGATCGTTGCAGCTCGGTAAAATGTTGCGGCTTGAGGCCAAATTGTTGTTCTGTTCTGGCAGGACGTTATTGAGGAAGACTATCTCCTTGGTACAACGGTTTTGTGATCGATGAAAAAAGGTAAATAGGCCTCCAGTTTTAACGGCATGATAGGACTTTGGCAGACTAGTTTTTGGAAACTTGGGTATATCTTTAGAAAAAAGATATTATATATACTATCCGCGATGGTCTGGGGGATATAATAATTTATTGACCGTATAAAGGCTTGCAGATTTACGCTTACTGGTGTTGCGTACTCTCCCATTTATTCTGGAGGATTGAAGAATAAAAATTGTTTGGAGACTGAGATATTGTTTTTAGAAGTGCTTGACGTTTGAGCAGTGGCGGCTCGTCAGGGTGGGCCCGGCCCGCCTGGCCTGACGAGCCACCACTGAGTTAAAGTAAAGTAGATATTTCTTGTTGGTATCCGCGTGTACCTTATAATAGTGTTTTTGTGTCGAGCGGGCCCAGTGGCGGCTCGTCAATGTGGACCAGGCGGGCCAGGCCCACCCTGACGAGCCGCCACTGCGTTTGAGGACTGGTAGAGTTATTTTGAACTATTTGAAAGAAGGCATTTTTGAGGCTTAGGGTGTTTTGAAGACAACTAACTTGCTGGATGTTCATCACCACAGTTGACACATTTAAATTTCTGTTCTGAGTTTTTATTGTAAAACTTGCGTGGCGATGACCACCATACCTCATGCGTGGGAATTATGAGTGGTAGCTATTATAAAAATGACCCAACTGTTAGAAATCCTGGTATTGGTCTTGGCTGGATCAAATTTCATGGCAGACGGCATGAATGTTGCAGAGATAATTGAGAGCTTTTAGTTTTTAGGTAAGAAACCTTAATCGACCTAAAACCCTGACCTTTGTAGGTGTAGTTTGACATTTTCTGCAGTAAGCTCGTATAGACCTTATATAACGATGTGTAGTTGTTTCTCTTCTGGAACGTAGTCTGTTTAGTATTTTGAATGCCTAAATATACCCTTTTTGCTTACACAAACTTGACATTGCGTTGTTTTAGTTATCGTGCTAGCCCTCGTGCTAGGTTGGCAAAGAATGATTGGGACTGCTTTCTGGGGCTGTTTTGTCTTCTTTTCCCTGAGCGGAAGACTGGGGGTTAGGCTGTGATAATTAGCATTTTGACAAAATCAAAGTCTTGGAGGGTGTTTTTCCTGGACTGGACAGAGTTTTGTAAAGGAAGTTCCCCTCGTCTGCCAATCAACTTGCTACTTTAGCGTAGAGTGCCACTTTTTTTTTATTACTTCGGGATTCTGTCAGCTTACGGCTAACTGTGAGGACATCTATATACAGTTCTTGGCTCTCCAAAATTACTGATATATCAGAGGAGTTTTCGAGGAGAGGAGTTGAGAAGCTGGCAGTATCATCAGAGCTCGAGGAGGCTGCATCTGAGAAAGAGGTTTGAAATCTTCTTCTTTTAATTTGGAGGATTATTATTTTTCAAAATGCTCATATTAAGTTTCTACGACAGTTCAATATTTCGTTGAATTGGTTCCGCCAGATCGTCTAACTTATTTTAAGCTCGTCTAAATGGCTCTTCTATTTTTCGTCAATTATATATGTTACTTTCATATACCAAAATATTTAAGGTATAATAAAGTACTAATCCGTTTGTATTTTTTTGGGCAAATAAGCAAGAAAAAATAATACAGTAAATAGCACATAGGCTGAGCACTTAACCATTCTGATTAAATACTGGTCCTGAACAGGTTTTCTGGTCGATTCCTTTCGAGTTTTTTTGGTGTCCTGATGCATTTGTACTTCGATAGCTCGTATATGAATCGTGCTATATGAATCGTTAGTAATCACCTCTGTGCTACGTCCTGGCTTTCCAGACCTAGATTCAGACTTTTTTGTTAAACGCTAATGCAAAAAGCTTGCCAAATTTCACTTTTTTTGTGGTTCACTTGTGGGATTATCATTCTCTGTTATCTGACATTGCGCACTAGTTGACAAATAATTTATTTGGTGAGTCAATCCTTTCGTACTTAAGTCAGTTATTGTGCTTGAGATTTTTGGTATATTATTCTATTTTGACGTTTATTTTACAGCCTTAACCAGTTTTTAAGCCATGATGCACAACAATTGTGTGAATGCGAAGTTTCCAAAGAGGAGATTTTTTGAAATGTTTGATCGAATAGCTGCGTGGTTTTCATTTGTAATATTTTAACTTATAGGCTAACAATGATCTAGTTTACACCGAGTGTCTAGCCTGCGGACTTAACACCAAATTTAATTTCTTCCGTCCAACTGGTGTAAACACTCAATATGCGACTGGAATAGCTTATAAGTCAGTCCGCGTTTTCAAGCGACCTCTCGTAAATTAGGTTGTGGACTAAATGGATGTACATATATACACTCGTGGAACTGTTTTATTCCTGGAACTAGTGCATGTGGCACTTTGACTCTCCTCCTCTGGGTGGGTGATGTCTTCCGCCCTACTCAACCTTCACATTTCCCCTGCCTTACCACAGTATGCAGATATTCCGCACTATACCGTTAGCTGTCGAAGACTTTGGTACATTTCATTAGGACGCGTTAGATAAACCCTTCCAAAGAATTGATTTCTACGCGAAGATTCAGAATACATATATGTATATTCTTATCATAATATATCTACTTATATTCTTCATCTTTTTTTCTCAAACTGTTTTAGTCCGCGCTGTAGGTTAAGGTCAGATTTAGTCAGCTCGGTGTAAACAAGGTCAATATATTATAATCTTCAAACTGCCATTCACCGTCAGAATGAAAATGAAATACAATAAAAATTGTCTTTTTATTTCCAAATTAACACCTTAATTTGGAGTTTAAACCGAAAATGCGTAAGTCACAGTAAAATTTTACTATAAATTTACTATTCCTATTGGTTTTATTAATTTATGGGATAAATAAAAATAAAAATGAACATAATGAAAACTATTAAGGAAATTTTTGTGCATTTCTTGTACTTTTTATGTAAGAGTTCAGTAGGAAGTAAAATATCAATAGCCCAGCGTGGACAAAGCTTATCTGAATTGCCATCATAAACACCAATTCAAAAACTCATTGTTATGGTGCCAGGCTGCTTGCCCTCATCAACATCGTCATCATCATCACTTTCGTTGGATGCTATGCTTGTCGAATCGCGACTATTTTACTAGACGCAAGGATGGCGAACCCATTTCATTCGTTTTCATCGACATTTTTACTGGAATCTCATTTCGCTATTGCATAAACATAACGGTTTGAAGGGATCCCAATGAGCGATAGCTAAATTGCTCTAAAAGGGAAATGAATTGTTTGGAACACTATTCGGGGACATAATAAATACTGAGAAGAAGTAACCGGAAACTTTTGGGAAAAATCAAATAAAAATTTAGATTTCATAAAAGTAACATAAAAATAACTTAAAGAAATGAAAGTTATTTCTTTGTTCAAGTGAAAAAATAGGTTTGCGCGTTGACCTTAATAAATTGATTTTTTTAATCTCTATTATATGATCAGTTTGGACATTTTTTCGAAGCATCTTAGATATAGTATATGGATATCATACTTATATTATATTATCTGTGATTGTGGTCCACTATTGCTGGCTGTCATTTCAATTGATAATTCTAACACCATTTACATATTTTCTTACCAAATATTACTCAAGTAGAAAGGAGGATTTCTGACTATTCCAGTCACATCATCTTCGATACCGTCATATGGATCTTTCTAACTAGCGTAAAAAAAGTTATGGCCCACAGAGAAGACAAAATTTATTCCATTTCTTCATGCTCTGCTTCGAAATGTTTAGGCAAAAAAAATGAATTGTTAGCACAGTCAATCATGCCAATGCCCTTATGATTACCATAATAAGGAAATTAAAACTTCCAAGAGCTTGCCCTGATATTTTCTGAAAATATCATCATCAATCATCATATTAGTCCTAATTTTTTGTCTCAGCAAGAGAGCTTGTCGCATAGCTTCAATGTAGAGTTGTTACTATCGAGAGATTATACTCAGTCTTGCATGCGGACTCGAATCGTTATAGCTTTAGTTAAGTACATTCATACCGAACACACAGTGATTTTCCATTACCTGACACTTACTATTCAAATCATATTTCAAGCATCACCGACAATTTTCAGAAAAGCTCTTCGAATCCTTGCCGAATATAAAACCTTTTCCCTGTAAATTGGCTGTGCACTAGCCGTCTCTTCCGATCCCATTATTTAGGATTACGAGCTCTGTTCTGAAAATGCTTTAAGAAGTTTAACGCGTTTTTCAAGACGATTCGGTATTACAATTCCGAGTCCTTATGGAGCTCGCCGTGAGCTTAGTTCGTGTTATGTATAGGACTCAATAAATCACATTGCATGAAAGAATCTACGCAATAGGAGTGAATATCCAACGGAAGCCGTGTTCATTGATTGCTTTATTTTCACTTTGCCTTCCAATATTTGCGTCTAGAACGGCCTACGCTATAAATGAGCTGGATCAAAGTTAAGTAGACTTAGAACGAAATCGGAGCCCGGGGAATTTATTAATCCAGTTCAGTCGGCAAGGATTATCACTTTTCAAACATAATCAAATTTTGTCGATTTGTTGAAAGTTTGTTCTTGATTGGATTTGAGCACTTGTTTCGAGAATTTCAAATCAGCAGTAAATTGCAATCACGACGAAATTTCGTAGCTGCTTCTACGATCTGGAATATTATATCAAGTTCGTAATTTAAACTCTTCAAACTTTTATTAAATTTATCAACGCTTTAATGTGTTTATTTTTCTCTTCTCCGTTAATTTTATAACTATTTTCACACTTGAGTCGTTTTTACCATCAATATTGGCTCTCGTATCTGCAAATGATTCGAACACGAACCATTAGCTTTAAATACAAAATAATTTTCCGGCAAAGTGTTTTCCTGGGAAAAATTCACCTACCAAATACTCATTTTTTCCTGATTCGAGGAAATTCATGAAATAAAACTTTATTGTTTGCTTCCATCCACCATGTTTTGAAACGATTTCACTGCTGAGAGAACATTTTCCATTTTGTCTCGGACATTTAAGAGATTTCCGCAAAGGTCGCAAATTGTTTGGTATGCCCTACTATGTCTGTATATTCTTGACCTAAAGTATACCTACATAGCAAGAATCACATACATTTGCAATAAATTTCTTAAACCTTAAGCTAATCTGCTTTTTGAAAAGCAAGAGGTTTATCCAAATATATGCCATAAATTATCGGTCGTAAGGGACCTGAAAGAATAATGGATTTAAGTTAGCAGGATAACAAAGACTCGGTCACAATGGACGCGCAAACTTGCGGCTTAATGCTTTCGAACGGTCGCAAACAGTTTGCTGGAAATAAAGGAAAGTTTCAGTTCACAAGTTTCCTCTGGCACCCTTACGAGTAATCGAAGAATATCATTGGAAATATAGCTAAAAGCCTCTAGTTTCATAATTCTGGGAAAAATGTCCAGTCGAAGATCATATGTAAAATGATTTTCCGGGTCAGTGAAAATTATTTGTACTAAATTGTTTTTTCGTGTTTGTTTTTTTATTTTGCCACTCACAAATAGCAAACAGTTTTCGGTGCAATTTGTAGCGGAAATGGCATGGACGAGGCTTTTGAAAAACGATAAAACAAAGTGTAATATTTTTGTTTGATTCGAAATGCAAATAAAGCTGAAAAATCATTGTGTCGCGATACATTTTAATTGGTTCATGTACTATTTAGGTATTTAGTATGCAAAAATAATCGTCAACTCCGATTTTTCAAGGGGAAATTTTTTTTTGTGGAAAGCGCTTGTTTCAAGCTCAATATATTGATCATATGTATATGTCGGTCAGCCTGTGGGATTAATTTCTCATAAAATGTGCAATATGCATTTACTGATGGGTGCAGATGCTAAAAATATTCAAAAATCGAACAAAAAGTATTGATTTAAGTTGTTTTCATTATACGCATTATCAAATATCCATTGATTTACAATTTATTTATGCACTCAAACTATTCCAAGCAACTAATTCAATGTTTTCATGAAAATTGACTATGAATTCAAATTAAATCATTTCACAAAGCCAGAAAAAGTTAAACGAAGCATACCATTCCCTTGCTAAATAGACAAAGGCAATATTAATTAGATCCAAGTATAAAAATTAAGTTTTCTAATGGCTGCAAAAAATAGAAGCATATTACTAGCCTTGCCCTATATATGGCTTCGGAAAGCGCACTGTGTACAAAAGCGTAGATTGAAAATAGAGGAAAGTAATCAAATATGGAATACCATTTTGTTTTTACGCGTAAAAAACAAACATTAAGAGTCAAAAACTTGCAATCATAATTACTAGTCCTGTATCAGTCTTTTATCGCATTTATTAGTTAAAGGTACTACATTTTCTCAAAAATAGTACAAAGGTATCCAAATAAGGAATAAGTACCCCAAATTCAGAACACCTCTAAAACTATCAAAAATCCACTTTAATTTCTACGGGGTACTTTAGGAATTTTGGTCATGTATAAAAAATACCTTAAACTACTTGCAATAGTCACAAGTTCAGGTGTCGAACTCTGCACCAACGCAATTATAATGTGCCCAGAGTCCACACATGAGGCATTTGATCCAGGTTTCTCTTTCTTCAGAAAACATCCTATTATAAAACATACATACACTCCGCATTTTCTGGGTCAGGAGTTTCATTGCCTATCAAGTCATCGGTCTCACTAACTGTGTCATGCAGTACCATCTCGCCATCGCATGAACCAGCTGTATTATTCTTATTCTTTTCTACCCCTAAGTCTACCCCTGTTATTCGGAATCAGCTGGACTATTCTTAAGCTTGGTTCTTTCTTTTGATTCTTTGGCTTTTGTTTTCTGTTCGTTCTGTTTTTATTCTATGGTTTATCAATTTATTTTCGTTTCTTCTTTCTTGTTTTATTTTCTATGAGGTCATTTTTGTAAGGTGAAGATGTGATGATTGCCGCAACAGATGCTCTTCTACCCTTATTAGATATTTTACTTTTATCTGTCACTGGGGAGTCACCAGATTTAGACTGCTGCGAGAAAGCCCGGAAGATGAGAGTTCCGCTACAATATCTATGTTTTGTCTGGGTGTAAAATCTGAAGCTTCAGTTACAGTCACACTGCCATTGATTGTTCTTTTGCTTGATTTCTTTGGAGTAACATTAATTGTGCGGCCATCTTTAACTGCATTCACCTGTTTGCACTTTCCGATAAGCCCTGCCAAATAGCTTGACGATGTCATCAGCACTTATTGGCCTTTTATTATATCTAATCCACATTCGTATTTCTTAACTGTAATAAGTTTTCAGTGGTCCCATAAAAGTGTTGTCCTGTGGTTGGAGATTTCGAGTTGTAAGTGGAAGTATAGATACAATTTCCACATTGTTTTCTCTAGCAAGGTCTATCACGTCAAAGTTACCAGTGTAACTAAAGCGACCATCTAGAATCAACAAAACTTTCTCAATTCTGGGGTTAGATTTGTATGTTTAATGAAATATTAGAACCAAACAGTGAAGATATTCATTTACATCCACCCTGATCAATGTGGAGTACTAATAGCACCTGAAAAACAAGCTCTCAGTAGCTGTTCAGTCATATTTGCCCTAGGAAAGATACTGAAGATAGGCATGAAACGACCAGTGACGTTCGTTGCAATAACTATTGTTATTAATGAGCTTCTTTGAGCTGAGGTAAGTGAGGCTATTTTCCATTTTTCTTTATGCCCGATAACGGAGTATCTTGCTTTGTATAACTGTAAGTTCTGATTCGTCAACATCGTCAGCAAGTCGGTCATGTATCTGGGAGTGACCCTGGACACAAAGCTAATGTATTGGGATCATATCCGCAGGGCATGTGATAGAGCTCTGGTAGTCATCACTTCGTTGAGTAGGCTAATGGCCAACGTCGGTGGACCCTGTTCTACTTCAGGAAATACCTGGACAGAATGGGCAAGGTGGTCATATCGTACTGCTGGTACTGTGTGACTGAGCTCGATGATGCTCAGCACACATTCTTTATGTGCAGTCGCTTCGTAAGTTTGAGGCGCACCCAGTGTGGCCAGATATTTGCGAGAAAATGTAGCCCAATTTCAAACTTTCATAGCCCAAAATACCCAAGATTTCTTATTTGTAGCCCAAAAAGAGCCACACCAGATTTCATTTAAGCTGATTAAACTATAATATTTAAATCCGTAACACTCATACGAAGTAACATAAATGGTTTAATTGGAGCACAGAAGTCGTTTGAAACAGTAAAAATGTTCCATACTACATACAGATAAAATTTTATTCACACCGTATTTGAAAAAGGAAAAATGCGAATAAATTACAGGAACTGTGTGAATATTTAAAAAATTAATGGCTAAAAAGGCTGAATATTTTATTTAAAATGTAAATATTTTATCCGATTTCATACATTCAAAATTATGAACGCAAGTTTTGAAATAAATTTTTTTTTTCGATTAGAACATTATGATTAGACGTTTAAATACTTTCAAAAGGAGATATACGTCAAAAAATTTCACTTGTGGGTCTCCAAGCGACGTTTCGCAAAAAAAATTGAAGTGTGCTTTGATATAAAATGAATAATTTTAAAACATTGAATTTTGAATGACTACAATTTGAATTCAGTATCGGAATTAATAAAAACTGCTATGGCTTTTTCGGTTCAAAATTAAAAAAGACATCATCATCCTTTAAAAAGGATATCTACTCAATCTTTCGAGAGGGATTCGTTTGTGGTCGTAAATTGATCGTATCCTGCCAAATTTTGAATGTCTACTGGAATATTTGAATTCTAATGACTTTGAATTTGAACTCTCATCACGGTTACACTTTCGACCCCCGGATTTCGAGGGAACCCACATTTCCAACAACACTTTTGTAATTGTAAGTGGTACCAGAGAGCTTCAAATATAGAAACTAATTTTATTGGGTCTGAAGAACGCTCAGTATTTTCCAGAGCTCATAATATAAGGTCCATCATATAAGTGCAGTATGTTTGGTATAACTCTGATCTAAGGGCTGTAAATAAGAAGTGCAAACAGATCGAAAAAATTGTAGCTTGATGTCTTACAGATTATCAATGCTATCACATCTAGCTTTATCAAAAAAGATGGTGATGTTTGTAATTGCATTTCAATATCAAGTGTAAGTCCATTCTTCTCAAATAGCACCCGTCATCTAAGGTTTTGTGTTAGCTCGCCAAGTTGTGCCCAAACTTCGCTTAATGTCAATTCTTCCTAACGCTATTGGTCTTTCGGTTTCTCCTATGCAGTTTCCATTGCAACTGTCACGCGTTTCTTTCAGGGCTTTCCATATGTACATTTTTTCAATTGAAGGCGTAGTGATTTTTGAGGTGTTCTTCTAAAAAATACTCCTTTCTCATCAAGATTATAGATATTTGAAGCATCATAGCCATCACATAGCATTTTTAGCTGTGACTGAAATTTCTGAACTGTGTCTAAATCAACATCAGCTTCTTCGCCACAAAGCGTGCCGTAGTTAATATTGTAGTTCTTTTTAACGGATTTAAGCTTTCTATTTTATGCCTTGAAATCAAAAAGTTTTAATTTTGTAGTGATTTCACGGGCTTCACTGTGAAGAATCTGGCCGGATATTGGCAAATTTTTGGAGCGTGTCTTAGAAGACCATGAATACAACAATTTATCTGTTTGGTAGTATGGCAAATTTGATTTCAACCGCTTCCTCCCAGTGTCTTCGAAATTTTCCAAAGTTATTCAATTTCCGTCGTCATCACGGTCCAATTCTAGAGGTTGCCCGATTACAGAGTGAATTTTCTTCAAGAAATAATATATGTGGTGATGTTTTAGCTCAATTGTTCAGGTGGTTTGATCATACAGTGTCCCGATTCGTAGGTTTTACTGTATAGCCCAAATATAGTTTTTCATAAAAATATATAGCCCAAAAACCGCCAACCCGCGAAATGAAAAAAAGTCCCGCAAATTCAAATATCAGATAGCCCAATTGGCGGGAAATAGCCCAATCTGGCCACAATGGGCGCACCATTGAATCCACGATCGGCTTGGTAATGCTGCAAAACGAGGAGAACTGGCGCGCAGTCTCAACATATGTTGAGACAGTGCTACGCATAAAGCGGGAGGAGGGTTCTTTCAAAACCTTGTATATGCGATTTGGAGGATAGTTTTCTTTATTATAAACATCTTCGAGGGGATCGAAAATGGCGTCCACTTTTTTTTTTAACTCCAAATACTCTTGCAAACGACGTGCCAGTGGGTCTTCTCACTGATAATTGTTCCTTATGACGTTTTGAAAATAGCTTCAACCACTTTTTTGGACTCACCAAATGGGAGAGCCAACACAAACGCCGCCCTGTTTCTCGTCAAGCCATGAAACTTGCACTCCATCTTTAGACTCAGTGATTTGAGAAATATTGAATATATTGAGGGCACTCAAATATTTTAAATAAGACAAAAACTCAGCCGGTGTTTATAGTTTTAAAGCTACGTGCGATAAAATGTATTGTAGCTGGCTTCCACGAATTCTAGAAATTTGCTTCGTTTGATTTGGCTTGAAGTTAAATTTACCAAATGTCTACCTAAGTTTACCTTTACCTTTCCACCAAAGAGAATTGCGGAAACTGCTTTCGGTGGTAATCATTTATGTTGAACCTATTAACCATACACTTTCATCCTTTTAAACTTAATGTTTGTACTTAAATCCTGGATCAATTCGAATAGAGATCAAATATTTAGGCTGCGAAAAAAGATTCAAACTAACGAACAAACAAGTCGACACACACGAAAATGGACTGATGATAAATAAGTCGCCCATAAAAAGCCTAGAAAAAAACAGGTCCACTGACCTTCATAGATGTGTCATTGAGTTGTATTGTTTTCTGGCGATATAAGTCAACACCTTAGATATAAGGCATAAACTAAGTAATATATCTAGTTAAGGAGAGCTATATTTAGTAATGCGTCAGTTATGTTTGACAAGTTTTTAAGTGAACAAAGCCAAGAAAACCTCCAGAAATAAGCTAGGCAATATAATAAAAGCTTGATGATTTGGGAAAGTAAAGCAATATTATCGATCAAGAGTAAAAAAAAATTCTTTTTTTCTGATAAATAGCATATCCTACATGTGATGTGATGTGACATGTAATAAATAACATACATATATAGTCTACACGTTCAGCTCATTGACTCTCGTCATATTCCATGAATTGCTTTATTTTCCCAATATCTTTACGATTTATTATTACGTAATGAATACATTTCTTAGTATCCCTTTTGGATCACATTACCATTGCTGATGCATGCTCGCATGTATATTTCAAGACTTAAACAATATTAGCTGAATTTGATTAAAGCCACGTAGTGGTTCGAAATGATATGCAAACTTTGCAATTATATCAAAACAGACTATTTGCCTCAAGCGTTCTATTGTAGCTTCACTTCGCGTATGTTTCATCAGAAGCTCTATAGATCCACTTCATGTTGTTGTGATTAGAACAATGTCATTTAGTTCATTAATCCATAGATTGTGGTATCCCGTGGAGTATCTGTTGCGGATTCATTCACATTTTCTCGAACTATCCTTATGACAGGACTTGTACAATCAATGCCGCAAATCCCTTCGATCGCTCATTATAATAGTCCAAATCAAATTTGAATATTTTAATATAATTGGATTCGCACAAGGCTCTAAGCGTTAACTGATTTCGGAATGCGCTTTAAAATACACATTTATGTGTACACACACATAAAGGTCACTGGTTCGACTAGATTTTATAGCAAAGTGGCAGATGATACAATCGAATTGGCTTTGCATTACTGCACCCTAATTTTCAATTTTCTGTGCATAGTAGTTCAAATAAAATTTTAAATAAATAATTATATCAGATAAATTATCTATTTTTAGGTTACATATGTGTTTCTTTATTAATTTATAATAAAAATGAAATGATTCATAATTCTACTAAATCTAGTCTGCTAAATCAAAGTTAATGAAAATTCAACCAAGACATTTTAATTTGTCGACAGGTGAGTGTGGGCTGTAATTGGTAAAGTTCATGACACTTATTTGTCTATTTCAACACTTAATGAAAGCTCTTAGCACTTTTGTTGCAATATTGAATGCCTCCATCAAATCCATAATGAAATTCTGCTAACTTTGTAGAAATCTTTTGTTTGATAACTCTTACGTAACATTATCAGATATTCAATAATTTTTCGGCTCTCTTTCTTGCCTATTGTGCTTCTTGTAGAATAAATCATGCCAGCTCATTCAGTACCTGCGTCCATGTATGAGACATATGCTCATGATATTTTTGCGTGTCACTTATTAAAGCTCTTCTTTCAAGACCTTTCTAATTCACAAACTTATGAGATCTTGTCTTTTTATTCTTTATGCTCGCCACATCGATGAGTTTTGCATGAGCTTTTCATGTGGTTGATGAATGAAAGTAATACAATCTGCTTACGAGATTAATGTAATAAAGACATTTTGCTTAAGAAAAGCTACTCTGGAAAAGTTATTTCTAGGAAAAAGTTTCTAATTTCTCGTATAAGCCATTTTTGTATCCCATGTAAGACAAACTGGCAGTAATGCGATGTGTTAAGAGTTCATTTACAGAGTTCCATTCCAACTAATTTTTACTTGAGCTTATCTCTGAAGTGCGTTATTCAATCCAGCTGAAATTTCCGGAGAACGTGGATGTATACAGGGTGGTATTACATACATGTTCAACTTAAGATTCTTTTAACCCTTCGGCGGCGGTGGTTATGTAAGTGAAATTTGAGGTGCCTCTATATTTGTACAAAAGTGAGTTTGTGAGGAAGCAAGTGCGCAGAGTGAAGACACGATTATGATAAAACATTGGAAATTTTCAATCTGACCTTTATAACCGGTTCTAGTCCTACACTGAGAAAATTTGTAACACTGAATGTGGGAAAAAATGCATTTTTTCGCCGTAAAAGTTCGCATATTTATGTTCAACCGCACTATAGGTTAGGTTAGGTTAAAGTGGCTGCCGGTCCGCAGAGGTCTGCCGATCTACACACATAGGCACAAGAGAGGCCCGTTGTGATGCCACAATAATTTCTGACTCTCTCCTACTCACTGAACTCGGGAAACCATCTGCTTCCCTTGACAAATCGCGTTATCCCCTTTAAATTGACCAGGGACAACTCGGTCAGGTTTGAGGGAAAGGGGGCACCAATTGCCGCCAACCTTCTCTTTGCCAACGCTGGGCACTGACACAAGAGGTGGAGAATGGACTCCTCTTCATCCTCTGAGCCACAACTCCAACAGAAATCGTTAAACTGCACTCTCAATCGTTGTTTATGCCGTCCGATGTGGCAGCGGTCCGTAAGAACTACCACAGTGCAGCGTAGAGCGCTTCGAGTTAAGCCTAAAAGCTGCCTGGTGCAATGCGCATCCATGGATACCCAGGACTGCCTTGCTATTGCACAGGATGATTCATCTGCCCAGGACCTCCTTGCATCCTCGATATATTTTTGCCTGAAGGCCAGTTTGACCAATGTCATCGGTATACCTATTGAGAGGGAGCAGGAGACCTCCGGTAACAAGGTTCCAAGCCTTGCTAGCTCATCGGCCTCACAGTTGCCCTGAAAATCCCTATGTCCAGGTACCCAAATCAATTGAACAACCGAATGTCTCGACATCTCCCTAAGAGATGCACGGTATTCAGCAACAATCATGGAAACTGTACAAGGACCAACGAGGGATTTAATAGCAGCTTGGCTATCTGTGAAAATGCCAATATTAAACCAGTCGATTACCTGTCAAATAGCCACAACCTCCGCCTGAAAGACACTACAATGGTCTGGTAGACGGAAGGACAGCTTGAGATTCAGCTCATCCGAGTATACACCACTTCCGACTCTATTTTTTAGCTTTGAGCCGTCAGTGTACACATGGATAAGCCCATTTTCGAGGGTTAAACCATCACGCCATTTATCCCTACCAGGAATGTGAGTTGTGAACTCCAAATCTAGTAGGCACTGCGGAGCGATGTAGTCAACACCCACTGGAGCGGGAACTCCCTCGACCAAAATTCTCGCATGGCCGAATTCTGTTCTATTCCATGCCAAGATACAATTTAGTCTCACAGCAGCAAGATTAGCTTGCTGTAAGATAAGTAGATTTGTTAGCAGCCAATGAATAAACCGCACTTTACCTAAATGAATTTTTCATAGCAACATAGCAAAAGCAACATTAAGAACTTGTTACTATTTGTAATGGCTTCCAACTACATATTAAAAGGTTATGTTTACAGAAAAGTGTATGGTCGCTTCCCTCATAAATAACAACAAACTTTACTTTTCTATATATGCTTTGTTCATATTATTAAAATAATTGCAGCCATACAATGTGGCATACATTGCAAAAGATATCGTAACGCTTCTGATCTAATGTTGTATCTACGGTCTAAGTGTTGCCTCCTATTCTATCATAGAAGTTTCATATGCCACGTAGCAAAATTGTGTTCAGTTCACTGTTCGATATAATTCATATTCATGTTATGCTGCAAAGTCCTTATGTTACATTGGATGACACTGTATGTACGTTGTATGTAGATAAATATATGTATGCAAATGAAACGTATTGCGATGCAGTGTAGTGCGGAAGCAATGAACACATTGTAAACCACATTGAAAGCAGTCATATATTTTTTCTTTTCTCTTTTCTTTCTCTTATATCATATAAAAATGATTTTTCTCGCACTTGCTCAATTAATTTCTGTAAATTTTCACTTTAATGCTTCGAACCAAATTATCACCAAAATTTAAATTGCCTAGAGATGCAGTGTGCAGTGTTTTTAGAAATCAATCTAAAGGATGTAGTGCAGTAGCTATGCTTACTGGCAATTGAGTCTATGCTTACTGGCAATTTGTTCAAGGAAATATGGGAAAGTTTAGCATGTATTAGTTATTGAAATCGAATTAGTTTTGTATATAATCAAATAAGTTATTGCAAGAAATACTATCGTGCATCTTTACGTTCGCCAAGATTTTCAGACGAAAGTCCTATAGCTTATGGAAACTTTACCCATAAAACTATATTAAGGGGTAACACCTATGTGGAACGCTGTTTTCGAGGCTGATTTTTTGCATTTTTTTCCAAGGAAACTTTATATTTGATTGAAAAAATAATTACATGGCTTTATTATACATATTTTGAAGTATACAAATTAATTTTTACAACGTCCTAAAATACAAAATGGCGGCTGTACCAGGCTACGAGCATCAGACGATTTTTCAAAGATGTCTCAACGGCCCGCAACTTTTCGTCGTCGCAAATGGTCTGAAACACAAAAATCAAAATTTTTCTTAAAGTTTGAACTAAAAGCAAGGGAAGTACGTACGGGTTTTCAAAAATATTGAATTTTGAAAGATTGGCGTACGGTTTTCCAAAAAAAAATTTTTTGGTAAAAAAAAATCGTACAAAATCAGCCGTAAAAATGAAAATTTTCAATTTATCAACAAAATCTTACGTACTTCCTTAGAAAATGATGTTGTGAAGCTTGCACCAAAATTTCAAATTGATCGGATACAAATTGGCTGAATCAAAAAATATCAAAAAATGAGGTTTCGAGAAAAACGCATTTAAAGTTTGAAAACAAAGGGCGGCTCTTTCACGTTTCTCGTTTTCGCTTTGTGGATTTATTGCCTTTTTTGTGGCAAATGTTGGTCTACTACCTGTCATACTGAATGGTAATTTACTAATGAGAAAAGTCGCTAACGGATACCTGTGGTAGGTATAAGGACTTTGGAGCAGAGCGTGCCGTATGCGCGACGCATAGGCTCCGACCGCACGGTGGGGCGTCCAACGTTTATGCTCATAACTCGGAAAAAAAATTTTATTTTTGAAAATAACTTAAGACGTTATTCTAGACATGTTTCCCTGCCATTTTAGCAAAAACAAACAAATAGATTTTTTTGAAATTTCTACATAGGTGTTACCCCTTAAAATACGTCAAAGCGTTCTACTATGCAACTTTGTCTAAAAATACTATAAATGATCACTGTCCATATTGCCCTATACACTATAGGATAAGTGATAAATAAAATTGGGTAAAATATACTAAAAATTTTTTCCGTGTAATGTCAATTCAAAGGTTACAAATGGCTTTGTGGCTATGTGACTATAAACAATTCAAAAGCAATAAATGGATTCACCTACCTTTTGAAAACTTGTACAACTGACTGTAACAAGAACAATTTTTTTGGATAAACAAATTATAAAACTACTTTTTCTTTGATTTATCGTGCACGAGTGTTTCATTATTTATCTAATCTACGCTACTGTTAACAGGTTAAAAGCCCAGACATCGCTAACTATGAAAAAGACCAAGCAGTGGCGCACGGAATAACTCGAGCGTAAATTTATTAAACCAGAATATTCGACTTTTAGTGATTTGTTTTTCTTCCTGTCGCATTCTCTCGTAATAGCTGAAGAATTTAAACCGAGCTATCGGATTCGCCTTTATGACGGCATACTGAAAAAAAAATCTATATAGCGCGTAGTCCTATGTGCCATAGCGCTGTATTTATGTTCGCACACGCCGAGAACTTAATACCCTAAGCCATAAAATATAACTCCAAACGCCATGTAATTACAACCGATATCGCACATTCTCCTATCCAACAAAGCACAACATTTATAGCCCCATATGCTATGCACTTAGTACCTTATACTATAAAATGTCGGAAAAAAGGTTTAATTCCTATGCATTATGGGCTTTTCTGCTATGCATATAGTCTCAAGTTGTTTATAACAAAGCCTAAATTACTATGAATATAATCTCGGCTCATATAATTAAATTAGGCTAAATCATATTAGTTATCTTACACGCTTGTGTAGCATAGTGGGCAGAGAATCAGCTCTGTAATAATAGGGTCGCGGGTTTCAATCTGGATTCGAGCAGGATTTATTGGACACGATTTTTAAAGTAAGAAATAAAAATTCAGCACTGGAAATACAAATTTTCATCATGCGGAGGTGTCCAAATACCGACATTGTATAAAACTTTAAAAAGGCATTGAAGGTTATGATTCATGGCTCTGTAAGCTATAATACATAGCGCCTAATCGTAAGAATTTTTTGTTCGGTATTATAGTGTCAAGCGCTATGTTTTATTACAATCCCACAATCAGCAATGTGTATGATGCCAGAAGTATATAAATTATGGCATTCTAGCGATTCAAGTATTCTTAATCACAAATGGAAATCCTGAAAGCCAACAGAGGTTAGAAAGGATTGGCGCAACGCTTAAAGACTATGGTCGATAATCCATCAGGACTAGGATGAAAACTATTCTTAAGATAAGGTATATGCTGTAGGATGGTGGTAGTGTTGATGTATAAGTCTTTCATTCCCAACGTCATTTTAGAGGAGTTCACTAAGTAATTGAAATAAGTTATGTCGAAGTCGCAGAGAGGTACTCTATAAGCAGATTGGAAGTAATCTGCAAACAAGCTACTGCTAGCTTGCGAGTTATTAATGATCATGCCGTCAGAGATAAAAGAGCTAGAGTATCCGTCATGTAGTTGGAGTAGGCAGATGAGGTTTCAGATACGAATCTATTTCGTAATTCCTCATAAACTTCATAGTCATCTTGTAGACGTAACGTTTATGGTAGTAACGTTTATGTCAGATTCCTTCACAGCCGAAGACCAGTCGCATTCGGTCATCACTCCACTCAGCACATTAAAGTCGACTTTCTCGAAGTTAAAATTGTAAACATTGACAAAGTTAGACTCAGTGAGTATATCATCATTAATTTGAAAAGTTATATGATGAGCGTGATGGTGAAGAAATCATCGGAGAAGTTAAGTCAAAGAATCGTCCGTTTATGTTGTAAATACAGTTAATCTGCTTTAGTCCAGTTGAAAGCACTGAGTCATTGAAATAAGTACCACAACGGTTGTTAGACGGCGGAAAGTAATGTTCACTAACGTCAGAGATTCGCTATTCTACATGGGGTATATTGAAATCTCCCATAAGAATGAGATTGTTGATGGGTTCTAATATACGGCAAATATAATCGGTCAGGTCGTACGCCAAATCATATGTGGAGCTTGGCGTAGTCGGTGGTATGTATACTAATCGACTCAAAGCTATCGGAAACAACACGCAGAGGTTTGGGTCATTGAATAAAGCCCCGATACCTGGAAGACTACGCTTTGATGACCTTAAATACAGAGTCGTTCGTTGACAGTTTCCTTGAAAGCTACGGGAAATTCGTACGCGGAATTATAAGGAGGACTGAAAACTAGTAATCAAAGAGGAGATAGAAATGACACCTGGGAGCTCATCGAACTGCCTGAAGGGAAAAAATAAACAATAAATTGGCAATAGGTCTTCAAGTTCGAGAAATGAATCAATGAAGTAACGAGCTCCGCAAAGCCAGACTTATAGTCAAGTCGCCCAGAGCCGAGTATTTGAGTACGAAGAAAGGAAATCTATTTTTCAGTTGCTAAATTTTTCCATTGTAAAATAGGAAGATGTGTCTGTATATTTATTTATTTATTTAAATCTATTTTAACAAGCTTCTGCTCAGTTACAAAAATAAAAATATTAGATAAAGCCAAAAGAAGAAAAAAGAAAAAATTAACAAATAATGAAAATATTAAAAAAATACATATTTTAAACTTCAACAAATTAAAGCTAATATACAATTTAACATTATAGAAAATGCAAAAATGGTAAAAAAAATTAAAAAGAAAGTCAAACATTGTAAGAAGTGTTAAGAATTATATCTTTAATTTGCTACTTAAATTGAGAGAACGTTAGTGGAAAAGGACCAAGCTGAAGATCGTTGTGCTTCCTGGGGATACGCACTAGCGGTGAGTTAAAATAAACTTCAGAACGCGCGAAGAGAAGAGAGAACATTAATTGAGATCTATCTGATCGATTGCCGTTACGTAGACACCGCATATAACCAAGATCGGAGAGCATAGGGCAATTAAGTAGCTTGAAAAGTAAGCACTCGTCAAGGAACAATCGTCGGGAATCTAATGAAGGAATTTGGAATAAGGAAAAACGATCACTGAAACCACAGTAAGGAGTGTTGAATGTAAATAACAGTGAGCGAGTAAACCTACGCTGAATGTATTCCACTGCCTCAGTGAGATATTTATGACGGGGAGACCATACTTGACAACAATACTCTAGGATACTAGTAAACGAAGAAGAGTATCTAAGAATGAAACCGGACAGACGAGAGGCCTTGGCGGTTATATAGACAATGTGCGGGTCAAATTTGAGATCTGGATCAAAGTACACACCAAAATCCTTAAAATTATCACCAGCCGTAATGGAAGAGCCTTACAGAGTATAGGAATATATTAAGCGGACATTTAATTTTAATATATTAAGCGGACATTTTATACGTATAGGACATCTGATGACATTTCGATATGTTCAAAGTAAGTGAATTTTTAGAGCACCAGTCGCACAGAGTACAAAGATCGTTTTGGAGTTGATTCAATTACTTTGAAAATCTTGAAGTCATCAGCAAACAAGAGGCAGCGAGAACGAATGAAGAAAGGATGATCATTTATAAAGACTAGGAATAATAATGGACCGAAAATGGAGCCATGAGAAACACCGGAAAGCGGACAAAAAAGGGAAGAGGTGGACGATTGCACAGATACAGCTCAAGAATGACCAGAAACATAGGATGAAAACCAAGACAAAACAGAACCCGACACCCCATAGCTTCAAAGCTTTGCAAGAAAAATTCAAGAATTCCACTTGTTTCCGTTGGTCTAAGGTAGTAAAAGTTATAAGATTATAGGTGGAGGATCTACCTTTGACAAAACCATGCTGCTCCGGAGCAAGGAAGGGATGGAGGAGAGGAAGCAGCCTGTTGGAAACCACTCTTTCAAGAACTTTCCCAAAACAAGGAAGGTGGGAAATTGGACGGTGGTTGGAAGCACAGCTTAGGTCTCCAGACTTGTGGATGGGGGATGTATAAGCAGATTTCCATCTGGAGGGGAAGGAGCTGGAGGAGAGGCTGATATTAAATATAATAGACAAAGGAACACATAAGGACGATGATAGTGATTTGGCCAACAGGTTAGGGATACCATCAGAACCACAACCGACATTGACATCAAGACCTTCGAGTAAGGATTCAATTTCAGAAGATAGTGAAGATGAATCAACATGGGAAATTTCACAAGGTAAGATATGATTATGCTGAGAAAAGAAGGAAAAAAAATATTTTGCGAAGAGGACGCAAATTTCACGTGGATTAGATGCAGTAGTATTATCGAGGAAGATAGAATCGAGGATACGATGGGAACTTTTGAGGAAACGGACATAAGACCAAAAAGGTTTTTAATGATTAGAGCAGATAGAGGACTCAATGCTGGAAAAGTAGTCTCGGATAGCTTGGTTTACGGCAGTTTTGGCAGAAGATCGTAGCCCCGAAAATTCGATGAAGTCATCATGAGAGCCTGTATATCTAAATCTAGCTCGAGCGACATCCTTAGCTTTCAGGCCCGACGCCACATCACGACGAAACCAAGGAGCGTCATTAGGCTACCCAACAGCAAGATGTGAAAAACGCTATCTTACATGGCAGTCTCCATGGAGAAATTTATACGAAAATGTGGTCTAGATTTGAGGGAAAAGCTACTAAAGTGTGCAAGTAGAGAAAAAGCGTTCTATATTGGTTCTATAAGTGCTCTATATTTATTTAAACTTGTCACAGCTAACCTAAATAAAAATTAATGATATCCCACTGCAAGTGATCACTTCAGTCAGGTACGTACTATGAGCTGATGTCTGATGAGGAACAAGGCATACTTTCGCAACCACTTAGTTAAAATAATTTTTCAATTTTAATCATCCGACACAAAAAATTCCATTTGATTCCGCTCTCGGATACTTACTTCGTAAATCATTCACATTCCCGTTTCAAATACTCTCAAAACAAAATTGCTTGCCTTTTTTACTATCTTGGAGATACTCTTATTAAATTCATGGTTCTGCCTTTTCTTTTGAAATTTATCATTTCAATCAGTTTCTGTTTGTTCAAAAATTGATTTAAATAACTATAAGCTGTTTGGAAACCCAGTACGTTCAACAATCTCTTCCCACGATAAGCTAATGAAACTCGGTAATTACATCTTTACTAGGGAGCAAAATTACTAAACAAGTACGGTCAAAACAATTTGAGCTCAAGCAGTTGAAAAGTACCGGCATCATCATCATTCATTTCTAACGGTCTTTTCTGAAATCATTCATTTATGAATTATTTTTACTTGAAATACAATGACTTCTTCCTTTATTTTTGCTGGCGGGCAGAAAATAAAAACTTTTCCGCTAGCTTTTGCCACTTAAAAGAATTTACTTTCCTCAAAGTAGAAAAATACTAAATTTTCATTAATATTTTTCGCGGTACTTGAAGCTACCCATTATAATTCAGTAGCATGGTAAGTACGAGTATATGTCTGGCGTCAAGCTTAATAGTCTCGAACATTTTTCTGTGGATAATTTTTAACTGATTGATGTTAAGCGAGGCTAAATTTTAATTAAAATGTACAGGGAAATAAAACGAATAATGAGAGGGTGTTGTTGGATGCCCTTTACAATCTGTATGAACAATCTTTGAAAAAAAATTATGAATGGTTCTTACACCAGTATTTCAGAGTTCAGTGGAAATGAAGAAAAGTCATAAGAAAAAGGCGAATGAAGCAAAATTAAGGCTAATAAAATGTAATCAAAATTGTATTTTAGCAGCAATTTCTTGGAAGAAATATATATAATAATGGAAAATGGAAGAAATGTTAGAAACATAACTAATTAACACTTACCTTGATGTCAACTGACGGATCGATTGTCATTGTGACACCGCGCAACAAGCAGTGGCGGCTCTACGTATGGGGTTAGTGGGGCTTAGCCCTACCATTCTTTTTCATTCCAAAATGTAAAGAAACCAATCTCTATTTCAATTATTACAAACTATAAAATTTCATTTTAGCGAAACAAATGATCAAAACACTTCACTCACCAACTGTTTTTAAAATTCATTCATGTCTTGTCTCTTTCGAAATTTGTATTTCATTTTCATTCACAAATTCGTATGCACATATAATTCAATACAAGAGAACTTACTTCGTATATGCAATATGCGCGCGTTGCTCTTTTCATATTCTCTTTCCATATTCTGTTCCACATGCAATGTGCGCCGGGCTAAGTTGAACTAGCCCCAGAAAAGAGAGGAAACGAATGAAAAAAATCACTGAGCGCAGAGTGTATGCATGTCATACGCAATGGCAAAAAGAGTAATCAACGGACTAAGCCCTAATCTTAAGCTTCTATTGGTATATCGCTTGTTCGTCGTTCGCTAACTGAATAAAGTGTGTGTAGTACCAGTGGGTTAAATTAAGCTAATTGGGCTTTGCAATTGAAGAGTAAAGGGCCATTCAGACATGCGTCCATGCGTCCACGCGTCCATGCGTTTTTAGATTACACGAGTCAAGTCAACTCAAATCCAGTTTTTTGAAGACGGGGCTAAGGCGAAAGTGGTCGGATACGGTGATTGATATACCATTGACTTAATTATTTTACTTTCGCTCTTTGTCATTTCGAGATGATAAGTGGATGGATGGATTGATAAGAGGATGGATATTACACGCTTGCAACGATGGTTTTTTTTATTTTCATATTATTTGAATTATAATAATTATAATAATTAATATTTGAAAACATCGTCGTGATCAATTTTAAAACATTACTAATTCCCATTCCTCAATTTTTCCCCATATTTTTCTTCCTCACTGAAAGAAAAACTCTTGGTTGGTTCAACTATTTTTAATAGTATTGCAACGATAGATTCAAAATCGTTAAACGAACTACGGAAAATAGTTATTTTTACTATGTTAATATAGTTAATTTAACGATATAAAAGTAGTTGGCTCTGGTTATACAAAAAATATCGCAACGTTCATGAAATCAACTGTTTCATAACCACGAAAAATAGTTCAAACTTCAACGTTTCGAATTATCAACAGTTTTTATGGTACTTACACTACTTTGCAATAGTTGATTTCAACAAACGTAATTCAGTGGGCCACGCCTTTGGAATTATTCTACGCAAATTTCTAATTTTGCCGCACCGCTAGTGGTGATACCTACCATAGGTTGGCATCACCACTAGGTTGAATTAAATCTGTTTGAATTAGGTTGAATAATTTATTAGGTTGAAGAATAGACAAGCGATGGCTGATGTGTATTGTGATAAGCCAACCTAATCCTCGTACAACAGGATTTAGCAATACAAAAAAAAAAGAATTTGGTTGGTGCCTTGGTTGCATTGACAGCGACATTGTCGCTGCATTGTGATTCACCAAATTCAACTGCGGCTTTCACGCCTCCCCTGCCTATATTTCGTACTATGTATATGGTTGGAATACCATTGTTTGTGGTTGCTTACTTTTTTTGCACCACGGACGTTGTTTATCAATCACGCGTCATGGTGCATAAAAGTAATCAATTATTTTTTATGGTTGCTTTAACTATAGCCCGTAGTTGACGCAAAAACAACTAAGGAAAATTGTTGATTTTACCAAGATTTTTCTTTCAGTGCTTCCAAAAAAATAAATTGGTAGCAGACAATTGCATATATTTATCCAAATGACTATATACACCTTCATATAAAATTGTTTGTGTCTAGATATTCGTATGCATTCTAATTTTGTCGTAATATTCCTGCACGTAAGGATGCAAAAAAAATATTATCCACATCATCATATAATAAAATAATCATCCACAAAACATATATTTAAATGATCATCAACGAATCATCCACACATGCCGCTGAGCGAAAGAAATCATTATAAAATCTATTGTACATGAATCAGCATACTCCACCTCCTTCGCTTTAGACCCGCCTATATAAAAAAATCATATTGACTCGTGTAAGTAAAACACGCTAGATCGCATGGACGCGTGGACGCATGGACGCATATCTGAATGGCCCTTTAACGATGGTTTTGCTTTTACAGTGCTTGTTGATATTATCGTAAAATGATAAATATGATAGAAATTTTTGTGCTCGTCTCAAACATGATTCAATATGATACAGACAGGTCTGTACGTATGGTATTTTATGCAAAATGTTGATTGCATTAAAAATGTGTGAGACAATACAGTATACACTATTTACAATATAATTGATCTTTGAAGACACTTTTAAAAAGTTTTCTTACGTCAAATGCGGGAAGTGACAATTTTTAATCTTCGTGCTAATCAAAGCATAAATATTTATCAGTTAAAATTTACCCAAGTCAAAGAAGTACCCCAAGATCGATGGTTATTTGCTGTAATTTTTAGTCCCCGAATAAAACAATCTGTTTTTGAAAGCCTGGGGTATCGAATTTATTGCTTTGATTTAATTAAATGGGATGCTTGGGACGTTGTTACGATAATAGAAGCAATCGAATTGTTAAGTTATATGAATAATGATCATTTTAATTTTTTCTAGTGACTTTTTAATAAAATTTTCGAGTATTCTTCATAATGTTTTACATTAACCTAACCTAGGATCTAGTTTATTAATTCAATTCAATTAAAATAGTTTGAAATCAAGGAAGTCTAATTATAAGGAATGAATGGTGAAAAAAACTATATGATCCTCTTGTTATAGGATTGATAAGTTTGGGATATGATAATAATCCAGTTTAATCCAGTCAAAATTAAGATACAATAATGAAGTGTTCTAAATATGTCATCTGCTACTGAATTGTAAAGCTTCTTTTAAAGATAATAATATGATTTCTTCTGTTTAACAAATAAATAATTTGATTTAAATACGTTTTATCACTCCAATTAGATCCAGCAGATTCTGAAAGACGATTTAGCAACCTAACTTTTAAAACTTATAATAAAATAAAAAACGTTTCAATTTATTTGCAGTATTATATATTAGTAAAGAAGCTGAACATTTTAATGAGCAGGTGATAGATTTACTCAACAGAAAAAATAGGCGCAAGGAAAAATAGGCTGCAATAAGCTGATGCGAATATTTAGTAGAATTTTCCCGGAGGAATTTATTACTGAATTGACTTATTTGTGCTTAGTATTTATTTATTTTAACCCCATTTTTAAATATAAAACTGTTCCAAATTTCCAATATAAGTAAGAACTGGTCCTTGCAGACTAGCCCCACTTACATTGATTCCCACGAGCCGCCACTGGCAACAAGGAATGTACTCAGCTGATTTAGAACATTAATGATGTATCTTAAATGTAGAATATTGGAAACAATGTTCCAAACAGTGCAAATGTAATTGGAAATGTTGAATGTTAAATTCACCGAAATTCTCATCTAGTGTTTTTCAAGTTCTTGGTTAATAGTACAGTTTCTCTTCGAATTTTAATTTGATCCGTCGTTTGAAGTCACAAAAGTGAGAAATAGATTAGAAGTTGTTGTTTGAAAATTGAGTTGAGTTAATTGAATTGAAGCTTAAGAACAGAATCAGTGTAAAATCATTTGAAATTGAAGAAAATGAAGTTTGAAATCAAATCGATATCATACAATGACTAACACAAATATTCTATTAAAAAAGTGATATTTCTGTTATTTTTTTCATAGAACTCTTATTTCTAATATATGATAGATTTTCATGTAGGAGATGAACAATATCTCCAACTTTTGCAAATTTTTTTTGCCCATTAGTTTTGCTAATTGAATTGTATTTGTTTTTTGGGACAACGTTTAGAGAAAGATATCGTTTTTGTGTCTGTCTTGTATTTTTTTGTATAGCTTCGAAAACATATCTTCGGTAGTGAATTTTCCTGAACAATATCTCTTGAAACTGGCAATATAACAGTCCGAAAATCATGTCAATGCAGGCATTGAAGGCACAAGAAGGACAACATTTGTTATATTTATTCATGAAAGTGCTGTTCCATTTCTTGACTTACTTTATCTAGAATTCAACTGCAGAAAAACAGAAATATTTTCAGCGGAAAATTTTGAAGTTGTGGTCTACAGTTTGAAAAGTGCCGGTATTAGTAAATTTATTGACCGGAAAAGCACGTGGCAGATCGATTTTTCGCTTCATGCTAACTAATAGCAGTTCATTTTAAGGGTGAACACTCAAGAAGTGTGTAAATGAAAAATTGTGGAGCCACGTGCTGGGAGGGTAGCGCCACATAGGATTTCAAGTAAAATAGCTAATCGAAAATCATTTATCAGATTTGAGCTATGCTGCAGATAGTAAATAATTGATTTTATAAAAGTATTATATAAAAGTATATATTATAAAAGTAAAAATGCTCAAGGTAACGAAAACAGATAGTTGAGAATTAGTTACATTAGATTTGATGAAATCAAGATTTGCAAAATATCTGAATGTTAAGGATCGTGCAAAAATTTTGGCCTGTAGAAGAAACTAGTAAAATACATGAATAGAGAGGAGATTGCCAGGGCCATCAAAGATCTCAATGTCAACAAGGGTCCTGGTCCTGACTTACTACCTCCTAGTTTCATACTCGAATGCATGGAGTCGCTTATCTTACCCGTGTATTTAATTTTCAACAAATCACTTTCTTGTGGGGTTTTCCCTTCCTTCTGGAAATCATCCCATCTGACCCCGATTTTTAAAAGTGGTGATAGGCGGTCAATTGATAATTACAGAGGTATTGCAATACTTTCAGCATTGCCTAAACTATTTGAAAAAATTGTCTGTGATAAGCTCACTACTGTAATAGAACCTCTTCTAAATGAACAACAACATGGTTTTAGAAAAGGCAGGTCAACTTGTACCAACCTCGTGATTCTCGTCTCAGATGTTCTCTGTGGCATGGAAAAAGGGCATCAAATTGATACCATCTACACAGACTTCAGCAAGGCCTTTGATCGGGTTGATCATGATATTCTTCGAATCAAACTACAGAAATTTGGCATCTCGGGTCTTTTATTAAACTGGTTAGACTCTTATCTTCGAAATAGGACGCAGTACGTTAAGTTTCAGGGTATCCTATCCAAAAAAATCGAAGTTTTATCAGGTGTTCCACAAGGTAGTCACTTGGGGCCTCTTTTATTCAATATTTTCGTTTCGGATCTTTCTGAAGTTTTATCAGACATCCCTCACCTTTTTTATGCAGATGATCTGAAAATGTACCACACAATTAAATCAAAATCTGACTCAGTTTTCCTTCAATCGAAACTGCTTTCTCTTGAGCAGTGGTGCAAACAAAATAATCTCGACATTAATGTCAGTAAATGTCAAGTCATTAGTTTTTCCCGCAAAACCAGTAATATAAATTTTGATTACCGCCTCAATAATGTTACAATCAATAATGTTGACAATGTCATCGACCTCGGGGTTACTTTGGATAAAAAGCTGCGTTTTAATTTACACTATGACAAAGTCTTAAGCAAGGCTAATAAGCAGCTTGGATTTATCAAAAGACGTGCGAAGGAATTCAAAAACCTATGGGTCACGAAGTCCTTATACATAGCTCTAGTTCGGCCATTGCTCGAATATGCATGTATTGTCTGGCACCCTACCTTTGATGTCCATAGCGATAGGCTCGAATCGGTGCAGAAGCAGTTCTTGCTATTTGCGTTGAGAGATCTGTATAATCCTTACGAATTTGAAAATCTACCTTCATACAGATACAGGCTAAGTCTCTTAAATCTATCGAGTCTATCTTCGCGGAGGATAGTCATATGCTCCTGCTTTACTTTTGACGTTATTAGGGGCTTGATCAATGTTGTGTCCCTGTCCAATAAGATCACCTTCAACGAATCAGTAAGGCAGACGAGGCACACACGTTTACTGAATGAATACCGACACCACACAGTTTACGCCAACAATGAGCCAATCAATAGATGTTGCAAAATATTCAATAGCTTCGCAAAATACTATTCCCCTACCATTTCCAGACCTAGGCTTAAAACTGCTCTGACTAAGGTGCTCACGTCATGAATGCCCTATCCAATTCCCTACTAAAGATGGTTATATATTTTTAAATTTCTTCCGTTGTTGTTAATTATACAAATTTATATAAATTGTTAGATATTAATTGTAAGTGTTTTGTACGCCTTGTTTGGTTGAAATAAATAAATAAATAAATAAATAAATAGAAAACCTGAATAGTACTGTTGGCAACTTTAAGTAATACCAGTTAATATAAGTTGAGAAGGGCAAGCCGGGAAAAATTAATTTTATTACCTATACAGGCTTACATATCTCAATCAGTGGACCAGTTTCGTTCAAAAGTATTCATAAATGTTTTTTTTACTAATGTTCGAAGAAGAACATTAGGATTAAAATCACTTTGGCCAAAAATTCATATTTCTAAATATATATATATATATATATATATATATATATATATATAAATATACATATAGATATATATATATATATATATATATATATATATATATATATATATATATATATATATATATATATATTATCAAAAAATTTCAGTGAAATAATCTCAGGAACGCGCCATCCGATTGAACTGAAATTTTCAGGATACATTAGTGTATATGCAGGATAGTGCCACGTCTCACAAAAAATTGATAATCTTTAACCCTTTGGCGCCGGCGGCCATTTTAGTGATTTTTTAAATATACCTATTTTTCTGTCAAATGTTGTGCAAAAATAAAGTTTATGGAATGAATTTTGAACGTAATCTTAATGTGAATATGATAATTTTTTTGAAATTTTTAATCCTATGTGTGCGCTAGGTGCCTGAAATAAGATTGGGAAAATTTGAAAATTTTTGAATTGCGAAAACTTTTGACCAGATTATCAAATCATTACGAAACTGACAGGGCATTTTGCTGTTATTAAGTTGTAGACACGTGTGGTTTCTATGAACATGGTGGTAACCCTGCAGCTACGGCAGGCATTGAAACTGAAAACCTTCAAACCATCGACTCTAATGAAACATTTTCGTCTATTACAGTAAAAACCAACTCATATAGAAATCTGAAGCTTTGTTTATACAACCAAAGGAAAACTTTTGAAATTTCACATCGGACAAGAACGGTAACCCTCTTCCAATTTACCTGTATTTTAAGCATTAAAAATTTCTGTTCCCGAGATCTCACGATCCAATTATCAGATATAAATGAAATTCACAGAATGTATTGGTGTTGAGTACGACCAAGTCTGATAGAAGCGATTTTGAATTGCGGGTAGCTCTGTGCCAGTGGTGCCATCTTGAAAAATTATAGAGAAAAAAAATGCTTTTGGTCCTATGAATTCTGAAAAAAATCAGAAGGATTTTTAAAATGTGTCTCGTAAATTTCGTAATGATCTGCTAGTTTTCTGGGAAGTAATTGTAATTTGAAATTTTCTCTTGCCAACTGTTAGACACTTCACTGAATTTATAATTGCATTCATATTTCGTGTTGTTTTTTTTCAAATATCTTCCTTCTGTAGAAATATAAGGGCAGTGGATTGTCTAAAACGTACGCTGCCGCAAATGAGTGTAAGATATTTGATATTTGATATATACTCACTCATTTGTGAATTGTGTGCTTCTAAAAAAAACTCGTCGGAAAAAATATTATAACTTGTCTGTTTCTTTTATAAATGTCATGCTTTTTCCCAGACTTTTCAATCACAATTCTCATTAAAAAAAAGTTTTTTTCCAGTTCTTACACGAGAAGAAATTATTTTAGAGTCAGACGCTATTTCGAAATTTTCATTCAACTCGTTCTCCAGTTAGATATGATGAATTTTCTAAAATGTGTCTGAAATACAGGATTATCACTACATGCATGGTGAAACTCAAGACAATCTCTATGTACTGTCATCAATAATTGTGTCAAGGATTTGGATTATAAATCCGGATGATAGGAGCTGCATTATCCATATGAAAGTTGCATTACCCGAGCATTAGCTCGTATTTTAGATCGGCATTCAAGACATCGTTAAGATGCTTTGCTCCAGGCTTTGCAATTTTTCACTCGTGTCTCTGCTTCTAAGCCAAAAATCAAGTGCTCGACTGAATGTATTTAATCACGTACTTCACTAGAGCACAGCACTCTTCACCGAAACGTGTGCACACTACACAGAGGCGTAAGAGTGGATGTTTTTCGATCCAAGGGATGTGACTTAGCAGTCCATTTGCTTAGTATCAGCCCCCGGACCGCGGGGGTATAATAATTTGTCTGCATGTAGTCAAGCTGCAGCCCAGACTTTATTAACACCGCCAGCAACTCAGGTCTGCTTCAGTTTCGAATAAAATAAAACGTCGGATGTTAGGAGTCATGCATAGAGTCATGGATACACGTTCTCATACATAGTCTAGTTTGGGCTACCATATGCGTACCCGAGAACGGATGTGGTGGAGCGTATTTTGACTGTCATTAAAATGATTCATGGGAACACTATGAACGAGGAAGTCTCTACGCCCGCTACAGCACCATTAGTCTTTGTGGGTATCGAGAACGATCCCTTTATAGCGTCGTACACTTGCCCATATGCTTCAACATCCAGGATTTTTTCATCAAGTTTGTATTCTGATGAGCAAAGTATTGTGCGCCTGCACATGTTTTCAAATAAACCAAACATTCTGTTTCAATTTCGCCGTAACAGATGACGGGTGATTATCATCGAATTGGATGGAGTTTTGCCTTGATTCATTCTCGAAACTTGTGGACTTTGAAGAATGCTTTCGTGAAGACTCAAAAAATCCCTGTTTCTAGAAATAACAATGTTTTAAAACGCTGAAGTCAGTGCAAGGAAGGTATGGCTTGAAAAAGGTAATTGACCACTCAGCTCCACAAAGGCAACTGCACACGTATGATGATTTGTTTGTGATGTTGAACTGCTTTTTCGAGGGAAAAAGCAGCTCTAACTTGAAAAAAAACGCTAATATTATACCATTAACAAACTTTGTTTCACTAAAAGCGATTTGTTTCCTCTCCGATTTTCTTTTTTTTTTCGACGAAGTGAAATACATTTTGCTTATGAAAACTTATAATAAAACTTAAAAAGCAAAACGTACGCATAGATTCGATTCCAATTGATGCAACCAAAGCTGATTTTGCCTAGTGTGATGACAAGTGGAACGATTCAATTAAAACGCCACGACACATGGCGTATATGTGTATGTAAGTTTTCACCGAGCGCAAAAAGCTATCTGAGAATATTTTCGAAGCATATTTTATTTTCCATATGCATACGGCTTTTACCACACTAATATGTATATTTAGAAATTAATCATTATTAGAATCTAATATTTTGGAAGCTCGACTACGCAAACATTCAGAGGAATCAATCACCGCCTTTGGTAGGCACTTGAGCTTGTGTGGTACGAAACACATGATCTTATTAAAAATAAGCTACATGCAAGAAAATCATGATTTCTAAATTTCCTAGTAGAATACGTAAATATTTTGATTCTTCCGACTTGCAAATCATGTATGTATGTATATTTCCATTCCAAGCACTTGACGTCGAAGAAAATAAACCGCAAAATAGTGCGTTGAATATTGAAAGACATGAGCAACGGTATCAGTTTTACACGATTTGTGCTGCAGGAAAATACACATTGCTTCTTTTCTCGATATTCGCCATGCAAAAGCTCACTGTATTACCCTCTCGTTATACTTGTAGCGTATCCTATTGAGAGCAATAATGTGGCTGCATTACATGTAACCGTAACCGCGTAACCAATGCATCCACTGAACATCCAATTAATTTTCCTAGTTTTGAAACGAAATATCCTGCATCGTTTTTCAGCAAATAAATTTACCCAGCAGTAAGATAAAATACTGTTCATTAAAACGTAGGAAGTCCTTTGAGATCGATTGAAATAAAGACATCGACATTGCTACCAGACGATGTCCTCCTGTATCCTGATTTAATGTAGCAAATGGTAGCAGGGTGCTGCTATGTACTATAAAAATGGAGAAATAAAGCGAAATGATATGAGTCTTGCCCAATGGCTTCCAGCTTGTTATTCGAAAAACTGTAAGTACACTACACACAGTACATGGTTCGAGTCGTATTCCTTGAATCCATGCCAGAAATCTTTGGGGTAGGACATGCTAGTAATAGGAAATTTAAGAAGGTTTGTTTTGATCAGATATATTTTCTGTACCAACGAAATTTTTAATATTCCGTTTTAATTGACAAATCAAAATAATAATGTACTATTTAATCTACTAATTTTCTTCGAAAATTAGTAAATATTAGAACAATACATAAATATTAGAATCATATTTATACATCTTTGTATTTTTGGAATAGATAATATGCTCTAAAGGCTTAATTTCGTCTAATTACTATTTGCAGTCATTTGACATTTCTGTGCTTTATATAGCACAGAAATATCAAATAACTGCAAATATGTTTGAAACTTATCTAGTCTGTCATTTGATCTGTTCAATTTCAAGTACAGAAAAACTCATACATGATATGGATACAGAATATCATATATCATTTTCTCATAGCAAATTATTAATTGACTGCTTGAAAATAAAAAAAAAGTCTAGCGCATCAGAACCGCAAAAAGACTAATTTTCGAAGAAATTATCTTTGAGGGACTTAAAAATGTGTGAAAACGTAATACACTTCTTTGTAGTATCATATCAACCATTGCTTACTCAAAGGAACAAATATAATTTTCTGACAGCATTTCCTATAACACAAATGATGAAAATGTTCAGTGCTGGCAACATTTGTCCAACACAGCAGCAATAAATCTACCGTAACATGCTCGTGCTCATCAACCTATCCTTTGAATTTCGTTTTCATCCAAGGATATCATCGAAAGTTTCAGCGATTAAACTATGTCTAGGGCTGCCATCTGAAAAATTTCCAAAACTCGGAAAATTTAAAAATCGGTTGCTTATTTTATTGTAAATGCTTTGCTTATGAATACAAAATAGAAGCATCTATTGGTGCAATATTTACGAAATTGTCTGGTGCTGGCAATCATGCGCCATAGCTGCTTCACGTTGAGCTAAATCCAACCTGTGAATTTCCTTTCGATTGAATGGCTGCGATGGAAGTTAGAGGAGTGAATATAATTTTTTGGTAACCATCTTCAAAACTTTTCACATTTTCGAAACCTAAATATTTGTTGTCATTGCAGAATCATTCCCATTTGGAAATTTTATGACAACATCGCTCGATAAAGAAATGTCAATAAATTACGAAATTCATCATAGCTGGCAGCCCTTTCATGATTTTTCAACGAAATTTCTACAGAAATAGAAATGCAGCAAGATCCACTTACCACATGAATTTCGTTTTGATTTCGTTGCTGTATCGGAAGTTATAGGGAAAAAACCTTTATTTTCCTGAGCAAATTTACAATATTTATGAGAGAACAATTGCCATAGCTGGCAGCCCATTACTAATTTTTCAAATAAATCGCTATTAAATCTATCTTAGAGTAAGGTTCACCTACAGCGTGAATTTTGTTAAAATCTGGCGGCTAAATTGGAAGCTATAGGCCAAAAAACAGTTTTTTTCTCAGTGATTTTTCCAAATGGCACCACTGCCACAGTAATACCCGTATTTCAAAATCACTTCTATCAAACTTGGTCATAGTCAATACCAACATGTCAAGTAAATTTCATATTGATCGCATTATCCGATCGTCAGTTCTCGTGAACAGAAGTTTTGAGTGCTGAAAATGTAGGTAATTTGATCACGGGTTGCCGTTCTTGTGCAAATCGGAATTTTGAAAAGTTTTATTTGACTTGGTGGACAAAAGTTAAAATTTATCAATAATTTGAATTTATTTTCAAAACTCAAAAAATTTTCAGGAGGGTCGATGATTTGAAGGATTTTTTTTCAGGAGCCTGCTGTAGCTACAGAGTTGCCCGCCCAGTTTTGAAAGTCCATGTGTGTTAAATTCTAGTTTACATCAATACGCTCTGCAAATTTTACGATGATCCATTGTTTTTCTTAGAAGTTATGAAAAATCGAAATTTGAAAAAAAATCCTTGCTTATTTTTAGGCACTCAGCGCCTACAAAAGGCTCAACATTTCCAATTCTTTATCATAAGCAAACTAAAAACGTAATAAGTTTTCATTCCGAATACTTTTTTTAACAAAACTTTACACTGCTTGGAAATATAGGAGTATCTGAAAATTCACTAAAATGCCCACCGCCACCAAAAAGTTTAAGATATCTGAATTCTAGCAAGTCGTGGACCTACCTGTTATATACATCTATATCCTCCGAAAATTTCAGCTCAATCGGATTGGCCACTCCAGAGATTATCTCCCTTAATCATTTTGCCGATATATATATATATATATATATATATATATATATATATATATATATATATATATATATATATATATATATATATATATATATATATATATGACGATTTTCGGCGAAGAGGGTTTAATAGTAATTTTCTGCGAAAATCAGTAAAAAGTCACCATTGGAACTCGAATGACAATAACATTGATAAATATCTGCAAAAACCTCGGCAATGTGGTGAATTTTTTTTGTATCGACTACCCCAAATTTTCGTTAAATTTGTTTCTGCCTCATTTGATCGAAAATATCTTTCCCTTGCTTTAATTTGTTTTCTACTTTCAAACAAAGCTCACTTTCTCCCCGTTTTCCATCATTTCGAAATGTTTTTCCTAGCCATGATTTCAGGGTGTAAGTAAGTATTCAACTGAATTGAATATCACTGATTCAGCGAAGCATAAAATGATATAAAAATGAAAGCCTATCTGCTTTATATGCGTACTTTATTATCGATTCAACTCAATCAGGCCTGACTAAACAAACGATTACCGAGCCACAAGATAGGTTAGGTACATCAGAATGAACTTTGTTGCGTGCTCACATCATTGTTTTCACAGGAGCGAAGTTAAACAACAAAAATATGATTCCTGCAGTAACATTTCGCGATAACATTTTCATTCGATTCCGGATTTTTTCAGCTTGAACATACAACAAGCAACTTCTACTAGCGCAAAACCATTCCGCATGACATGGGAATTTCCGAAGATGCTTTCTGTTGACACAATATCGGAGCTGACCGTGATATGAAAATACTTCTTCACTTGAAATTTTGCGGGTAGGTTACATCCCATAGTTACTCCCATAAGAATGAAAAGTTTTTTTCTACTTTGAAGTTATGGTGAGTTTGTTCATGGTCAAGTTTTGTTGATGCTATCATTTTGGCAAACGAAAGCGAAACTTTGAAATTGTTGGAACGTATGGAGAGTAACTTAGTCACTGTTATTTAAATAAACGCATTGCAGTGGTTATTTCACAGTATGATACATACCATGAGAACAAGATGCTTTATTGTAAACTTAGAAAATTTGATTTTGCTATTAGAAATAATGGAAATATACACAGCTATGAAATACACTGGTTACGATATTAATTCAAATTAAAGTTTAAAAGATGAAGGTGTTTGTGTTTCACATTATTCAAAAAAGCAATGTATCACTGAAAGAAAAATCTTGGTAAAATCAACAATTTTCCTTAGTTGTTTTTGCGTCAACTACGGGCTATAGTTAAAACAACCATAAAAAAATAGTTGATTACTTTTATGCACCATGACGCGTGGTTGATAAACAACGTCCGTGGTGCAAAAAAAGTAAGCAACCACAAACAATGGTATTCCAACCATATACATAGTACGAAATATAGGCAGGGAAGGCGTGAATGCCGCAGTTAAATTTGGTGTATCACAATGCAGCGACAATGTCGCTGTCAATGCAACCAAGGCACCAACCAAATTCATTTTTTTTTTCTTTTGTATTGCTAAATCCTGTTGTACGAGGATTAGGTTGGCTTATCACAATACACATCAGCCATCGCTTGTCTATCCCACCAGACCATTCAACCTAATTCAATCAGATTTACTTCAACCTAGTGGTGATGCCAACCTATGGTAGGTATCACCGCTAGCGGTGCGGCAAAATTAGAAATTTGGCAAATTCTGCCGCTGCCGCAAATTCGGCCGCAGCCATTGTGCGCGTTACCATACAAAACAGTGCATTCTAATTTTTTGACTGCGCTTTGCCGCAGCCCACTGTTTTGCCACAGCGGAAAACGCTGTATTCTGAACAAAATAGCGTCATGCAACGTAATATAAAGGCTTCACAGCATAACATGAATATGAATTATATCGAACAGCAAACCGAACACAATTTTGCCATGTATCATATGAAACTTCTATGATAGAATAGGAGTATGAGTATGAGGAGTATGAAAAATCAACAGTTTTCCTTAGTTTTGCCATCAACTAGGGCTATAGTTAAAACAACCATAAGAAAATGGTTGATTACTTTTATGCACCATAACGAGTGGTTGATAAACAATTTCATTCGGAGCATGAAAAACGTCCAAATGTTGAAACCATTCTACTTTGCGTAGAATAATTCGAAAGACGTTGTTCACTGAATTACGTTTGTTGAAATCAACTATTGCAAAGTAGTTTAAGTACCATAAAAACTGTTGATAATTCGAAACGTTGAAGTTTTGAGTGAATTGATGAATATTTTCTATTTATCAACTAATTTTCGTGGTTATGAAACAATTAAAACAGTTGATTTCATGAACCTTGCGATATTTTTTGTATAACCAGAGCCAACTACTTTTATATCGTTAAATTAACTATATTAACATAGTAAAAATAACTATTTTCCTTAGTTCATTTAACGATTTTGAATGAATCGTTGCAATACTATTAAAAATAGTTGAATCAACCAAGAGTTTTTCTTTCAGTGGCTAATATATAAATTAACATTTTCGTTTTTTAATGGGAAAGTTTCAATTTCTTGTATTTTCAATCAGAATCTTCATTCTTCTTCATCTATATAACAACTGGATGTAAAATCAGGATGAATGTAGAAAAGAACTAGCAGTTAGGAACCGCTAATATGAGATATTGTGCAGATTTTGAATACATATTACGGCCAATTTGTATGGAAGATCATGTATCTATAACTTAGAGCCGATTACTTCATCGAAAGTCAAGGGGTAGAAAGTTTGCAGGGCTGCCACCACAGTTTCAAAATTCAACTTTGGAAACAAAATTCGACCACAACTGGTTCATATCAAGATCAATACCATTTGTGCATTTCGTTTTAATTTATTGATTGTACCGAATGTTATAGGGCAGGGGTCTCCAACCCGGGAGTCACAGAGCCACATGTGGCTCTCTGAACGATTCCGAGTGGCTCTTCGAACCATTCACCGTTGAGTTTTTTTTCGAACTTAGCTCTTCAAAAAATGAAATATGAATAGATAAATGCGAAAAAGTTGAACTTGAAATCGTCGAGTGACTACTCGTCAATTAAGAATTGATGTTGAAAAGTATCAAAAAATTCATGCTAATAGCCGAAGAAATTAATTCTATTATTTTTTCGTTGTTTACTTATTGTACTTTGATTTTTGTTTGTATCGATTCGTTGAAGGCAACATTTCTTGTGTGATATGTGTATACATTTTGCTTCTCATTGTCTTTCGTTCTATCGGGAGCAATATTCATGCTTAAAACATGTACAAGCAGAAACTGTTGATGACAGCAAAAACACAAATCTTGTGTCACATCTTGCGCAATCGATCACTGTAGTTCACACAAATTTGCTCAAATCGTTTTGGTTGCTGTAAAAGTGCAAAAGGGTTCTCAAAGGTTTTCAAGTCAAAGATTTTCAAGTCTTGTACGTCGTAAGTCAAAATTTCGTACAATGATATCTCAGAAGAGTTTGGAATCAGAAATTCGTTGTGAATTGTGCAAGACTGAACCAGATTTTCCAAAAATGGCTAAATCCAAAGAATGTCAACCATCTCATTAAAACACTGAATAAAATAAAATAAAGAAGAAACCCTAGAAACGTAATTTATTACTATAAAAATTATGATTTTCTTATCAAAAAACGGAAGTGGCTCCTTGGTGGAATTCGGGGTCACTAATCTGGCTCTTCCAAAAACAAGGTTGGAGACCCCTGTTATAGGGTATAAAGAATTGTTTTAAGTATTTTTTCAAGATGGCATGACCATGCAATCACAGCGTGGACCACATTTCTAAATAACTTCTGCTAGACTTGCTACTAATACAGACGAATACGTCGTGTGAGTTTCATATTGATTTGATGATCTGGTCATAAGTTCTTGTGAACAATGTGTATTGAAATTTGAAAAAAAAAATATTACTCAGCGCCCATGTAAAGTTTAAAAATGTCCAAACCGTTATCATTATTTAACATTTTATCAGTTTTTATTTCTTACACATGATTTTTACAGAAATTTTCTTTCGATTAAAATATAGGGGTTCCGCAAAATTCACTAAAATCCCCACTACGGCCAAAAAGTTAAAGACATCTTGAATTTAATCTGACATGTATCAAAAATCAGTCCAAGGCCAATAAATTCCTACGCAACAGTCAGGAAAATACCAGACAAAAAATTTTCAAATATAGGGAGATATTTTTTTGATGCTCACCTTTGGTGATGGACTAACAAATTTGAAATTGGTGACAGTCGTCCACAGATTTAATTGCTGTGTATAATTTTAGGTTAACCGTGTAAAGATGAAGGCAGATCATTGACACACAGGATAAAAAGTAAAGGTCAACTCATAGTAAAGAAGGGATAAAAAAAACACCATTTAGGGTAACTCTATAAGGATAGCCCAAAGAGAGCCAGCAGCAATGGCGGATTTACACATTTGCTGCCAGTAGGCAGTAACCAGTGTCAGCTCCTAGATTATTTTTACAATCCAACGATTTAGTTATGATTACACAAGAATGTATGTTCGGTAAACGTAATTAATTAATGTTTATTGGGCTCACAGTTTAAAAACAATACTTTCAATTATATGGTAACTATCCGGCTGGTGATGACGAAGAAATTTAATTAAGTAATGAAAGTTTTAAAATTTTTTTTGCGTGATTTTCTGTTCGCAAAATCATCAACTATTTCGTCGTATGAAATCTTACAAATCTCTATGCACAAAAGAACTAAGTCGTTTAGGTTTTCTTGGCTTAAGGTAGATCTTAAATAATTTATCATCCGTTTTAGACAAAAAACCTTCTCTCACCCGAACGATCTGTCGCTGGTGTACATAAGACCCAGCGAACTGCTATATCCAAGTTTGGATAAACGTTTTGAAAATTCTGCTTTCACAAGAACGAAGATAGAAAATGATCCAAAACCTAGTTTCACCAAAATTTTTTCAGAAGAAAAGTGGGGCTGAAATTGTATGCATTAAGTCAGTCTCTAAATTGTTAGGAAACAATTTTTCCAGAAAAAGGCTCATTCCGTAACGGTAGATGATGACAAGTCACTCATTTTGGTCAGAAATGAACACGTTTCATTGAACCCGTTGTAGGCATCCTGTCTTTTTTCTAATTTGGATACGAGTCTACCATTGTGGACGAAAAATGTGTTAACACTGAAAGTATCACTTGCAGTCATTCTCATTTCTTCATTTTCATTTTTCATTATTAAAATTTTACCTTTTTGGCTGTCTTTTTCGCATGTCTTTTGCCATCAAAAGTATCGCTTTTCTTCGAAATACTTAAAATTTTCACGTTCAGCTACGAAAAACTTGCTAAGAGATTCGTAAAGATTAGCAATTGTGATAAAATCTGCATTTGAATATTCACGTTGTTTATTCTTTCCAAACATACATTAGCATTACCGCCGTTTCCAGTTTTTCTAAATTCGAAAGTAATACCGTCGCTTCGTTTTTTGCCCCAAATTTTCCGCTGCTAAAATTTGCCGCCCTAGGCTCCAGAGGGTCACCAATTCCAAAAGAGGGTCACCAATTCCAAACATTCGAAGTTTTTTAAGAAGCAAGTTTATCTTCAAAAGGTTCGTATATAGTAATTTCAGTTTGGTCTCAGAAAGGAAAAATATATAAAACATCAGCTTGATGTTTGGAATCGAAGACTCGGACGACATAATTTGACAGTATCATAAGGTTAGTCGTAGTGGAGGAGCCATTAATGAAACCATGGCTCTCGTCAAAAAGAAAAGCATATACTCATAATAGAAAAGGTGTACAAAGAGGGCACTGAAACAGCCATGGAAAGAAATAGGCCAATAATTTGTAACAGGGAATAGATCAATGGATTTTCACCAGTATTTTGAGAAAACGATCAACTAACATTAAAATCTAGCTTCTCCATCAGATATTCAGTTCCCATCGAAATAGTACTAATCATGGATAGGCCACGTAGAGTGAGAAAGCAGATTTATAGAAAACCAACTTTTTAATCAATTTTTGAAAGATGAAGATGGCTGGTTGGCTAGATTTTAAACAGCCCATGAAGTTGTCGCAATAGTACCATCTAAATGCATGGAACCAGAAATTGAGCAGCTGAGCTCCAAGGATCAGGCGTTGATCCTTAAGAGGGTTTGTTGCTTAGAACATATGGAACTTTTGATGGTCATAAAGTAATCCCATATTTCCCGCTTGATTTCTCCTTTAGTCTTAGACTGCAAAACATGAAATTCTTGGAGTTCCGTATGTCAACCCGTCATTATCTATTTTAAACGAGCTATCTGAAACTTTGAATGTAAATCAACGATAATCATTTGATTTAGGAAAACGGTAAATTAAATAGTAGCGATAGATGAGACTAGAAAAGAAAACATACAACTTTGACCATGCACGGCGCACATCCAAACCTCTAAAAAGAATAACAAAATAGGTCAGAGTTGTCGGTGGTTATAGGAGGGTGTACGGAATTTTTGAAAATTCTGTTCAACCGACGGCACCAGACAACTTCACAAAAAAAAAACGTTTGTACAATTGCAGGCAATATATAGACAGCAGACACCTAGTGCAGAGTTTATGTGTGAGATGAATCAAATAATGATACCTCCAACAGGAGAAGTAAGAACGAAATCAGCACAGAACATTCCTTGAAAAATAAAATAGGCTCTTCTGGAGCTAAGGTAGAGCAAGGTTTTTCAGCAGTAGAAACAAATGCGATCGAAATATGTAGGGAATTTGCTCGATTTGTTGATGATATTTCTGTTGGTTTTTAATAGCCGCTGATCATTTTATGGTTTATTCCACGGGGTGCTGAACAGGTTAAGCTTGAGTAACAGGCTCCTGCCTCAGAGATGGTGGATGTCGCTTTGGCTGCCAATGCAGGCAGCTATCAACCGAACAAATTAGAGTTAACAGAAGAAATTAGAGTTAACATCGCTCTATATTCGAAAAAATTTAAAGATTCCTGCGGTGCTGAAGACTCAGAAGGCTGCTCGGTTTGCATATGTTCAAGAAACAAATGAATTTCCTGACGAGGAGCCTCGGCAAAATTCGACTTGGTGATGTCTAGCGGAGAAATTTTATCATTAGATTACAAATCGGCATTATTTGAAGTGAACCATTGAAGAAAAATATGCAAAAACACAAAACCAAAAACAAAAAAGAGTAGTCACTGAAGAAAAACACCTAAAAACACAAAAATCCCCAAAATCCCCAAAAATAAACGAGCCGCAAAAACACAATCTAACAGCACGTGAATCAGGTGAATTTAGTGCTTTCAACTAAATCATGTGAAATGTTCGCACTGGCCGAAGTGATTTAGACTTGGAGCGAGAAATGTCATTCAAATGTATGTGAACAATTTTTTTGTGTGAAAGTTGTTGAAAATATCAAAAGAACATGTATGAATTTTCTTTTCATTTTGTATAATTCACATTCTCCTTTTGTGTTCAATTATTACTATTTTAGAGCGACATTCAAATGACAGTTCATTCAAATCTACTGTTCCTCTCATGGATTGAATACAGCACCCTTTGAAAAAAATTCAGCCGGGACATATTGTCCAATAGTACTTAATTTGCACTAAGATTTATATAAATCAGGTTGCTTTCGACTGTCAAAAGCCGAGGCAAATGTCTGGTAAATTAGGTAGATTTGTAGTCTATTTACATAGCTCTAAATCGATCAACTGATCAAAAGCACGTGATTAAGCTTCAGTGTGAACGCGCTATAACCTGTCTGTCAGAAACCTATCAGTAAAATATATCAGTAAAATTTTAATAACTAACGGCTATGCGGAGCTCGAGGCCAAGTTTAGCCAAAAGGCAAAAAAAGCACGATTGGTTTTTGTGGTGAACATTGCGTTGCGAGGCAAATGCAGCATATAAACAACCAAAGAAAAGTTTTGTGGGTGATGAATTACAAGCGAAGGTAGCTGGAAAAGAAAAAGAAAAGTTTGAAGGAAAACAGCTGATCGTTCTGAAGTTTTTGTGTGTGATGGTTTTGGCAAGCGGAATATATTTTTCACCACTGGGATGGTGACGTTAGCAAGTGGGCTGACAAAGTGAAGAAAATCAGCTCGCGCTAGCGAAGTATCAAACTGTGCATATCGTACGCATGCAGAAGGGCCACCTTGATAACTCTAGATAGATGGGGGTTTCTTGACAGATTTGGTAAAGTGGCCCCTTGTGATTGTAAAGCCACTTATATTCATCCACAAATAGGCATAAAGCAGTCTTAGCGTATTAGATGAAGAAAAATTAGAGACACACTGAATCAGAAACGCTCTCAAAACTAAGCTGTCCACACCAAAAAGTTAAGGAAAGTTAAGAAGTTTGCTAAGGAAAACCTAGAGATAAGGACACTTTGCAAAGGCAGAGAGCATTGAACTATTTGCTTTGCGAAAATTTCACGTTAGGTACCATTTGTAGCAAATTTTTGCGAAAGGAGAACCAAACCTTTCATACTTAACCCGAAAAATAAAAAATTTTCTACCAAGGTGATAGATGTATGTGTGAATAATTTTAATATTAAAAGGTAGAATAAATTAAATATCGATATCGTATAATCGTTAAATATCGATAGCACTATCGATAGCTCAGGTCAGGACTATCGAAAACATTTAGGTTTTTTTTTACAATCGATAGTTTTTGAAAATTGCAAAAATTTCTTTATCTAACATTTCGATCTGATCCCATCTTCCGTGAGTATTTCATATTCGCTTCGTTTTTTTTTCCAATTCATAACATTTCCTTTTCTTGTTACTATAAAAAACACAAACCAAAAAATATTTAAAGCAGAGAAGAAGATTATCCAACAGTTTCTGTTGGGAGAAAAAAAAAGGATATTCAGTAATTTGTCGAAGAATTTTTATATAAAATGAAACAGCGGGAGGATCAAATAACTTACTCACAATCTATGTACAATTTAAACAGACGTAAAAATCATAAGCATGTGTATGTGTGATTTTCTCTTCGCTTGTTTCTACCTATTGTGTGTCTGTAAAACTTTTTGAATAAAAATTGAAATGGTGATTTTGCTTAGTATAATGTATGCAAAATTGAACATAAAATAAGTGGAAACACGACAAATTGAACGGACTGTTTAAAACCGTCAGTGAACTAGAATTGACAAAAAGTTGTTTTGGTATTTTTATGCCAGAATTTAATGGTTTTACTGGCATCTTCGAAAGTAGTACTACAAAATGAGGAAAGATAATCAAAAATTATTTTGAACAGTGAAATCTTGTGCGGATAATTCAGACTGAAAAAAAAATATTTAAGTGAACTTTACTTTCGGATTGTTGTTTTGGACATGAAACCTTTGCAAAAAGAAAAACATTAAGGTTCTCATGATTTGTTAGCTGCTTTGGACGAACGATATGTGATTCCCGATACGTCCTTACTAGCAAAATGCTGGATATATGTTAAATAATGACCGCATTGCCGCGTTTTACTTGTTGATTATGACGAGATATGCAGCTTCAAAAGCGGCAGCTCTGATTTCATTTCAGTTTGCTGCTAATCATGAATGAACATCCCGGACATGTGTAGCCGGGACGGACAGAGACTGCGCGCGAATGTTTTGAAAATATTTCTCAAACGCTTCGAAAATATTTCAAAAATATTTCCGGAATCTGATCAAATTTGTCTAAAATTTATGCCATGAAAACTTCAATGCAAGTCTGCTGAGGACTTTGAATTAGCAGCTTGAAACAATTCGAAAACCCTTCAGACAATGCCAAGCATAGTAGTATAAGCTCCGTAATAGATGTGATAGGATTCAACGGTTGACGACTATCATGGAGTATTAGTCAAGAATAATGAAACACGAATACTAAGTCTGGAACAAATCACGAAATAAGAGAAACATGTTAAAATGCATGACAAGTAGTGTATCGTATAATCAGATCGAAGCAACGAATTAAGGAATAGACGTGCATTGCCCGAAACAGACAACGGAAACTACGACAAAATGTCCTTACTTTCGCCCATTAGCTTGTCACTTCCTACATCGATGAACACGATTACTTGTCATCTTAAATCCACTATGTAATTAGCCCTACCGCAATCATTGCGCCCACCAAAGATTTAGATGCCGTTTGCCAGAATGATTTGGTATACACAAAGCTTTTCAGTATCATCTTCTGCATCGATCAGTTTATTTTTCGTTGCTCCTCGAAGGGACGAAAATGTCAGCATGAATTAGGAATTCTCGATGATTTTAAAGTAAATAAATAAACGTAGTCGTTTATTTTCATTTTCAAGCGATTCGCAGTAGCAGCTGCTGTGTTCACCCCATTACGGAATTTTGAGCCATTCTTTACTTGAACAATAACAAAGTGCCATAAGTTATTATCTCCAATCAATGAATCTTAAAGAATTACGAAGCAGTATTGCGTCTTGATGTCCTCAAGCATATTAAATTTGTGTCTCAATAAGCAATAGTTTATCTAGCAAACACATACCGCTTTATACTGTCAACTTTCGGTGAAAATATTTGTAGTAAATCACGCTGACTGGTGCATGTGCCAACCGTTATATTTATGTTTGAAACGTTCGTCATTTCATACTCGGCTTATCCGATCACCAGGATTTAAGCCACGAGCGGAAAATCAAAATGAATTCGAACAGTAGGCGCCCTGTGAATAGAATGAATAACACCGCAACTGAAGCGTAATTTATTTCCAATGTGCACAGACATCACATCGAAAGCATCGACATCCTAAGCCGTAACAATTTTTTAAAAGATTTCAGCTTTCCGCTATGGATTCTCGGGATTTATGGCCTCACGGATATTCAGACAAAATCAAAATAAACAGAGCTGGACGAAAATCGATTATTTTATTCAGGATGCCGAAGGACCGGGCCGTTTGTCATTGCAATAAGATTCTTATCGTCAATTTGCCAACGAAATATCTGCCGCATGTAAATCTTATGTGGGCAACCGCTATCCGTTTTATTTTTCGCCTGAAACTTGATTCAGTGATTCCCTGATTTTGAAATTCAATGAGTCGCTTCGCAAACGTAGCGTGGTGGAAACCCAAGGTGGGTTCGGTTCGGCTAAATATTTCCTGTTTACATGTTTCGGACATTTAGCTGCTTCTAAAGAAAAGATTTCATCAATTTCCTTTTTCTTTTCTAATAGAATCTGCCTTTTTTAGATTTAGGAACTGAGAATTATTTCAAGAATCCGCCTATGCTGCTGGCCTTTGTTAAGTCCTGGAAAATATGTCATTGATAGGGGAGTAGTAGTAATCTATCGGCCACAGTGAAAGTATGGTTATGAGAGTAGTAAATGAAATGAAAGTAGAGGGTGCTTTTTAGGAGGGTTCCGATTTTAAACTTTAATAAAACAAAAAGTATCAGCCGAATCGCCTTATTTTTTTATTGCAAAATTTAGCTCTTCACGAATACACGTGCTTATGGACGATTATGCGGTCCATGAAACGAAGTGATCTTTGAATTTTGACAACTGAACACTGATTTCGGAAGTAGTTTTTCTCAATTTGTAGACGCTGCTGCGATGTGCATCTGTCCATGGTAATTTACCAGATCTTACTGAGTAAAAATGACAGTGACATTGACAGCTGTCATCAGTTTATTTGACAGTGGTGAATTTTAAAATGCGGCACCTATGAAAATACCCTTTATTTCCGTGAAATATCAAACAATATTGGAATGAATAAATGAAAATATGTCGCATAATTTTAACAGGAATATTATAGAAAATACTATCTTATTTACTTAACTCTTTCTTATTTACGTAACTCTATTAGCACTCTGTTCAGAGTTTATTGCTTATAAAGAGCTACTTTACTGTCGCTAAGTGCGCTAGCCGATAGTTTGTTTGAGTGTACAAAAAAGAAAAATGTATACTGACTGCATCTTTTTTTTTTTTGAGATAGAGTCAAATTTCAAGTTTAGATAGCTATCCAAACACACCACCAGTTTAATATTTTACAAACGATTTCTATCATTTTCTGCAGATTTCCGCATCGAAACACGAATCGAAATCGAAAACAAGGCTATACAGTATGCATAACGTACAGGCCATTATCCTCTAACCTGAAACATTTGAGACCACCAAACAGCATTTCATCCAGGTGATATTCATTTCATCCATTTCATTTCATCCCTTTTTCCGATTCTCGGCATCATTGGCGGTCATTTATGTGCTTTCATAAAAGCGAAACTGTTTTGGCCCGGGGTTTTTCGTTACACGTACACGCGTAGTTATCCTTACCCCATTGCCGATTGGGGACAACGATCATTGATTAGACTTTCTTGTTAGCTGAGCTAATCCTGTCAGTGTATTAAAATCGAACGAGTCAGTCGGCAAAACGGAACCCGGAATCTTTTCGATTGAGCCATACATTTGGAATACTTTCTACGAACACACTGAAACTCTTCAATCTGCACACCGCATCGGTAAACTATGTAGGCTAATAAAATTTGTGGTTCGATATACTGCCTACAAACGAAGTAGAAGCTTTTGAGGAAGGCTGGTGAAGGATAATGTTGACTATGACATAAAACAGGAGGATTTTCGTTTCTACTTCGTTTCAGGTAAATCTTAAACCAGGTAAATTTGATTAGTTTGGAAAGTGAGTTCATGGATATTGAGTGCGTAGAAAATGGAACTTCGGGTTTGATCGGTTTCATGAAAGGTTACTTTTGCCAATGGGAAATATTGAGAAAGTAGTTAAGCTAATCACAAGTTTTTTGAAGAGTATTTCTTTGTGAGCCTTTCAATTCACGTGTATTTCAGTCTATGCCTTTTTATGCAAATGTAGTTCAAATACTTACCTTTAAAAGACTATCTTTTATTTTAGCTTGAATCGCTTAAGCGTATCAGTCTTTATCCTTGACGTGAAGCTTTTTACCTCGTTCACAATCATGAGCCTGAGCAAAGTCATTTGCATCATTTGAGTAGGAGATTACAGTCATTACATGGAACGGCCGGAGATATTCACTTTTTCTGTAACAACTTAATTAAAATGATAAGATGACCTCAGTCTTGAAAGCTTTTTGCTAAATTCAGGTTAATATTGCAGTAGAATGTCTAAATTGACCGGGACAAAGTGCTCACGCGATGCCGACTTGACTCAAACAATCTATGAAGCCTCTCAAAAGAAGTTTTCGAATCAGATTAAGGAACATTTCAGAGAAATAGAGGATAATTGAAAATGAGTTTTCATTGTTCGTCATCGTCTAGTAGAGACTAGAATAGAATTTAGGCGATTTGCATAATGATATTAAAAGTTGGTTTGTTTGCTTTTGAGTTTTAGTAAAATGTCCAGTACCAAATTGTTGAAATTAAGTCTGCGAATTGTTAGAAAATATTTAGTTTCTAGGCTTAGGCTTTCTAAATACGTGCAAAGTATATAGCTATGATACATACAACTACAGAATAGCTGCTAAAGTGTATACAATGGTGATGAATTCATTTCATAAATGCTTGCTCTAATCTAAATGTGAGACATTTGCATCTTGTATGTCATAGTTTCAAATCAAACCTAGTTCGTTAATATTTTACCATAAATTTTTAGGGTTTATTAATTTGTTGAATAACACATAAGATTTTCTGTCGAGAAACTTCCCAGAGAGCTTCAAATGCTTCTTATCTGAAATAAATTTAATCTATTTCGCCTCTATCTATTTTGGTGGCTTAAAACAGAATCAATTGATCCTTGTGTGGAAAATTTTTTGGGGGTATCTATTATATATTAAACTAGCTGACCCGGCGAACTTCGTACTACCGCAGAATCAATAAGTGTTGTTTTAGCTTCTTAGCCGAATTAAATTGAAGCGAATCGAAGTGATTCACGCAGCATTGATGCACTATTTTCTGTTAAATTATTTGCTGAATGGATTGTACAAGGTATTCCATTGAAGCACCTTTTGATATAAAAAAAACAGCCTTTCTTCTTGCGCAATGAAGATTATCACATTTTTGACCTGTACGATAAGTTTGACGATTTTTCATTGCCAATTGAGCTGTTTGACGCACTATCTCTCTTTGCTCTTGTGTTTTTGAAGCAAGAAGTCCGGCCATGCCCAACGGAAATTGCTGTAATGCATTCTAGCAGCATGCATGAAGCAAATATTTTCAGCAATGCAGATGTAGCGCTAGAAAGCTGTTTTCTAAAAAGTTCATCATTTACCTATGAACATTACTCGGAAAAATAAGTGGATGGGTAAGCTTGGCCGCCAGTCCAAGCAGCTCCACAAATTCTCCCTAGCAACGTGTAATGCGAGAATAAGCTGTTCGAATTTCGAATGAATGTTGCAATCACTCAGCACGGATTATCTACACATTCTGGGTCATGCAAAAGTATGATCGGCCGCCGGCGCAAACTTCACAGGCTGTTTCGACTTGCCATTCACCATGGCATACCATTCGACTTGCTAGGGAAATCGCTAGTCGAGACGGTCGATGGCATGCCATATTTGATGGCATGTCATAAATGGAAAACCATATGGTATGCCATTTGCTTGGCCATCAGCGTGGTCTTATTTCGACAGTTGTTGATTTTAAAAATGGCGCTGAACCGTGATCATGTTTCGTTTCTTATAAGCAAAAGTAGGAATTTTTAATTTACAGGATTTTTTTAAACCCCAGCTCGCTTCGTATTCCAGCAAATAAAATAATAGTTTCACCTTCATCTGAAATTTCACTCGTTTAGCCAAAAATAGATTTATCCTACACGTGGAGTTTTCATCAGCAGCAAATTTCATCGATCCTCAATTCAAGAGCATTCAACGCTCAGAGAAAGCACAAGTCCTTTCTATTCAGAGGCATTTTTGAAATGATATGGCATGCCATGCAATTGCCTACGCCTCAGATGGCATGCCATAATTTAACATTCGTTGCCATCGGATATGGCGGGGAAAATAGCTAGTCGAGATCGATGGTCAATGCGCTTTTCCCATAGATGGCAGGAATGCAAGGAATGCACAAAAAGTTCTTTTTGCAAAACTATAAAGTTAAAAGTTCAAAGTTCCCCTTATGTATACCTTGTCAGCCTAGGACATCCAACGTTAAAAAGATATGAAACGGGTATGGATCTGTAATAGTTACATGTATTATACGGAATGAGAAGAGTATGTTTGTACTAACGCAGCGCTCTTTTCGTGAGATTTCTTGTTCATCTCCAATGGAATGATTCGCAATATTCCGAAGTCTAATTGCATTACGGCTTCGTGGTGAAAGATTAGCTCTTCTGTCTCGCGGAATTGTAAATAACACTGAAAATTGTGGCGCACGTCTGCACAGCTAATAGCTCAATGGCGTTGCATATGGATTTAAATTTTTTTCCCATACAAAATATATGAGAAAATGAATGAGTTTCTCTCAAAAGATATCATCAGTCAAAATTTGGATAAGAACGCCTTGTCTTACTAAAGATATTCTGAATCTGCATAAAGTTAAAAATACAAACGCGTTATCATAGCCAAGCATACAAAATTACAGTTTTAATTTTTACATTTGCTTTTCCTCAAATTCGAAAGAAATACAGATTAAAGAAATATAAAAAAATACTACAAAGCTCTTGTTCCTTGCAACGTTCTTTGTTTTTCGTTAAATTTTTTGACACTGACGTGAAAGTCTAGATTTGGTAAAATTTATTGAAAGTCTATGGAACTACTTATAATAAAATAATGATGAATTGACAAATTGGAAATCTTTTTGCCTAATCATTTGGCAATCGCTCAGTTAGAATGGCTGGCCTGATTGTTTTTAAGGGGAGAGTTGCGGCCGCTGTTATGAGCCAGCATCATGGGGTTGCTTAGTTCTCCGTAACATCTGGGACGGGTGGCTGTCTGTTTTCAAAGAGAATGTACTTTTCCTGTATTTGTGTTTTGTGTATGTTTTTCAGCTCCTCTACTAGCGAACGCATTTTGCCTGATTCTGAGTCTGGCTAAGAGCTTATTTGTCTTTTATGGGCAAAAAAAGCTTCTGTTGTGCTTTATTCAGATATTGCAGCTACTAAATGTTTATCCGACGGATGAATAACATATAGCGTCCCTTATGTTTTCTTGTCGCCAGTCCAGCCCATGTTGAAGTGACCCATCCTATCCGCGTCCACCACACTTTTGGTAGGCTCTCTTCTGAATTAGGATCTAGTTGAGACACCCTGCCATTCTTTGGCTTTCAAATCGCTTCAACTTTCATATCAGTTTCCTTCATTTCAAGTTGAGTTTTGATATCAGGTTTTTAGCATCCAAAATGTGAATTTGAAAGTAGTACCGGAATTTGTTAAGTACTATGCTTCTTTTGATTTGTTTTATAATTTCAAGGATCTTAATTGTTAAGAATAAATCCATTTATTTTGGTGAAGAATGCTTTCTGTTGATTCACACAGATGACTCTTGGATGATGATTTCCCGCGGGAGCTACATGATGGTCTAATTTTTTGAACCTTTGGCAGTAGGATTTTCCAGAAGTGCATGATTCTAATTTCAAATTGGCCATGTCATTCAGGTGTGTTAATAACATCGTATTAGGTTGCATACTATTTTTTAAACATAAGTAGAAATGAAAAACTATAGTCCGTACGTACTTATACACAAATATCAATGCTACACGAAAATGATATAGACCAAATATATCAGGTATTTTTAGTAACAGCCATCATATTGATTCGATGATCCAATACGAGGTACAATCCTTCACGACTAGCCAAATCAAAGAATCAAAGTAAATCGCAAACTACAATATTTGTAATTCTCTTGCACATTCAACTCGTATTCCATGCATCTTGAGATCGAATGCAGAAACGTGCTTGTTGTTATAGTACCTAACCCGTAAAGCATACAGGTGTACAATTTGGATGTCGTGGTTGTCTAAGTGCTACTCGACTCGCCATTTCGTTGTCTGTTCAAAAAGCATCAGTGACCAAAGTAGCAGTGACCAAAAGTATCAGTGACAAAAAGTATCAGTAACAAAAAGTATTAGGTAAGAGTGTCAGTGACAAAGAAGTAACAGTATCAACTTGTACTTGATACAGAATTTTTTGTCCCTTCCCACCTTTATTTCACAGACACGTTTCTGCTTTGTCTTTAAGAGTTATTTTGATTATTTACTTATTTGTTTATTTGCTTGCTATAATAGTAATATGATTCATCTTCGACGTATTGTACTTGATGAAATCATCGCGAAATTCAGCCCACTAGTCCTTCTTTATTTCAAAAACTCACGTTGCTGATTAGTGAAATGTGGAAAGCAATAGCTCGTCGAGCACTCATGAAAGAATCAACGCCTTAATGAAAATAATAAAAAAATAACTGCAACTAGACCCAGCTCATTGCCACGAGTTAATTGAATTCTATGAAAGTTAATAGCATTTCATGTTGTTGCTCTCTCAAAATACTTCCTGCATATACTAAATATCGACTTATTTCACTTTCACATTTCAGGACTCGCCCAGAGTAACAATCAACGGATAACAGCACAATGAAACGAGGGGATATAATAGCGACACAATTGTGCTCGTAGTCATAAATATCCTGCTGGTTGTTGATAGAAATTATTTGAAGTGTGCGACTGCGGATAATCCCTTTCACCAATCATAATAAACACATCTCGGCCAAATATACGTAGTTTAGACTTTGGAAATATAATACTCTCGCAATAGAGTGTTTGTGAAAGTGTTTTCGTGAAGACGACAATGTCATATGCTTCCTCGAGGCATACTTCACCTGACTTTATGGCGCTGCGAACAGCTTAGAAAAATTCACATATGTATGTTTTGTAATGAAAATGGAAAAGGTGGATTCTATCACGAAATGTCTGTGGAGAAACGCATCAAAATATATAGTTGCATACATTATTTTAACAGCGGCGGCAGGAAAAACCGGATGCGACGATTCACAAGATTTTCAAAAAAACTGTAAGTAGAAATTTATTAATTGTACCGTAATGGTTTGCTCTACTCTTTAATTTTGTTGTGAATAATAATCATTGAAATCGGGGAGTGATGTGTCTATGTAATCAAAATTATATTCACTAAAAACGGTGCTTAGGAATTAAAGTATATTACCAAAATTCGCCAGTTAGTGTATTAATTATTAATGAATTATTAAACAGCAAATTTGTTCAGCTTCGTGACAATTTTCCAAGTGATTTTCTGCGCTCTCTTCGCACAGACTGCTGATGTAGAAATGTGAGGAAAGTCTGCTCTTATACTATACTTAATCGTATTCGCACTTAAATGCACGCGTACATATATGATAAGCAAACACATTGGTATGCACATATCTTGACATAACAACAGCATTACAGTGTCAAGTTTACTGTTCTATTAGCATTCGTCCTTATTCCCGAGAAATTTCAATAATACTTGTTTTAAATGCCTTTAATATCTGATCCTGCCAGCAATGATTTGATTCCGTATTGTTTCCTTAATTCGAATCAAATAACGTAAGTAAACACGTGCACAGCCTGTTTGTATAGTAGGATAGAAAACGAATTTGCTTTGCTGATAGCCAGAAAAAAACGTATTAACGGCAAATTAATGCTCCTTTCATTGGATTCTGCGTATTTGTCTACGTTTTATAATCGTCTAGTGGTGTCATTCAACGTGGGATTACCTTTTGTCCTCACAATGTTGCACAAGAACTCAATCAAAACGGGAAGAAAAATACAAAAGAGTAGGAGATAAGTAACAAAAAGCTAAGCTTTCCGTCGGTAATAGAAATGTGTTCTGGGTAGGGACCGGAATTGAGGCCAGGATGTTGATGTGGCTGGATAACAAATTAACTATAAAAAGAATATGGAATGATATTTTTTTTCTCGTAAATTAAAGATGAAATCAGTAAAAAAAAGGTTTATTATAAGAAGTGCAGAATATTTGCTGTTATTATGATGAAAATTGACTTTGAAATTGAACTTGAACTAATCTATAACAAGCGTGCTACTTAGACAATCGTTTTTGTTTTGCTTCGTTTTTCATATATTGGCATTCAACTTACCGAAACCAGTTTAGAATCAAAATTTACAACAACATGTCCTGGATTACCTAATTTTTTCTTTCCTTGCGCTAAGTTTCTCTCTTCAACTATATTCCCAACTTTAATAATAAAATACTAGATTTCGTCCCATTTAATATTTTCTCTTACAATATTACCGTTCGCACTGCTGAACCTGACTTGCACCATCCTCTTCTTTCCAAATCAGTATAGCTCTTTCTCAAACCATATGGTTTAGTTACTATCATTACCATCACTAGTATGGCGAACGAAATCAACTCGGCTATCTGATTCTCTTTTTCCCGCGGCTCTTCTTTTCTTCAAAATTTACCGATTTGCTCTCCAACAAGATCGTGACTAAAAAGTATTATTAAACTCTGCTTTTACCTTGAATGACCACATTGACTCAATAATAATAAAAGCCAACTGTGCACTTGGTTTCTTAAAAAGATGATCTAAAAAATTCTATGACATTCGTATATCAAAAATCCTGTTCGGATCCCTGGTTCACGCTACCCTAGACTGCGGGTTTTTGATGTGGTCTCTTTATTATAAGGAGCACATAGATCGCATTGAATCTGTCCAAGAGATATTTTTAAATTTTGTCCTTAGTTCTTTCTGCTGGTCTGATCATTTTCGTTAAGCTCCTTGTGAAAACCGCTTGCAATCACTGACCATGGATACTCTTGAAACTCGATGTCAAAATTTCAAAGCTCTATTCGCTGCGAAGTTAGTCGCTGGAAACGTGAAGTCTGAATTTTTGTTATCAGAGACTGAGGTTTTGTTATCAACTTACGTGCTTGCTACGGTGAGTGTAGACATCATAGCACCTAATCCAGAGACTGAGGTTTTGTTATCAACTTACGTGCTTGCTACGGTGAGTGTAGACATCATAGCACCTAATCCATCCCGTTTCATAAGACCAATGACCAATGATCCAACCTGCGCAGTAGCCCGAAGTTTTACCTCAGCGTATTAAAGGTTTGACTTTAATGATACTGTTTAAATGTTCAAGTGCCGGTTTATCCGACTGATTGTTTTTAATAATTTCACAAATGTATTTTCTGTAGCAACCATTTCGTTATTGAAACCGTTAATGAATAAATAAAATAAACAAAAACTCAATCTTCCGCTTTACTCCTTCTAGTCATTCTTGCACACCTAAAGATGCACCTTGCTTCTGATTGGATGTGGCGTCGTGCTGGGTTTAGAATTTCAGGTTCTAATGCAGACTTCCTTGATTTTTCGGCGATATGCCCCTTTGCCAAAATTGCCGTCAAGGATGCTTGCACGGGATTAACTTTTAAGCGTCGAGTTTCTTACCTGCTGAAATCACCAAAAACTTTTGTAGTTTTGTGTCAACTTCAAGGTCCTCAAGGATGCTACGCTTCTGACCCACGAAACATCTGCAACCTCTTTGCAAATTTTTTTCTTGCTTCCCGACTCACATCAATCCAAACCTAATCTTATGTGTTTCTAAACATTGTCTTATTTCCTTTTCTTTCAAATAAACGAATCTTCTGGGAATCGGATTATAGCCCGAGTGTGGTGCTGACAGCCTCCCGAACCTATTGGCTTTTCGTCTTTTATTTACAACCTCAGCTTCTCTTCCGGTTCCTTCTCGGCCAGCTGTGTATCTGTTTATATTTCACTCAACAATAAATTTGTGAATCCAAGCTGAATCTTGAACTATCGTCCCATTGTCCATACTTGCTTTGGCTAAAGTTCTTGAGAGGATCGTAATACCAATTATACTGTTTTTTATTCACTGCGGACTCTTCTCTATTCTGTATTGTTTCTGTCGTTCTTCGGGGCTCTCTACTTGGACCATTTTTATTCCTAGTATTTCTTATTTTATTCAATGATCTTCCTTCTTTTATGCATTATGCCTCCTGTTTGCTGGTGATTTCAAGCTGTTTAGATTAATTGAATCTTCCGACAATTGCCTCCAGCTGCAAAATTATGGTGTATTCTGTGTGACTAGTGCTTTGAAAATTTCTTTGCGTTCAAAAGTCTAAATCTGATAAACATTTAAATGTCTCGCTTTATATATTCCTTTTTTTGTCCAAGGCCTCTCTTTCAAAGGCTTTGGTGTATTCTTTGATTCAAACCTCAAATTTGACTGAGACGTTACGAATATTAGCTGCCAAAGCCTCTTATTGGTTCAGTTTTATCCTCAGATGCTCCGCTCCTTTTGCTTATATCTAGAGTATTTTTGTCAAATCTGGTCTTCCCACCATAAATATCTAAATGATGCGGTAGAACACATTCACTGTAGACTAACACAATTATCCACCTCCCCTGATATGAATACACTGATCTCCAAATCGCTGTTTTAAAGTCTCAACAAGGGTTGCTTATTTTAAGCTACTTCAGTATGTACCCTTTAAGCTACTTCATTGTCCTATGCTCTCAAATTTTGGCTGTAAACTGTGCTATCGTAACGTTAACCGTTTAAATAGATCCTTCTATACGCTTCGAGTGTATATAACTTTCTCTCGCCCCCTTACTTTCCCTGCCCATTAGCGCGTATTTCCAGGAGTTATAATGATCTTCAGCTTGAAAATGACATAGAAATAAATAAATTGATAAAAAAAAGCTTAGATAGTCAACTGGATAAAGTTAGGGCTAATTTTTTTTAGTGATACGTAGTTCAAATCCAAACACGAACGAATAAATGTGAGCACACATTGAGCCTTAATCTATCTAGTTGCGCTAATATTAAGAGAATTAAATTAAATTTAAGGTGAGTCGTGGAATCAATCACCTCATTTTTGTGCACATTGAAAGTAATTGAAGTCGTCCTTACCAATTACAACCCTTCTCTCTCCTGCAAACGGTTTTGGGAGAACGAATACCATTACTATAAAAAATTGCAATTTTCGTCACCTCAGAAAAATTAGATTGTATTGAAGTCCCTTTGTGAAATTGCAAGAATCAACTCACCCTATTTGGCAAAAAATCACTTCTCGTCTATTATAAAATATAATTTTGTCAATCTTGATGCTAGCGCTTAAATATTAGATTCTGGGAGACTTGAGCAACAGGTTAGGTCAAATTGTCTAAGAAAATGTAGTTTTTATAATGGACTTGAGTATGAAGATGATACACTAAAATTGTCACACAATTGAATCGATAGAGTAAAAATTTTGGTGACAGAAGGAATAAGACATTGTCTTAAATCTATTTTTTCCAGCTTCATTTACCCACTTATCATCATACAATGTTAGGTTGTGTCGAGTAACTATCGATCGAGAGGAGCACTGCTGAAAAACACACTGTTCGATAACAATATGGAAATGAAATAAACATTAATATTCAAATGAATTTATAATGTGTTCCAAATGAAATTCTCATATCCAACTAAGTTCATAGTAGTCTGATTGAACTGTTAAAATGTACTGAAATTTTCTTTCGATACAAAATATAAATTCACGGGTTTTTAGTTAGTTGAATTTTTCGATCGTGTTAACTTCGTCTTTTGGATATCGTTTCGCAGAACAATCTTTTCTACATTTGTTTTTTTGTTCAAAACCTTTGAATTATCGTTGTTTGATGACCTAGTTGAGTTATGTTCAGTCCGTTTTTAAAATAAAGCTGTAGAATTTGAATTTCTTGTTTGTTTTAATGGACACGAAAGTATTTGACTCAAACACACACATAGGCTTACTAGAGATCAGTTTTACTAGAGATTTTTCAGCCATTGTACTCAAGGAATGATAAACTGCATGATTCCCTTTAAGTCAATATAGGATATTTCAGTCAGATTTGAATGGAAAAATATTCAGATTCAGACCATTGTTTTCCTCTCAAGAATTGGGCACTGTCGCATAAGGTAGAGGATTACAAATTGAATGGCGGTTTAGACACTGAAGACATGTTATGTTTCGGAAGACCAAAAATAATTGAGAAACTTCCAAAAATGTTGAACATGACTTAAAAATTATTTTAAAACGGTATTTTAAAAAATCTAAAAGTCACTGCTATTGCAGCATGAAAAAAGAGCTTCCTGCATTAAATTGTTACTGATGATGGGAAATTCATATTTTTCGATAATCTTAAAACCAAAAAAATGAACCATCAATATCGAATGCACGGTCAAATCGCTTAGGAAAAAAGATAATGCTGTGAGTTTGGCGGGAGCGGCAAGGAATCGTGTTCTTTGAGCTGCTGAAACCGAGGAAAACTGTGAATGAGCTTCGCTTCCAACAACATCTATCAATTTAAATAAAATATTGCTTGGAAAACGGCCAGAATGTGAAACGAGGTTGAAGCTAGTTAATTGGCAGCCTTAAGACTAACTTCCCACCGAAAAGTCACTGCATATATGTAAAAGTATTGACTCAACTATAATGGTACAAAACCATACCACAGACCAAGGTGTACAAACTTTAAGTCGATGAAATGCTTCTTTTGCAGCTGTTTCCCCTCCGCGCTCTCTCTGCTTAATTTTCGTAGAGTAGTTACTTTAAGTCGACGGGCAGTCCCAAATATCTAATACTGTGGCTCGGGTCAAGCCAGATTCATTTCAATAATTGTTAGTTCAATCGAATAACTTTGTATTCTCCCTATTAATGTGTTTCACAATCAAGCCGCATTCTCGGCCTTAATGTGAAAGAGATTGATTTTACCACTCCAAAAGCGTAGACATACACTTTTCAGGCACTGCTATGGCTGTCTTGTCCGCATAAGCAACAACTTCGTATCCGGCATGTTCCAACGTTCGCAAAAAAATATTTACCTTGATTTTCAAAAAGATACTACCTGAAGGTGTAGTTGTGCTGAACTCTCTTCACAAGAGAGCATTTCGCAGGGCAAGAGTTGCCACTCTACCCTTGCGGATTAAAACGATAGATAGTATGTCAACATTTAACACCGCAAGTGCCTCCACAATTGCAACAGGCTTCATATTGTCAAAGGTTATTTCGATAAGTAAGGGTCAGTTGGCGTATGTTACCTCAAAGAGGGTTTTTTTTCAATTTGCAGAGTGAGAGCGTGAAGGACAGTTTTAACAGACTTGCCTTTACCCATGTTGTAACTGCGATAGAATATAGGATCGATTGACTTTTTTATGTAGTGTCCAATAATTCTTTCCAGAATCTTTAGCAAGACAGAGTTTAGACATATTGAACGGTAGTTCTTATGTTTGACGAGCAAACCTGCATCAAATATACGAAAAGTGTATTATCTTGTCTTACCATGGTAGCTTTACTTCTATAGTCTGCTAGATGCCAACTGGAAGAACACCATCAGGCCCCTGGATTTGAACGGCTCGATGAAACTTACGGTCCACTTCAATTGCGAGCTAGAAATTCTGAGCTGATGGTCCTGAGCTGCAGGATTATAATTTCCCGGGATATATGAGACCATACTGACAATAAGAGTATTGGTCCTTGCATTAGTCTAGATGCCGTCCAGCTTCTGGATGCACCCCTTATCGTTCGGTGCTGAGCTTAAAGCGTAAAGTGGCAATATGATTCATTGAGACCATTTATGTTACTACAGAAAAATTTCCTTGATTACTTGTTTACGTTTCATATGGCAGACCTAGAAGTGACTTATACAGTGGCGAGTTATTAGTTTTTTTTTGAGCTGCTCAATTCTTTCCGGCACTTTCTCCCATATTTTTTCACGGGGTTTTTAGGCTTCTTTAGGCTTTAAGTTTCACGCTGCCTTAGCCACAATGTTCAGAGCGATAGTAATCCTCATCTAACTCTTGAATCCGGCTTGGATAGCCCTGACCCTGAATTGGTATTCTTCGGAGGAATTCCAAAGAAAATGTTTGCCAATAGCTGAGACTTCATCCGGCCCATTATTTTCATGTTAATAAAGGCTACCTTCTTAGTTGAGATAAGGCAACTCACATGAAAGGCTGTAAACTTGTGATCTTGCAACGAAAATGTATGGATATCCTTTCAGTTATGCAGGAGATTCTTGTATTGCTCATTGATTAAGGTAACGTCAAAAATTTCCCTAGGAATCAAGATGAGGACAGTAAGTACATCGGGAATAATTACACTGGACATGTTGTAGGTCTCATTTCAACCGTTCGTGTTGGAACTACTCCACATTTTTTAATGCACATAAGAGTCGGCTTCTAGAATAAGAACCACACAATTCTGCGTGGCTACCGCCACTGCATTCTTCACAGCATCGTAGTGAGAATATTCAGAAAAAGTTTAAAACTCAGCATTTTCACATCACACAAAGTTAGCAGAAATTTTTATGATTTTCTAAATTTCTATTTTTGTGAATTCTTGCGTCGCAAAAATATGAGGGAATTACCAAAACAACTGCCCGCTATCCTACCATAATTAAAAATATAAAAATCGGCTTCAAGCTCTTTGATTGAAATGGATATGCTTTACTAAAATTTTCTGATCTAAATGCTTTTAGAAACATAATACATTTCTAAAAATCTATAAATATCTTAAAAATGGGAAATCGCAATGTTGGAAGTGACGCCTGCCCGAAAACATGAAAAGATGAGAACGCTCTGCGACAGCTTACGTTTGCCGCCTGTTCAAATCACTCTTATGCCACTACATAAAAACATCAATCTAAGCAATAAAACTCAAACTCGTAGTGAAGCATATTTATAGTCGTATAAGAAAAACAATTCAGTGTATGTGTATGTGTAGAAACAAATCAAATAACAATTAACTCAGTCCAAGATCAAAGCGTAAATAATAGTTAGTTGATAGCTGGGGAGTAATTACAAGTCCTAATTCCTGCAGATACTCTCGTTGATGAGGCTAACTCGTGTGCTGTTTATGCTTTTATACTAAATGGGGAGACTCTGTAAGATTCCATCTTCGTACTGCTTGTCAAAATAAATGTAAATCAAAAAAGTTTAAAACTGAAGAAAAACGCTGAACGTGATTTGAGAAGTGGGGGAGTAGATGCTTATTTTATCCATCTTGTAGCCTCATGACATTAAAGGGTCGCTATTGTCTGCTCCTTTTTTCTGAAAGAACTGTGTGTCTGTAAACTTAGGGTCAGATGTTGATCACGCTTCACGCTTTTTATTTTCTTGATCTCATGGGAAATACTCGGAGTAATTATGCTCAACAAACATCTTCAAACCATATGAATATAAAACGAATGAAATTGTCGAAGCTACGACGCATTCCGAGAGTAGATTTCTTTGGGAATCGTTAGTGTGGCGTCACTTGTTTTCTTGTGATAGCTAGTGAGTCAAAGTCGGCCGGCTTGATACACAAGTTGGCAAGAAAATCCTCTGCGCTTGAAAGAACTTTGATTCCGTGGAACCCCACTAATTTATTTTTAGTTTAATGCTATTTTGAGTCACTTGAGTTTGTTGATGATTGGCTGAAGCAGTTGTTTTGCTTATTAGTATAAAAACCATACACATTGACAAGCATGGGCGCACGCACGTTTGTGCCAGATGCGCATTGTCTTCAAAAAATTCAAAAAGCGCCGCGCTAGTGTCGCGTTAATTTTTTGAGTATATTGCAATCCGACTTGATATTTTCGTAAAATGAAAAAACAAAAATCGAAATTCATAGCAGTGCATTTCGATTAGCAGGTTGGAGGGAAAATACAGAAAATGCGGAAATTTTCTAAATATATGTAACGGATGCTGCCAAATTTCGCAGATGTGGGAAATAAAATTTATTTAAATAGTTGCAAGTTTGAAAGAAGCTACGCCAACAAAACCCAATACTTATTTGTCAATTATTCGATCTTGTTTTAAATTATTTTCAAAGAGCTGACTTTTTGAGCTTTGTCCCTTTGATTAACCAAAGTTTAAGGGGTTACCTCCACTTGCAACTTTGAAATTTTTCTATTTTTTTTTGTTGCATTTATTTTGATTATAACTATCTGAAAATACGTCCTTCAAATTTCAAGTCGATCCGAACATAGTTGACCGAGATATGAGCGTTGAAAGAGAAGAAACTGTTACTTAAACCACCGTTACTTATACTTATAAACGCGTTTTTCTCGAAATGACATTTTTGAAGTCGGTGACCAAAATTACTCAAAAACTACTGAGCCGATCTTTCTGAAACTTGACAGGCTTATTCAATACATAAAAATGTAGTGTTTGATCGGTCGGTTTTTCTTTTTAATAAAAAATGACCGTTTTATAGCAAAAAGACGACCGTTTTTTTTTAAGTGAATATGAAATCATTAACTTTGACTGTCCGCCATTTTGTAAAAAATGGATATTGTTTTAAATCCTTCGATCAAACACTAGTTTATACTGTTATTTAACTAAGTGCATCGCTATTTTTTGCTTCAAATGATCCAGTTCGCCACAATGTAGGTCACCGTAAAAGGTGAAAATTAAAATACCATTGTTTTGTCGGTCATTTGTAATTTAACGATGTTATATTTTTCAATAAAAAAATTACAGAATGGTGCTTAATGTATGTACTTTAAGACAATATAATAGTCGTTTAAAAAAATTTCGTAGTTTTCTTAAAAAAAATTCATGAAAGTGACCAATTTTTTCCGCTACAAGTGGGGGTAACCCCTTAACCGAAGTAGATACTATATGAAAATATACTAATGTACATATCTGCATGTGTATCTGCAAAGGCATAATTGGTATCATGGCTGTCATATTATGCCATTTAAGAGCAAAGTGAATCCTTTGCAATCCAAGCACTGTTATGAAGTTGCTAATCGTTATGTAATGATTAAATTCTGAAACTAATTGCCACATTCAAGATATATGTAGTACATACATATAAAGATGATTCAAAATTATTCCGTGCATGTTGCTCATATCAATTTCATGATAGTTGACTCATTGACTCATTCCTACTGTGATGATTGCGTCACAGTTCGAAGCATATCTATGATGCCTCAATATCTGCACCAATCAATGCATAACGACACTAGCATGCTATAGATACTATTCTCAAGTAGAAAGTGCACTTTAACATTGTTAGTTGTAAATGCTTAGTATTTCATGAATTCCGCGAAACTTATAAGGCGAATTCTAGGCGTTAATTGTCTTCGTTGAGTACTCATTGCTTTCTGCACACTTAACAGAAGTGCAGAGTGACATTCCGCATTAATACAGTACAATTATGCATTCGCATATGAAAGTAAGGACAATCTACGTAGCTGTGCGTTGTATGTGCATAAATCGAAATTTTATTGCATTCTTTGGAACATAAATTGTATTTTCTAATTGAGAGTCATACTCGTGTATATATACACTATGAATTAAAGTTGACATAATAACAATCAAAGTATGTGGAACAAGAGAAATAATTAAAACGGTTTGACCCTAATTGAGTTGTATGGTGTTTCGAGGACGAAAAAAAGCTTGATATATTGGAAAAGAATTTATAGTATATGTATGTATGCGATTATAAATTAATTACCATTACTGAGAGAGCAATTAATAACGCAAATAACTGTTTTCAGTCATTTATATTTTTATAATCGCAACTTAAATTATATTGAATAGAAGAGAAGATATATCGAAAGTTAGAACATAATTCAGCTTTGAGTAACTTTTACCGGTATTATGAGAGAAAATCAGACAATCATGAGGCTACATACATAGGTTTATGTAAACTTATATAGTCTCATGATTTTTGGGATTGTCTGATGTCTCTATAAACTTCTTCAAGCTTTAACTAAGATTAGGTAGGGCGGTTGCGTGAGAGCCCCTTCAAACAGATTCTGGAGAAGGTTCACGTAGGCGCACAAGGGTCCATTGTAATATCGCATTGCTTAGCGCACAGCCACTACTGTGTGCAGACTGCAGAGCCACCCGAGTCTTTGAAAAACTGGTTGATCTGATCTATTTTAAGTCCATTGACGCTACTTCGGTTAGGCTAGTGAAGAAGTATGAGCCAGCTTCTTCCTCGTAGAATGTGCTGAGAATTCACAAAAGAGGTGAAGAAATGATTAAAATGAAGAATTATAATTTGTGATATCTGATTACAAAGAATATTTATTCAATTCATTAATTCAGCCAAAATCATCGTAAATGTTATTACAGTGAAATCTGCATTAACGTGCATTTTGGTTGAGTGGGTTCACAGCCGCTTCAAAAGAAAATGTCTTGAAGCTATCCTCTCTTGAGTGGGCTCTTTCTTTGACGGAGTCTGAAAATTATGTTTGACATTTTAAAATATAAATAAAACAAATACCACGTAGAACAATATTAACATTAAAGGAGAATGTATGCGTTATTAAAACGTTTGAAGGCAAAAAAAGTAATAGCTGACAGTACCTAATTGACGCATACTTAAGTACACGTCAATTAGCTATGGACTAAATGACACATTGTCATGTCACAAGTGGCTGAACTTGTTAAAGAAAGAAAATCGATCTTGGGAAAATGGTTTTGCAGCGGAAATATTTTCGAGAGAAGATTTTTCGTCCGAGAAAAAGGAGCCATTTTCATGCACACCCGACTAAAACTATGCACTACAAAATGAAAGATGTGCAGGAGATAATATTGTTTTGCATCAACCGAAATGGCGAGATGGAAAAAACTCTTGGGATTGGAAAAGTGGCGACACCTAGAACGTTCAAACGTTTCGAAATATCTGCAGCCCCGCAGCTACTAAATACCTTCTTGAATAATCCCAGACTAAGTGCGAAAAGCTACTTAAGGACACCCTAAGTAATAATAGACCCTAGGCCAATTAAATTTCGACGACTCCATCGAAAGTTACAGCCATAGAAAGCGATGTGAATACTTTATGTAAACATTTATTGGTACGAAAATAACAAAAACACCTCTTGCTGGCAGCTCGTTGCTAGCACCAAAGCCAAAATTATGTTAGATTTGCTTCACGCAAAAGTCAACCTACTGTGTGTATTTCGTATTGATCCGATAACTGCAATGGAAGTTATAGGGATGCAAACGAATTTCGGTTTACCAGCCGCAAAAGTTTCCAAATTTTCTAGATCGTAATATTTGCTGTTCATTTTCACCACAAGATCACTATGATTTGAAAATTTTATGATAAAGTCGCTTACTAAAAATATGCAAAAAAAATATACAAAACCAACCATAGCTGGCAGCCCTATCATTTATTTCCAACTTAATTTCTGCTTAGAACTGCCTACAATAAGTTCGATTTACCATATGAATTTCGTTATGTTTCCATGACTGCACTGGAAGCTATAGGGCAAAAAGCTTTATTTTCCTGAGTAAATTTTCCAAATTTATGACACTTAAATTACCATAGCTGGCAGCTGTAACCGAATTTTTCAACCAAATTTCTGCCAAACGTAGTTTAGAGTAAGGTTCAAGCACTGTATGAATTTCGTCAAAATCTGATGGCTAAATCAGAATTTATGGGGCCAAAAGCAGTTATTTTTCTTATTGATTTTTCAAGATGGCACCACTGGCACAGAATTGTCAAACTTTCAAATTCGCTTCTGTCACACCTGGTCCTATTTAAAACCAATACATTCTCTGAATTTCAGTTGTTTTTGGCTATCGGGTCATGAGTTTTTGTGAACACAAATTTTTAATGCTAAAAATATAGTTGACTTGGAGGAGATTTACCGTTCTTGTCCGACGTTAAATTTCAAAATTTTTACTTTTACTGTATAGACAAAGCATAAGACTTGTATATGAGTTGTTTTTTTTTTTATACAAAACGAAAATATTTCTGGAAAGTCGATGCTGTGAAAGTTTTCAATTTCACCACCTGCCGTAGCTACAGGATTACCAGCACAGTCATACAAAACTATACAAGTATAAAACTTAGCAGCATCAATATTAAGTTTTTTAATGATTCAAAAGCTCTGTCAAAGGTTATCGCAATGTAAAAAAAATGCAAATTTTCCCGATCTCATTTTAGGCACCTAGTGCTCACACAGGGTTAAAAATTTTCAAACCTTTATCAAATCTTTTTTTGAAAATACGTTCCAAATTCATTTCGGAAACTTCGTTTTTTTGAAAACTGTATGCTGATAGAATAATAGGCATATCTAAAATATCACTAGAATGGCCGACGGTGCCAAAGGCTTAAAGAAAATTTATATTTAGTGAAACCTGGACCTATTCTGCATACACACAAATGTATCCTAAAAGTTTGAGGATAATTCGATGGCGCATTCCCGAGAAATAGTCACTGAATTTTATTGATGGTATATATGTATATATATATATATATATATATATATATATATATATATATATATATATATATATATATATATATATATATATATATATATATATATATATATATATATATATATATTTATATAAATACGAATTTTTGGCCAAATCGATTTATGTTCTTCGAACATTAGTATGGCTTTAGCCGACCCAACTACCTAAAAAATCATCGTTAGCAACAAAGATACATTTCAATTACCTGATCTGATCCAGATAGCCATCAAGTCCAATCAACCAAACTGCGCAATATATTTTAGCAGAAAAGTTCACATTTAAATAATTCTTGGTGGGAAATTATTGAATGACAAATTCGAAAAATATCCTTGTCTGTTTTAAGACATCCAGCGCCCACATAGGATTAAAAATTTTCAACTCATTATCATAAACAAGCATTAAGCATTATCAGCTTTCATTTCCTATACTCCGTTTTTGTAAAAATTTTCTTGGCATGGAAATATAGCGCGACCTGAAAATTCACTAAAATGTCACCAAAGGGTTGAGGAGATCTTAATTTTAACCCCAAATAAACGTACTCTCTATATATCCATGTCCTCTGAAAATTCCATGACCGCCGAAAATTTGTATATAAAAAGGAGTTGAAGTAAAAGTTCGAAAATCAGTAAAAATGTATGATAACGCATACAGAATTTGGATAGATCAGATGAATTAAATTTTGGTAGATCATAACGAGAGATAATCTATTTTAATTAGATCTCAACGTTAGATTGAAGTAACATACAAATAGGCAAAAGCATATTATTGAAACGTTCACAAGCTTCGATGCCAACATATTCAACCAATAAATAAAACTTTAAAAAAACAAAAACTTTATCCATTTGCTTATGTGCTTGCTCATTTTCTGCTTGTTTAGTTTAACCGAAATTTAGACCCAAAAATAAAACAAAATAAACTGCCCACAAATTTTGTTGTCCAAAACAAACCCCCATTTTATGGTAAAAGGCTTAGCTCAAAGATAGATAAAAATATATGTACGCCTCCGAGTACTGAAATTGTTAAGTTTAAATTTGCAATTCAATGAAAAGCATAGACAATCGGTACTCTGCTTGGTTCGAATATTTTTTTATCGATATCCTGAGAAACTAGTTAGAAAACAAAAGGCATTTCGAACTTTAAACTCATTTCCTTCAGAATCCAAACAAATGCTCGGGTGCTATTCGATTGGGGTTGAAAATTAGTTTGCATGGCAGGACATCATTGTTCAACTATAATACGTACATCAACATAGTTTTGAAAAGTGCTAAGTTGAAACTTGAGATGGTTCTAGCAAATGTTCCTCTCCAGAAAAGTTACAGACAATAACTTTGAATTTTTCAATTTATGTTTGCGAGACTTTGACAATGCCATTTAGAAAGTTTAAGAGCATTATTGACGATTATAGTCTGGCGTTGACTTTGTCTGAAATAATATTTGCTTGTGACTGCTCCTGAACCAAGCTCAATACGTAGAGCGAATAATGAATATACACAAGCATGAACATAATGGAAGAAAAAATACTTTCAATAAAATGTATTGTATTGAAGCAAAGATAGAAGACCGGTTTCTGTTATTATTGCCCTGGAAAGAAATGAGGCGTGGAACTTAAGAGTGTGGCCCTGGATCTGAAGAGTTTGCAAGAGTGTACGGCTCGTATGCGGTGGATTACACTGAAAAGGATTTCTTCTAGGAAATATATTAGATGCTAGAATAAATAGGGATAACCAATGACTTCAGTGGATGTGACTTTTACTAAGTGGTGGTAAATTGATGATTTTTGCAGCATCAGCAAGAATAGGTTGAGACGTTAATCTCCCAGTGTTGGGAGGATGTCCGGGTGGGGCTTCTGTGAGTCCCAGGCTAGCCCGGCTAAGACGGATAATGGGCGTCACTTATTCACCCTAATATCGGGTGCCTAGAGTGGTGAAGAGTCACCAAGCTCGCAAAATAAATCACTTTCGGTGTCCAAAATTTTAATAATGTATATTTTTAATTTTAAATTTTTTTATTTTTAATAATGTATTATCTTAGTAATGAAATTTCCTCCTCTTCCACAATCTATTGCTATTTTCAAAAATATGGTTCGTAGTAAAATTTTTGATCCTATTTAATTTGTTTAATTTTCTTGTTGAAAGTGTTACTTTCTTATTTATTACTTGAATTTTTTGTAAATTTTTATTTTTATATATAGTTATATATTTTTCTAATTAGTTTTATTTTCTATTTTCTTAATTTTCTTCTTTATTTCTACTTAGTTTTACTTTATTTAATTTACCACCTTAATTATTTGTTTTTTTTTTATATACTTATATTTATATTTACTCATTTACTTACTGTTTTTTATTAGGTCTATTATTGTAGAATTGGACATTCGTGTTTGTAATGGATTTTTTTTTCTTTCTTTTTTACTTTAATGAATTTTTTACTTTTATTTTTTATTACTTTATTTTATTTTAAACTTTAATTATTTTATATACTTATATTTATATATTATCATTTAGTTCTTGTTATTTTATTTTGTTCGTGGTATCCAATCTGTAATTGGGCAGTCTTGCCTGTTGTATTGAATACGTACCAAATAAATAAATAAATAAATAAATAAAATAATGTGACTCTACTATGCATCCGCATATACGTACTATTGAAAATACAAAACAATTAGCTAAAGTTTCCTAAATACCTTCACAATAATATACTTCTGGTTCATAACTGTCCACTACACTGTGGATTAATCAACGAATTATTTTCCCTCACAATTCTTATACTTGAAATTCGACCGAACAAAAATGTTAAAAAGATTTGATATATTCCACTTATATTCAATTTTTTCAATCTACAGTTTTTTAAATTCTGCCAATTTGACTTGAATTTCAGAAATTCAAAAGCTCAAAGCTTATTGAAGATTCGCGAAATCAGATTCGATTGTAGTCTATACCAGAAATCAGATTCGACATTAGTTTTGTACCGGAGAGATTTTTATCCCTTGCCAACCTAATTAAAAAGATGCTCGCCTGATCATATTGTACTGAACTGTACTTTTAGAAATGGTTTTCCCTGATTTTTCCTGGTTTTTCTTTTTCCGTCATGAAGAAGTTTTATGGATTATGCATCAAGTAAAAAGAATAGATTTTTGTTTTGGAATTACAATGGAGTTTATTTGAAGTCATAAGCAAACCTTTGGGTTTTTCTGAACTAAGTGGTATTTATCGCATGAGTATTTTTGTGGTAACTGCCTATATATTGCTCTGCACTCTCTAAAGCTTTCGTAGTCTGAATTTCAACGATTAAGGCAGGGTTAAAAAAAATTTTAGATACAAAAATGGCAAACGTTTTTTTTTTTTACACATTTTTGAGGAGGATTAAATACATATCTTTTAGATTAAAAACAAATTAACTGTCAGTGAAGTGGATTTCATGAGTGGCTATTTTGAGAAATATTTCAAAAATTGATAGCCCAATATTGCAGGAATTTACTAGCGTTCTCTTACCGATTTTTTTTGAAAGATTTCTATGCTTGTGTTTTGTTGAAAATACATCAATTTTAGTAAGCAATCTTCTGGGTGAACTTCGCGTAACGGTTTTTATGAATTTCACTGCTGCCAAGGACCTCATGTCGGTAAGGATCAAGTATGCAGAAATTAGTTTGAATTAAAAGCCCTACATTTCCAATGAATACTATCTGAAATCTGTGAGAAAACTCTTAGCATTTTATTTGCTGAACTAATAGATAACAGATTTCGGGTGTTTTATTTTTCTTCTTTTAGGACTGATTAAATAAGATTTGGGAACTACCGCAAACATCGCAAATAATGTTTAATGTGCGTCTACAAAATTTAGAATTAGCAGGTGTCGACAATTAATCTTCTATCGCAAGCATAAATACTGGTGTGCGTGTGTGTGGGTAGGGGGAGAGACGCTTGGCACCTCCAAGTGCTCTGGCTAAAAGATATTGTACTCTTACCTCAGCCTACCATAGTTTGTCAGTTCTGCAGGACCAATGATAGAAAAAACCACATACGCCTTACATCCCAGCCGAAGCATTGATGTTTGAAACCCACAGACGCTGAAATGCTCCGGTAAATCAGCTGCCTCTAGTCAGGGTAGACATAGGTCCTCCTGTGCAACACCTATTCGGTAAATTTGTTCTTCTATGCAGTTGTACTCAGTCAATATGACTGCCATGTCTCTGAAAACTTTCTTAGTCTTGTTGAGGAGGAATCCTACAGTCCGATGGTTGGGCCCTGAAAGAAAGAGCTTAGTATGCCTGGCCACATCAGAAGACATCCATCTCTCTTGGTGGGTATAAACTTCTGATTTCCATAAATGGCGTGCGAAAATACGATCACCACATTCAATGTGGGTTCAGGATCCTGTAATGGAAGCACCAAACCTTGCTTTGCAATGGCGTCAGCAATTCTACATATTTCCGTCAATTTCACACCCCAGTTAACTTCAAAATTACAGTACCCCGGGACTCAAAACCGGCTGCACTGTGCTGAATTTGATGACAGAGCTCAATCGTACGATTTTCGAAGAAGCAAGAGGTCTGCGTAGCACTAGGGCCGAAATTTGAAAAAACCGCTCATCTGTCATTCAATAAATGTAGACAAACACAAGCTCTGGATCCCACATCTATCTTGAAGTCCTTCGTGAAGAAGAGCTTCGAATATCCTCTCGTGCAGACATCCGGGTACTGCCAGTTATTTCCGCTCAAGAAGACAACCATGTAGATTCTCCTGGAATCGGGAAGAAGCATTCGATTGGCTGATAATATCGAGAGAATTGGAGAGCCCTAACGCATCGAATCTCTAATCGAACAATATCTCAACTCGTCGTATTCCAGCCATAGGTCGAATTGAGTTAGTTTATGGGCAGAGCACATCGCCGCATTCCGTATTTAAATGTCGAGGAAAAGCAGATTGAGAAGCTCATCAAAAACCGCGCCCTGAGTGGTATTCATGGCACCGCAGACACTAAGGTGCACAGTCCTTTGCAGCATGGCTTACATTTCGACACCATACAATGTCAGCCACACCACGGAGGTAAAAGTGAACTCTTATTGGATTTTCCAAGCGGCAAAGGTGCGTCTATGTTCTAACTATCGGTAAACTGCCACGGTCGCCAAAAATCTTGATGCTCATCAAATTTTAAATTATCTTCTTCCAAAATGTGTTTGGAATTTATCTTCTTCTGATTTAAGTGAAACAGAAGTATGAAGCTAATCATGTAAAAAAAACATTAATTTAGGTCGCCAAAAAATATTTTAATGACAGAAAATAAATTAATTGTCCTGCCTTTAGCTTACTTTACAGTGTAAAATTGAGCTTCTACCAGTGCCAGTGAGATCTATCATATAAATAATAATATAAATTAAATAAATAATAAAATCAAATAATATAAATTTTGTTAAGTGGTAAATTTTTAACAATTTTGCTCATTTTTCGAATGAGGTATTTAGTAGAAAGATACTGCAAGCAGCAATCCAGTGAAATAGAAAGCTTTTTTTCTGGTTATTTCACTATTGTCTTTATCGCATTTCCAGCCAGAAGTTGAAAGAATGATCAGTTCAATGAATGTAGTTAAATTGAAAGTTTGGACTGGAATGAGTTTGAAAACATTCAATCGAATTACTAAAGTGAGAACTTCCTTAAAACGAACATCTGATTTTATTCTGCTTGAACATTTTCATCTATTTTTAGCAACTTATTTTAAAAACATTAGTCTCTGGAAGTCACCTTTCTGAACATGATAGCAACAAATCTAGCTTAAGAGTCAGCAACTAAGATGGTCGTTTGATAAGTCCCTGGCCCAAGCGATAAAACGTGGTTTGATGAAAAAGTTTTTGCGGTCGCTAGATAGAAGGCACTGTCGAACGGTCTCATGAATTTTTTCAAGTTTCTGTAGGTAACAGATTTTTTTTAAGATTCTAAGTTGACGTGTCGCGCGAATCGTCAACAATGGAGCATGTCCCGTACCCAGCGATTTAGATTCTTTCATTTAAAAGGTTTGAAGCCGGCCGAGATAAAAGGCAAACTCGATCCCGTGTATGGTGAAGCCTCGTTCTCATATGCAGCAGTAAAATTTTGGGATGCTGAATTCAAACACGGCCGTACGAGTGTTCTTAACGAGGAGCGTTCCGGGCGGCCAAAAAGTGTATTGACAGACACAAACATTGAAAAAGTGCTCGATTTAGCTGTAGTTATGGCATAGCTGAGTTCATAGGCATCTCAACTGAACGGGTGTATCACATCCTAACAGTTTATTTGGGCTTGAGAAAATTTACTGCGCGTTAAGTGCCGCGCCTACTCACAGTCGACCAGAGACGCAACCGAGTCGTGACTTCAACGACGTCTCTCGAACGCTATCGTAAAAATCTGACGATTTTTGCGACGTTTCGTTACTGGTGATGAAACATAGGTCCATTACTATGCTCCGGAGATGAAACGACAGTCGATGCAGTAGACTAAAAGGGGAGAACCGACTCCAAACACAAAAACGGTCCAATCGGCGGAGAAGGTGATGGCCACCATTTTCTGGGATGGTTATGGAATTATTCTGATCGATTACTTAGAAGAGAGGAAAACCATCAACGGGGAATATTACGCGAAACTGTTGGGCCGCTTGGACCTGGCAATCAAAAAGAAACGTCCCGGTTTGAAGAAAAAAAAGTTCTTGTTCCACCACGACAAAGCCCCTGTTCACATCTGCGCGGTTTCCATGGCCAAATCACACGATTTGCGGTATGAGATCGTTGACCACCCACCTTATTCGCTTGAACTAACCCCATGTAAAGTCTTTTTGTTCTCCAAATTGAAAACCCATCTCGCTGGACAAAAATTTTAATCGAACCAAGAGGTGAAAGACGCCGTTTTCCAATTTTTTGCGGACAGCGACAACAATTTCTTTTTGGATGGTATGAAAGGACTTGAGAAACGCTGGACCAAATGTATTACCTCCAGGAAGGTTGTTGCAAAAAAAAAAAAATTCCGGAAAAATGCTTTTTTCTTACTTGGGCCAGGGACTTATCAAACTACCCTCGTAGTACGAACACATGTTATTTCGCTGTTCACTATTCAGCTGATGGATGAGGAATCAAATTTAATAAACAAGTTTTTAATCTTTTCAAGAAAATCTTTGCATTGTAGGAATTTAAATTGAAACCCACTTGCAATTTTAAAAGACAGTATGCAATAATTCGAGTTTTTTAATTATATGCAATAATTCGAGTATATGATGGGAAATTTAATCCTCCGCACTCTAGGCATCAGATTTTCAGGCCCCATCAGATTTGCGCTGTTTCAGCCAATTTTCTGGTGAATCGAATATAATCTGAGTTAATAAATCATCATATTTTTGCTAACGTCAAAGTTTTCAGTTGATAGCATTGCATTTTTACTTAACTAACGCAAAATAATGCTTAACATGCATAAATATAGTTAAGTTTTACTCAAAAGAATGTGCCAATTGCTTTCACTTCTTTGCTGTTAGTTTTAATGCATATTGACTACATTTCTCGGTTTACCCACCTACACCTAAATCAAAATATTTTCACAAACAATTTTCCTGTTTAAATACACTGAAACTACTGCAAACACATTTCAAATGCATTAAAGTGTTTGTTTTAATGATTCCTGCCACCCACACAATAGCTTTCCTCACGCCATTTGCTGTGTGGTAATTATTTTTGTGTTAGGCACAGCACAGTAACCACGTTGTATGCTCCGTTTTCTGGTATGTTCTTGTTGCAATTTCAACATAATATGATTATATTATGCTCCTCGTAACATATTAGCGTGCTTAAATATGTTTGCAATCCTTTAATTTATTCGTTCCGGCTTATATGACCGTTATTTATGATCCAAAGGTAGCATTTTCCAATAATAAATTCGGCACAACATAATTTCAATGAGATAGTCAAAATTTACGACACTACTTTTTTATTGATCCCAAAATTTCTAATAAACTTTCAACCACTTATCAGTCAAAACTACAATACCCATTTTCGGTATATTTTCAAATTGCTATGAGACGCTTTTCAAAGTCAAATGTATGAATAATGTATTTCTATATTTGCTTACCTTCATACAAGTACTCGTGTTCCCTCGAAACCTTATTATATTTACATAAGTTGCTACTTACATAATTGGAGTCGAAATTTGCAATGATAACATGCTTCAAACTGTGATTGCGAACTCCACATTGACTTTTTAACAGGCTCTTAAGCCCGGGCCACGAAACCTGACTTGCCTTTTGCCCAATAAAATTTAAATGGAATTGAACTGCTGCTACTGTAGTATCAATCAAATTTAACATTCTCCATGTACCTACGTCAATTCTATTAAGTGCAAACTGCAAGATATTGCCTGGATTCCTTACAAACTCATGGACCATATTTCATTGATATTGGTGAGTTGCGAAATTTCAAGAAGGTTCACCTGCTGCCGTATTCAAACATACAAACAAGGACATTATTGAAAACGTTTTCTCGACCATCCACTCGATTTTCGGTTTGACGTGGATGTGGTTCCGTAAAGCATATTTTTTCCAATAGTGTACAGACAGTTTCAGAAGCAAGAAGATTGTTCAGAAGGTGGAAAACTGAGACCCGAAACAGACGACGCTTGGTGAAATTGGTCCGATAGGAAATTCTTCTGTTTGTTGGCCGCATTCCAGAAACCTAATTTATACTCAGGTGAGTGACTGAACTGTTGCTGATTCATCATCGTACTATGCCAAGCAATTGTTGTCTTTTGAATAAATAAACGGTGTGTGAATAATAAACAGCAACAGCTTACCGAGCATTTCGAGTAGACTTGCAGCTACAGGGCGAAGAGGATTGAAAGGTGGTGTGCCGAAAATGTGCGTGTAATCATTTGAAATGAATTTTAATAGCAGATGTATTTTCAATTTTAGGATTGCTTTATCATAGGTCAAAACAACTATAATTTTCATATTTTATTACAGAGAGTTTATAATAAATATGCATTACAATACGTTAACTAAAAAAAGGCTTCAAATACCATTGTTAAAAGCATCCGAAAAAATTGCTCAGTAATTCTGCCATTAATACGTTGTATGCGATTGCTACCAAAAATTATTTGATTTTCCCAAACAAAATTTACTGCTGCCAATTCGGTACACACTTATTCCCCGAAAAGAATGAGGAGTGCATTCAAAATCTGTTTAATTATCTCTTAAAGTGAAAAAAATAGAAGACATATTAGGACCCATATTAAATTAATTTGCAGTAAATTTATTAGTTTATATATTAAATGTTCATCATGTAGACATGCAAATTACTAATTTACGACGCAAAAACCGGTAACCGAATCTAAATTTGTTGCAGTAAAACTTTTATGACGTCCTGGTTTTCCGTCCTCGTCACGTTTGTTGTTCTCATCATTTCTTTCGCATCCTGGCAAACGCCATAGCTTCACCGTAGACAGTAATCACCCAATAATTCTAACCTCGCAGAATTTCTGAGCCAGATCTTCCTTTCTTTTCCTAATGATCAAAGGACGTTTGGTTTTGGAAAGGTTCATTGTAAGGTCGTGCGTGGAATATCCACTAGCGAATAAATCTATTTCTACTTACCACTATCAGAGCCTGCAGTTGTGGCTGCAGCATGAGCTTGTGACTGAATCCATGCTTGTTGCAGTTCACTTAGCTTACTCCACAGGAGTGGCGATAAGATAGCTCTTTAGGGATATTCTTTTGGCCCCTCTGTTCTCAAGTAGCAGTTGGCTTCAGCTTCCGGCAGCAATAATATCTGCGTCAGCAAAGTTTGTACATATTTAACGAGGACGAGGAAGTTTTACTGCAACAAATTTAGATTCGGTTACCGGTTTTTGCGTCGTAAATTAGTAATTTGCATGTCTACATGATGAACATGCTATGAACTTCCTAAAGGAAAGCCTTCAAGAAGCAATTACATAGCTTCCTACAGTTCAAAAAAACTTTTAAGGAATCTCAGCTCAATCGACGTTAGTTAGGCTAATCGGCCTAATGTTCCTGGATCTGAATTGACTTTTTTTCAGGTTTTATGTATAAAGGCAACCTTGACCGGTCAGCCAGGTTAGATTATCTAGATATGCGACACAGGTTTCCTTTAGATCTGGTTCCAGGTGCTAAGCTCTTTAGCTCATCGTACCCAGGTATATGTCATCCATGCTCGGGGATTAGGAGCTGTATACCAGCATTACCTACGGCTCAAAAAACTGGAAGCTAGGAATGTGAGAAAGTCTTCTACGTTTCAGTCACCGAAGCTCATTCTGAAAGAAAATCTGTCGAGACTCCTTTTTGGACTTGACAAAATCACCATCTGGTTGCTTTAGAGTATTGAGCTTAACTGTTTCGTTTTTTTTTTGTCTTTTTGCTTCTTCCATTCCCGTAAAATAACGATTTGAATGATTTCTTCTTTTAATTCCTCCCTAAAGCTTTGAATTTCTGTTGGGAGCGACAAAGTTGCGGGGATTTTCCGTGTTTAGAGTCATTGGCACTGCAGAAGTTATAAAATCAAAATGTTTGTCTTCTCTTGTGTTGCTTTAAATGCTGCTTCAAATAGCGGTTTGGAAGTTACCTGCATAACCTGCAGAAATTTCAGCCTCTCGGATTCGGCATACTAAGCCAGATCCTTCAGCTGCTGCACATTTTAGCCTAGACAAGGAACGCTGACAGATCCTAGGTCTGAGTGTTGTGGTATCAAACAGTTTGGAAACCATAACACAAGTCATCAGCCGCGTTGATCTCTCTGACCGGCTTGAGTCCAAAGATCTTCCTGAAACTCACAGTTCCTGTAGACGCACAACGCAGGGAAGTGTTTGCGTTTTTAACTATTTTAGAAGAAACGAAGACTTGGCTTGCATCAAGTTGATTTTGTCAAACCTTTTATCATCTGCGACAGAATAATTCAGAATTCACCACCTGAAACTTTACTTACTTGCCGATAGTTATTAGTTGCCAGCCATCTGTTGCATACAATTCTGCCCCAAGCTGACAAAATCAGCACCACAAACCAACCTTTCTCTCGCTTCCCCGGCTATACTCTGAGGCTTTACCACCAAGTATTTAGTTTTCTATGAAACACTCGCATATTTAAGTGCATTGATTTATTATCTGTCTACCTTCATCAACAGCTTTTTCGTTTGGCACTGCTTTATACGTTTCCTCTGACAAGGAGTCTCCACAGGTTTACAGAGTCTAGAACACAGATCACTACTTCCTCTTAAACCTCCTGTGCTCGTGTCGGTTGCGCTAGCTGTAGCTATTTCCTCCAGTTCTTCCGTTCTTCTCTGTGTGGTGGGAAGTTGGTAGAGAGCATCTTTTCCCCAGGCTTGGCCGTAGTCGATAGACGCTCTGCTCACATTTACAGACCCTTCAACCATAGGAGACACAATTATCAAGTTGGAAAATTTGTTGGCCATAGCCTACAGTAGTAACCTGTTATCTTCTACTGTAACACGGCTTACCATCGCAGTCATCCAAGAAGTGATTTTGAATACGGGAATAAAAACACTTATTTACTGTTATTTAATTGTTTATCTCATATATAATATTTGATAGCTTAATGCGAATTTGGCTACTTGTTTTTGATTTTAGTGTTGTTTAAACAATTTTATGTTAGTAGATTCCTTGGCGTAAAGAGCACTCCACGCCACCAGATACATATATTTACATCATGCGAGACAAATATTTTATTATTTAATTCCATAAACCAGGGCAATAGAAGCCATGTCATTTCTGACGAATTTTAATCCTACCTTTTTACGATAATCATTTAACGAAAGTATTTGTTTAGAACTGTATTTCAGGGTAATTCAATATATTGAAAAAATGTACACAAAACCTGTAAATGCAAAATTGTTCCCTTTGTTTCGATTTTCTTTGCAGTTTAGATTAGATCTGTTAAAACAGACAACATATTAATTTTCATTAGGAGCAAATTTTGCTTCGTCATGATTGTTCGCCACCTCTTCTAAATTAGGAAGCATATATTTTACACAGCTCTCATTTTTCCGACTTTTCTTTAATTAATAGTTTTTTTTTCGTCTATTATTTGCAAATCTGTCTCAACATAAAAACCACACACCTACAACAGCTACTAATACATCGCGAAAAAATAAAGCAAAACTTGTCTATTCACGTTGACTTTGCTTAGACCATTGAAAACTAGATATATATAATTCCAATCTGTCATTGCATCCTACTTTAAAATTTTCTGTTAATTAAAACACCACTCAAAACACAAAATAAAGTGAGTGAATAGGAATTGTCTGTCCTTGAAAGCTTCGTAGATGGAATGTATAAGCATGGGCATTTGGCACATGTTCTATTTATCTACGTAGGTCAATAATATTTGAAAGTACATCAAAAGAATAGAAAAGTGTTCTTTAATTATAGTGGGTGAAACCTTATGTGAGTTTTAAAATAAAAAAATTAATATAATGTTTTTTATATCCTGTGAAAGGCACTGGGACAAATCATTGTAAATAGTGTCCACCATGCAATAAAAAAGGCACAGATTAGTAAGCATAACATTAACGATTCATTGTGTGGTACATTGCTCACGTATTTGTAAAGAATTCTCTTTATTTGAAACTTGAGTTGCCACCGCGAAATAATACTAAATCCAGGCTAATGCGATTTCGCAATTTCTCAATAGTCATATATCTTTATGTTTAAAACAGTTTATTCTAGAAGCATATTACAGTCAAAGAAAGAGATGATGGAGTATAATCTTTTGCTTAGAAAATGTGACTGCCTTCGAATTCATTCGCACCAGACTACTTTCATATTTTAGCCGGATTAGTATCTTGTTTCATTTTTGTATGGCCTATAGTTTCCGCAATGCAATGTTGAAAAGTTTAAATCTGACGCCACTTCATATTAAAAACGTCTATGAAACTGAAGTTTTGAATCTCTTCGACTTGCAAAAGAGTTAATTTTAGTCATGTTAAAGGACTTTCAACTATTGAGAGTGCATAATATAACAATATTTTTCTCACTATTTTCCTTGAACTCAGTTCGAAGAAAATAGAGAATCTATTTACACCTCCGAATAATATTTGAACATCTTAGATTGGTTTTAGAAAAATGATTAAAACCATTACTGTTTTGCATAATTAGTCGGCTTCTGCTTCGGCAAGTGTCAGCAAATACGATACAGTGCCGGTAAAAATGATAAGACACTCCATATTTTTCAAGAAATCGTAAAAAAATAAAACAATCTCAAAAAGCTGTGTATGTATCTGAGACTATCGCACGGCATTACATTCCCCTGACTAATTAGCCAAAGATTAGCCGAATAAAATAAAGTTAATTGCAGGTAGGTACAAAAGATACAACCCTATACATTTTTGCCATTTAAGAATGATATTTAAGTAATGAAAGGCAACTATTTATAATATTTTAAGATTTAATTGAGATTTCTTCCTTTATTATAATTTCTATCATTCTTTTTGGTAGGATTTTATGCAATTTTCTAGCATATTTTTTTCAAAATCTGGGCTCATGTAGAGGTAATAGATTTTCTAATTCCTTTGTGTCTTAAATTTGCTCAGATTCAGCGTTAACAACTCAAGTCAGCTGACACCAACAATTTTTGATAATATTTAGTTATGGAGACCTTGCTGCTATTGCTACTGGAAGTACTGTTTAACGTTTGTATTGTGAATCGCAGCATTATCTTGTTGAAAAAATGAGCGGCTGACTCGCTGTTTCGGCTTAACTATTGTCAAACGGCTCACGAACCATTTCCACATATCGGAAGCTGTTTATATTTCCAGTTGACCGTCTGTTGTATCTTATAGCAGCCCAAATCATTACACTTCCGCCACCATGTTATATCTTGCTCAAAACTCTCATTTCTTTCCTTAGGTTGGGTCCGTTGATATTAAATTTCATTTTGTTTGTAAAAATAACACGATGCCATTTTGGTGTGGCCTTTTTGTGCTGTTCTGTGAGAGATGGTTTTCTCTGGTATTTACGGCGTTTGCGATGCTTTGCCCGTGCGATAATATTCGAACATTTGTGATTTTCGTTTCAATGCCCGCCTTTGGTACGATTTGTCGTACGGTAAGTGTACAATTAGATGCAAATTAAAATAATTCTCCGTTCGAACTGAGGACTTATAGCTCTTGGAGGCTATTTTGACTTCTTCTTGGTATAATTTTCAATATTCTGAGTAAAATTGTAGATATCTACCCATTGTTACGAGCTCAAAATAAAAATCTAGTAAAAGCTTCAATTATTGAAATCCAATTTTATAAATACTTTTCGTCTTTTTTACGGGACAAACGTTCACACCCGAATAAACAGATCATAGTTTTTTCCTTGGTGTCTTATCTTTGAAAAAAATCCAGGGCTAATTTCTCACGGGAATGTAATGCGGTGCGACAATTTCAGGTACATACGTAGGCTGAGCAGAAAGTTATGAGAAAAAATAATAAAAACCCAAAATTTATCAACAAAAATGCATTCATTGCTGCAAAGTGCATTTATGGTGTTTTATATACTTGTGCATGCGCACAAACCAATCCTTGAAGCAGTGTTTCCAATCTGTAGATGACAGGCTCAAAACATGGTGTTTTAACGCTTCTTTGGACGTCTTTGGACGATGAAAATTGTTGTCTGCGCACCTTATTTTTGATTCTTGGGAACAGAAAGAAATCAATGGGTGCAAAATCGAGAATGTATGGCATACGACCCATTAATTCGATGTTTTGAGTGCTCAAATACTAGCTTGTTTGGTGTGATGTGTGTGAGGTCGAATTGTTGCGGTGCAAAATGATTCGTCGTTTTAAGTTGGATTCTGTTAATATACCGAAAACTTCTTGCAAAAAAATTGTCGCATACTAAACTGAATTAACGGTTTTTTGATTTTCAAGACCCACAGTTGCCAAACGACCGGTTTTCGAAAAGAAATACGCCACCATTTGCCTCGCAACGCTCCGAGCTCGCACAACTTTTGTTGGACTTTTTTCAAATTGAAAGACCGAAACGGTTGATCGCCCTTTTCTTTCTGGCTCATATGCATATATCCACAACTAATCACTTGTGACAATGCTATAAATGAGATTTGAAGCACCTTTGTTCAATTTATCAAGCTTTTTAGGGCAACAATCGACGCGAGCCTTTTCTTGGGCATCAGTCAATTTATGTGGAAACCATCGTGCACATACCTTGCGCACACCCAAATGTTCATGCAAAATCACATGTGTGCTTTTCACATCAATGCCTAATGTTGCTGCAATCTGACAATCTTCTAATATCAGTTCTCGCCCAGCATCGACGTTTCCTGGCACAACAACAGTTTTTGGATGACCTTCACGAGGCTCGTCTTTAAGTGAACGTCATCCACGTTTGAATTCATTGTACCAATTACAAACACTCGCCAAAGATGGTGTTTTGTTGCCAAAAGTCGAATTAAGAAGAAGCTTCTTCAAAAACAAGGATATTGTTGTTCAAAGGTGGCAAAGGGAATGAAAAATACATTCACTTGATTAAAACATTATAAATTTATTTTGACATTTAAATTACTTTCTTTGTATGCACAACGCTAGGACGCACGATCACGCACGCTCCTTTTGCTACTACCGATGCTGGTCGACTCATCGTCTCGCTGCTTCCTCGTGTCGTTGAAGGCTCTGTCGCTGCCGTGTGGTCATGATACCAACACGTGTTTCACCGAGCTGCTAATAATTTGGCAGCTAGGTACAGATATGAAAGAGTGAATCTTGAAGTTTATCTTGTATAAGTCAGTGAAAAACTTGGATTCATACCCAGTTTCACGAAATTTTACCTTGTTGCTACCTTTTTACATATTTCATTAAAATTTTTAAAAATTACTTAATTAAAAATTTTCTTCTGCAGCTGAAGATAAAAAGTATCACTTGCTTTCTGCTTTATTTTTAATGGCTGATACTATTTTTGTTCATTACTTGTTGATATTTCTTTCATACTCCGTTAATGGTCCATTTTAATTCACATTTTTGGTCATTCAGGGCTTACTTTGCTTACAAACTTTCTTCTATCTTAGTGTTTTACACTGATTGCCTCAATACATTCAGAGTCATAGTTGCAGGTATAAGGTAAACTTGGGTATACGAGGTCTGTTCAAAAAGTACCCGGAATTTTGTTTTTTTCAAAAAAAAAAAAAATTTATTTATTCGTCTACATCAATGTGGTCCCCTTCAAAATAGTCCCCCCAGATATAATACACTTATGCCAGCGTTTTTTTCAATCTTCGAAGCACTTTTGATACTCACTTTTTGGTATGTCCTTCAGCACTCTCAGCGATTCGGCCTTTATTTCTTCAATCGAGGAAAAACGCCGACCTTTCATGGGTCTCTTCAACTTTGGGAACAGGAAAAAGTCACACGGAGCCATATCTGGTGAATATGGAGGTTGGGGCATGACTACGGTATTGTTTTTGGCCAAAAAATTACAAACAAGCAACGACGAGTGAGCAGGTGCGTTATCGTGGTGCAAAACCCATGAATTCTTTTTCCATAAAGCGGGGCGTTTTTTGCGGATTGCTTCACGGAAACGTCGCATAACTTCAAGGTAATACTCCTTACTAACCGTACGATCTTGTGGTAAGAACTTTTGATGCACTATGCCATTATAATTGAAGAGAACAGTAAGCAAAACCTTGACATTTGATCGAACTTGACATGCTTTTTTCGCTCTTGGTGACGTTGAATGCTTCCAGGTGGACGATTGTGCTTTGGTTTCGACATCATAACCGTACACCCATGTTCCATCACCAGTTATGACCTTTTCAAGCAAACTTGGATCGTCGTTGACGTCATTTAACAGCTCCTGAGCGATGTTCATGCGATTATTTTTTTTGGTCAAAATTCAGCAGTCTTGGAATGAATTTTGCTGCCATTCGTTTCATGCCCAAAACTTTTGAAAAAATGTTATGACATGAGCCAATTGATATGCCAACTTCATCAGCAACTTCTCTAATTGTTATTCGGCGATCATTTATAACAGTTTTTTCCACTTTTTCCACATTTTCATCGATTATTGAAGTGCTGGGTCGACCGGAGCGTTCGTCATCTTCAACGTCTTCGCGGCTATCTTGGAAACGCTTATACCACTCGTAAACACTTGTTTTTTTCATAGCAGACTCACCATAAGCTTATTGTAACAGTTCACACACTTTTTTACACTTTATTTCATTTTTTACGCAAAATTTAATACAAATTCTTTGACTCTTCAATTCTTCCATTGTTTAAACAAACAAAAATTGCAGAGCTCATAAAAACACGTCGAACCTTAGCGACTACCACAGACAAAGTAAACAGTGAATATGGCTGAAAATTTTATCATACTTTAGGGGCATGAATACCAACACAATAATATAAATAATATTTTGACAATCGGACTCTCCAGACCCGCGAAATTTAAAAATTCCGGATACTTTTTGAACATACTTCGTATGAAAAAACTGGTATACTACTAAGTTTACTTTTGTCAAGTCTATGAGGTACGCAAAAGTAAAGATTTTCCCTTGGCGTCTTCCTATCCTATTTCTGAAATATTTTAATCTGGGCGATCGATCGAAAACGTGATTTTAATTTCAAACATAAATCAAATCTGCACATGTTCCACATGAAAGCGATTTTTTTTTACTCTCAGCTCTAAATCTTTATCCCTAAATACCTTGTATAACTTTCCACCAATATACATGTATTTTTTCCAACTCTTCGCATAAAATCGATGAAAAATAGATTGGTCAGGCTTCAAAAAAATGGGGTCTTATCTACTTCTCCTAACTAAAGTTGGGCACTGTAACATGATATGGGGATGGATTATTCTTTATTCACCGAGCTACAGCTCCGACAGAAATATTCGAACCAAACCCTTACACTTCCCACCCTTTGAGGTGGTAGTCCATGAGAACGACCACAACAGAGCTAAAAGCACTGCGAGTTTAACAGCAACTTAGTGTGTATCCATGAAGGCCCAGAGCTGCCTTGCGATCACACGAAATGACTCTAATCGAGGACTTCTTGACGTCCTAAAAGTATTTTTCTGATGATATTGACGTTCCTATAGAGAAAGGGACTCCGCAAACAAGCTACCAATCCTTATTTGTTTGTTAGTCTCAAGATATTCCCAAACACTCATTTATCCAGGTACCCAGGTACATTTAGCAGCAATCCTGGACACTGTACAAGTACCAGTAAGGGTATTTATGTTATAGGGGTTAGTGGTATCTTACAATGTTTATTTAAAAAAAAACAATGTAAACTCCGAGTATGCGATCACGAAGAAGGCAGTCGATTACTTAAAAACGCTACTATCTGCGCCTGAAAGGCATTATAATAGTCTAAGGAATGAAAGAACAGCCTTAGATTCACCTTCTCCGAGTAAGTACTACTGCCGACTTTCTTGCTCAGTTTTGGGCTATTGGTTAAGACATGAGTAAGCCCTATCTCGAGGGTGACATTAGTATTCCATTCCTCCGTACCAGGAATACCAATGCAACGAACCGCTTAGAGAAGTAAGATTGACTTGCTGTAGGGTTAATTGATTCTTTGGTAACAAATAAATCAGCATAAAAAAGCTCGTTAGAAAGAGTGATGCGGATATTCGTTGTTCCAAAAGTGCGGCCAACTTTCAAACTAATTCAAGCAGTGGTTGGTAGCCTTAAGAGCAACCTTACACCAAAACGCTACTGCATATAGTAGTGTAGGCTCAACAAAAGCGATTGAAAGCCACGTAATAATGCAGGGCTGTAAACCTCACGTTACTCCAATGGCTCTTTCAAAGCAGTTAAGTCCACTGAAAACTATCCGCTATCTTTTTGTTTCATATTTGTACCACTGTAACTTTGAGTCGATGATCAGTCTCAAATATTTGGCACTCTAGCTAAGGTCAATATAGACTCCACTCAGTAAGTTAAATGGAGGAATTTAATCTTAATAATACAAGCTACGTTTGACGTTTGGAGGACTAAATAATACTAGGAGGATAATTTATCCTCTCCGAAAGTTTAGATACTCGTAGATTCTTTTCTGATATTGCAATGATTATGTCGTCCAAATAAGCAACCACTTTGTAGCCAGAGCCTCCTCAGAAGATTATTTATCGTGATGTTCCACAACAAGCAAGAGGTGTGCCTGTCTTGACTCCTTGACTCAAGTATGTATTCCCCAAAGAAGAGAGTACCTTTCTATTCTTGGGAAACTGGTAGAAAAAAAAGTTAAAAACAACAAATTAATTGAAATATTATTTCACTGCTCTTTAACTACAGTCGTTTTTTTTTTAACCACCACATGTTTAATTACTGTCATTTTGTTTAGTAAATATAATCTTTTGCATTGAAATTTTCAAATCTTTCACAGCAAAACAGCAAAGAAACGACGGAATTGTATCTGGCATAATTTGCTACCGCTGGACGTTGGTATAATAATTTTAATTTATATGTGCCAGTGTGCTATGAATACGCAAAAGTAGAATTAAATTTGTCGAAATTCAATTTTAATTATGTTTGAAATTCATTCCTACAATGTTTTCGACATCATATTCGCGGCAGATTGAATTCATTCCCTTATTTTTATATATTTCGGGATCACTTTTGCGTAATGTCAATAAAAGATAATTAACCATTTCCAATTAACCCTAATAGATCCCGAAGTAGCTGTTTCATTTTTTTTTACCAAGCGAACGAAATTGCCGAAATGTCAACTAGTGATGCTGCGGAAGGTATCCGTCCGCAGTACAGGTCTGATGATGAGCACATCATTTACATATCTACCTGAACGATGAAAATCCCTAGGCATTTCGCAGTGGCAGGAAGCCTCATTGGTCTATAGTCTGTTATCAGTGATTCCAGCTTTTCGCAAACATATCTTGTGGGTATGAGTGAATGTGCTCAACGGAGGAGTATCATGACATGCGGATGAGTTGCAGTTGCCAGGAGGCCTGTTTTCACCAATTGCGTCCCTTGAAATAACCTGAACTGTTTTAACTTACTTTGGATGCGGGCTGCCGACCTTCCTCTCAAACCATAATATAAAATTTATTAAAAGCAAATAGGCAACGTTCTTTCGTGTCCGCTATTAAGTAAAACGCTTAAATGACTTTCATGGCGAACCCTCAAACATAACCACGTCCTTGTGAGCGACACGCTCTGACAGTTAGATTTGGATCTGTGGGAAAAGATACGTACGGATGTGTGTGTTCAATTTCAGACAGTTGGTTGAAGTATCCCCTTTGCCTCTGCAAACTCTGAGCAGAAACGATAGCAGCATAATTATGTTGGTATATTAAGTGTAATGTTTTCGAGGCTCTTTGCGCTAGTGCAAAGAAATGCCAAGGTTTTGCGTTAATGAGAGTCCGCCATCAAACAAATAGATCGTTTGCTGAAGGTGCAAAAATCACAGCTGGTAGAGCTGAAACGATTCGCATAATTAAAATTAACTTAATTGGAATTTATGTGTTGAAGGTAATATAGCTTTGTTTAGGTTACTGTTTACTTTCCTTATTGCTTTTCTTCGCTTATATTGTAGCTGCACTGCTTTGAAGAAAACGCATATGTGACTCGAATATGGTCTTAGTTCAAATCGGATAAAACTCAGAATGACGTGCTTGGCTTGCCGCAACCAAAGTAACGAAATCCTTATATCTCAATGAATATAAATTGAAATATGTCAGGATGTCAATGTTACGAAAAAAATATTACTTTCCGCTTGATTGAGCGTTATCATTATGTAAATTTTCGAGGAGAAAAGGAGCGTATAATTTTGTTTATCATGATCCTTAAAGCTAGATATACTTTAGTGTCATTGTCAAATTTTTCTCAAGGAAGAATTCTGAAATATGCTCGAATATAAAGCTTAAGAATCAATTTGAAAACAGCTTCCGCGTTTTGAATTTAAATGACTTTTCTGTGTCCTCGAAGGTTAAAGAATATTTAATATGTTTATTAGACCTGAAACATGTGAGTGAAAATTGTAAATTTGAAAAACATTTTACTACATAACATGTTCCCAACAAGCACATCAAAAGCAAGCAACAACATGTTTTAAATACATACAGAGACACTGTAATGACTTTATTTTCTGACAGTCGAAGGTACCAAATCAACCTTTATCTTGAATAGAAATAAATGTTTTAAACTTTGGGACTTATGTGAGAGCAATACATTTTTGTCGTTTCAACGTAATTGGTGGCCACAATTTTTATCACACTTTTGAGTAAGATTTAATTTATTTATATACAGTAAAGTCAAGTAATCCTATGACAACCATCGTACGGTTCTAGGAGTTAAAGCTGATAAAGAGGTTCATCACAAATTTCAAATCAATGTGAATACGAGCGGGGAGTGATTAGTTCCATGATTCACTTTAGCCCTTTTTAATTCAGGCACCTATTCAGAGCTAGGTGAACTCAAAGCTTGGTGCGCTGATCTTCGTCAGAAGCTGGATTCAAACCAGCGATCCCTTATACAACAAGCTAGTGCTCTTTCTACTAGGCTACTCAAGCTTCCTCAAGTGTGTATGAATAAAAACAAATCATTTTTATTGTAGCAGACTGGTTGTCCAAAAAAAACCTGCAATCAGCATTTTGTAAATATGACGTAACAACAATCTAAAATATACAAATTAGCAAGAAAACACAAACTTTAAACTAGCAATGACCGATCATGAACAATAGGTCAGGGTCTATCCCGAAACTATTGCGATCTTTTTGTGCTGTTTCTATTAGTAGCAGTGTCTTACCTTATCTCTCACTTCACTCCTTGCATCACATTGAGGTTTTCAGATGCTTAGATAGAAAAAGCTCGTATAAAATTAAAAAAGGCGGATTTACATACGTATCTTCAAAAATTTTGCGTATTAGGATCTAAAGCTAAAGAAGTAATCAAACAGACAATGTGGGATTATTATTTGCATCGAAACTTTAGTCTGTTTTAATCAACCAAAATCCTTATGGAGCTACATCCATTTTTTTTAATTCAATTTCCATTTTTCCTGTTTTTCATTCATCTCGATGATACAGCTGCAACAACTTCACAGGCAATTTGCGATCTATTTGTCAGTTTTTTCTCCTCTTTCAATAAAAATGCAAAGCAAAGCTGCCTCCTACAGATTTATATTTTACTTCACCAACCCTTTTTTTGATTAATACTGATCCATTAGAAGTTGAGTATCTAGTGCGGAACCTTACTTCCAATGTTAGTCCTGGCCCTGATGGTATTCCCAACATTGTAGAGAACTCACTTTTTTCTTCCCTTTGTGTTCTGTTATCTGTAATTTTCAGGTTCGTCAGGTGCAATTCCAGCATCGTTGGTTACTGCAAAAATTTTCTCTATTTTAAAATCTTATGATTCGTCCTCTATTTGTGACTGTCGTCCTATTTCTCTTCTTTGCTGTTTCAGTAAACTTTTTGAACGCTTTATCTAAAAAATGAAACCTTTCTCCAACCTTTTTTCGCTGAGCAGCATGGTTTTGCTAACAACGACCAAACATATGGTTATCGAGGCTTTTGACTACGTGAACAACAGCCTGCTTCTCAAAGAACTTGGAGGTTTTGGAATTTCCAGTCCCCTTCATTCCTGGTTCTCTTGCTATGTTTTTAGCCATCACTGTAGAGTTAAACATGACGGCTTTTTCTCTTCTCCTTTTTTCCCACCTATGTGGTTCCTTGAGGTTCTATTTTCAGTCCTTGTTATCCTGCTAGTCAATAATTTTTCTCTTGCTGTCGGTTCCTCTTGTCTTTTTTATGCGGGTGACCTAAAGTTATATAGAGCAATAAAATGTGCAAACGACTGTCACGAGCTTCAAGTAGATTAAGTTGCCCGTCATTGCTGGTCCCAATCCAATTATCATCTTTTAAACATTTCGAAGTGCCGCCAGGTGTAATTCACAAATACCCCTTATCTATTTTGCTACCTTTGTCTGATATTTTACAAATTGTTTTAAAATTTTACTGATATGCAAAAACTGAAATTCGAACCAGAGTTTCAAAAATGGCTGGCTTCGTTTTGCGTTCTTTTTACTTGTTTACTAACATTTCATCTTGTAAACATTTTTTACGCTAGTACGTAGTATTCTTGAATATGCGTAACAAATCTGTAACCCTCGTTTTAAATACCTATCTAATGAATACCTATCTTAAATTTAATAAGCAGTACAAAAACCAATTAAACTCACGCGTGGATCTAGACGGCAGTATCAGTGTTCTGGAACCACTGAAAACTTAATTACCACAAATTCAAAATAATTAAGGATTAAACCACTAAAAAATTAATATTGTAATAAAAAAAAAGCAAAATTATAAATACAGAGTTATTTTAAACATAACAATGTCTTGAAATAGAAATTTTCTGAAATTTGCCTTAAAATAAGACTTTTTGCTCAAGTTTTTAATACGTTTCATGTTTTTTCGTCTGTTTTTTTAACGAGTTTATCGAATTATTTGACGACTTTATAAAAATTCGAATAAGCCCACAGTATGCAATAAATACTGAGTTTCGCCAGATTCTGCCCGAAAAATCGACTATCAAAATAACAACCACAAAAGCCTAGCGTTAATAGAAGTCTTGGCATGAACTTCAGCCTAAGTTAAAATAAATAACTAAAAATAACAATTTACAGAAATTGAATATTTTCCAGCACACAACAAAACTAAAAAATATCCTAAAAACTTCCTCCGAATCTCTGCAACCAAATAATTGATTGCAATCCAAATTTTACCATTCGCCATTTCAATTTTCACTCCCGAAGTCGAGTTCCGCCGATCGGTCACCGTCATGTTCATCATCACAGACTCAACCGCCAGCTGACAGACCCGTTACTCAAAGGCTAAAATCCAACTGTCCTCCAGAGAACGAATCATTCCCTTCGACTCAACATGGTTTGAGGGTCTCCTGTATAAAATTATCAACTTCGGTTTCCTTACTTGGTTAATTAAATTTTTGATAGCTTTCTCAGTCACAGGAAGGTATTTGCCACTTTCATTGTGGCTTTCTGTGGCGAATTTCTAATTGAATCAGGTCTAACTCAAGGCTCCGCCTTTGGACCGATTTTCTTCAATGACAGACATGACATTACTAAAATCTCAAACTCTTCCACAGGTGTTAGTATTAATGTCTTTGCAGACGATCGCCTCTACTGGAACTCTCAGCACAACCCACACTTTATAGCAGCGGTCTTACAGCGGCATGCGAAAATTCTTATAATTTACTACTCAAATTAGGGCTTGCAAATAAATGCTAGTAGAAGTGAGCTCATATTTTCAAAGGATATTAGAAAGTTTACATAAAAAGAGTAAGAAATCTTAAAAAAGCCAAAATTATTATTAATAACCAGACGTTTGCCCGTTCGAAGATCGTGAAATATCTAGGTATAAAACTTGATTCTCATTGTAACCATAGCCACCATATCCAGTCAAGCCTGAAGCGACTCTATCTTCAAGTCAAACTCCACTATTTCCTCCAAAGCAAAAAAAAATCATCTTCTGGTAAATGGGAATAATTAGCGATAATTATTAAAAATGTTTAACGCAATGATCCTTATTTTGGCATCAAAAATACTATGCCAAGAGTCATTTGCGACATTGAGTGCGTGAAAAAAGAGACCACAATAAAAATAATTTCGTTCAGAATCCTTTACTTGCATTTATCGTAGATAAACTATGTGCATAATGACTGGATAAATGAAGTGAAATGAAGTGAACGCTCCATCCGATCAGTCTGTTTGCATTTCCTATGCCACTGTCTGGTTCAAATTAAGTGCACTCGATAATCAATTGATTTCGCACCTGTCAAATACTTACACGCAACCTAAAATCAATGGCTGTTATGTAATGCGTGACCATTTGAAAGTACATGCCTAACAGATGATTTGCTTCAAATTCCTGAAAATCATCGAAACTAAGTTTGATTCAGCCATCAATCTACACGAACAACCTGTCTATCCTTCGGTTCAGTGATTATCAGAACCCACAAAAGCTACGTTAAGCTTAGGCAAGAGGCTTCATTTTCGTATCAACAGGTGCCTCGTTTAAATAATAACAAGTTCTTATTCATCACGGACTCGATATTTTTCCGCATCGTTGTTTTTAAATAATCTAAAAGTATTCACGAGCAAACAAACTGAGCATGGAACTCGCATAAACCCTCTGTCTATAAAATTGTAGTGTTTCAAACGGTAAAAGCCGCCAACAATTTTTTTTTCGGTAGCAACTGAAAAAATATTATAGCTCTGACTGGTTTTTCATTTTTCCCTAAACTGTAGCAACTACGAAATAAAACGCTCCTACATTCACTTATCCAAGGACGGAACGAACTCGATTCAATTTTAAAATTTCATTATGGGATGCCGGGATAAATTGACAGCAGTCATGTTCCACTCGTTGCGATAAATACCAGCCAAGTTTTATGGTCGATGTGCTCCTGAAATGCTGAGTGGAGGAACGTGGTGATGTGATGTGGCTGCGCGAATAATATTCCAAGGATTATTTGCTGTCGTGCACGTGCTGGTCAGCAGCACATCTAACTACAGGCATATTTCATATCACATTAGCTTCTGGAATGCTGTGTCTAGTGACTTCTGGCATGTAAGAATGCGAAAAATGAATTCAGAGAAGGTTTTCTGTCTGTAGAATGTTTACATCTCTAGGACGACGATTATTTCATGTTGCGTCCTAAAACTCAATTAAACAGCTAGCATTAATTGAGTTATACATTCAAGAGTATACCAGTGTGGGTTACTTGAATAAATATAAACTCGAATTAAGAAGTAGTTTGACGTAAAGAAGTTAACTATCTTGTTAGAAACTAGTCCAAATCAATAGTTCCAGTGGGCGATGACGTTTACTTTATATGTATGTATTCTCTTGCATACAAGTTATTATGGCATGTTGGGTAAAAACTTCAATTAACACAGCTTCCACGGGCTTAAGCAAAATACTTGACAGCCAAAATGTCCAAAATGAAGACTAAATTGACAACATAACAGGTTCGAATTAACAACCAACTAACTGACTCATCTGGCACAAATGTTGTGATGAAGCAAGTCAAAAAGCTAGGCCCTCTGTTATTCAATTTAGCACTTGAACATGTAATAAGGAAGGCAGCTTCCTCGGACACAGGGGCAATTTGCTGTATAAATGCAGCCAAATAGTCGACTTTAATATTTTTTTCACGTTTCTTCACATCCGTTAAAGAACTCTTGTTTAAATTTGATCCAAAAAGAAAGAAGTAGGCTTGACGTCAACGAGCCAAAGTAAGATTACCTCATAGAACATGTCTGTTGACAATCGAATTTTAAATAAGAGGGAAATTTTATATTCTATGCTGTGAAATGGACATTAAAATGTAATGAAATCGACGAAATAAAACGTAAAATAAAGTTCGTTAATAAAACATATTCCAATTCATTGATACTAAAGACCAGCTGCATACACAGTAAAACAAGTTCATGTTTATAAATCAATAAAAGGACCCGTGTAATGTAACTGATGTAAAAAAAAAACGCCTGTTCGCGGTGCATCCTGGGTTACGCTAAATGATCTAGACTTAGACTCTTAATTTTTGCATTTGGCCTGGTGGCTGTACCATCTCGGACTTAATCATCTCAGGCGCGTTATCAAGCAGTGAAATTCGCTTCGTGCACGGTTCCAGGTTAATACGATCATCTCTGTCCCGTAAAAACCCTGGCAGACCTCAGAGTACATTCTTAGTCTCGTTGCCATTAAGTTGGTGGTGTAAGTTCATTTGAGGTGGACTACTGATTTGCACCGATCTCGCTCTAAGCACTTGTCTTTACTTGGCCTCGTTGCTCGCATAAATCAACATGGGACCATTAAAGCAGCTGCGCATACCGACTGAGATAGCGGCTTTGAAAGGGGATTCTTTCTGCTTAGAAAATAAAACAAATAAACTTACTTCAAATCTCATCAGGCACAAGTCTGCCACTAAGTCCAAACCACCATCTAATGTCAAGGAGGAGACTGCTCCGTCGGTTGCAGCTTAAGCAACAGGAAGCGGAGATATGGAGAGTAAGGCAGCTCCATTGATCTCCATCACATCCTCAACCACTGCTTCAGGTAGTTTCGAGGCTTTGGTCACAAAGCTTGGCCCGGAGAATGCCAGTCCGACTCTCAGCAAGAGCTACTTTTGGTGCCGCCTCCTCTTCAGATACAAAACACTCTTCCGCCAACTCTTCTTGGGCTTACTGAACTAGAATGACATCCTTCGAATTTCTGAGGAAGTAAAAGAACGTTCCTCTTGACATAATGGACAAAAGGACAAAAAGTCCCTTCAAAATGTCGCTTCTTTAAACACAGCATATTCAGCTCAGAACCGACAGAGGTTGACTGAGCAAAAATCAGGGCAGGAAGGATTGTAAAAAAAAGCTTATGGTAGCAGCAACAGAGATAACTCTGCCATTTAATGAAATGTCCAAATAGTGCCTTGTCTGAGCCGTAATTGACGCCAGCAAAGGAAATGGAATCATCTTCTCTGAAAATTGGCTTAAAATAAGGGAGACTCTATTCAGGGTCTGCTGCTAGCTACAAAAAGCCAGCTCGGGTCCTCCATCTACAGTGAACGACGCGGGCTTATAGAAAGGAATCAGGCTGGTTGCACGATCCACTATCGGCCAATTTCGACAAGCTGCCAAGATGCAGGGCATGGATTCCTTGTTTTAATTTGGATCCAGTGGAAGTCCTGGACGTTATTCGTCTCTTCAACCCAGATTTTTCTACGGAGTGCTGGATTTAAATACTTGAGAATTTCGAATTTAATGGACCCCAAGATGGTTAAACAAATCAGTAATATACTTTTTTCATGATTACGCTTTTCATCTTAAAAGAAACGAATTTACTAACTCACCATCATTTGAATTCTGCCTGGTCCATTTAACCCTGCTTGAATTTGCTTCCAAAAGAATAATCGTTTTTCAGTTTTGACTTATAATGTCAAGGCGCTACTCAAATTTTAAGATGGCGATTAAAAAGGATATACGGTCTAATTGTTTTTGCCAACCCTCTTCAAAATAATTTTTGACGTGTTCTAGTGAACGACTTTTTTGAATGACGAAAATTAGAATCAGATCAGATATTTTTTGTTTGCTATTTTGCATCGATAAATTAAGTACAAATATAAGTAAAATTGAGTTTACCTACGAGTGGTACTAAAGAATCTGGAGCTACCAAGCTATGCTGCCCCACACCACCAAGCGCTTTCTCCAGTTTTTGAGGCACTGCTAGCTGGCAGTCTGCAGTTCATTACCATTGCTATTTCCACGCAAACTTTTGAAACTTTCCGTATATTTTTAATTAAGGCATATGTATGCTGCTATATCTATGTCGCAGCTGGTCACGAATCGACAGATTCTACTTCTTCTAAATATTGGATCTACCGTTACATCAACAGGCAAAACTGATTTTGTAGAAATATCTTTGAATGCACACATTCGTTACTCGAAATAACAATCAAGTCGTTTGGAAAAGTATTTCCTTCACAAAATTGTGAAGGCTTCTATTTTCAAGTCCTTACTAGTGTTAATACTTTATTGTTTCAGCATAAATTCATTCCCGAAGATTGTTACCCGTAATGTAGTTAGCATTGGCTAAGTACAATTTCATTCCATAACATGAGCAAAGGCTTAAGTTTCAATAAAGATATTACGTACAACCAGAAATGTATTAAAATATAATAATAAGGCTCCCCCATTCCACCAACACGTCCAAAATCGCATAGGAAAACAGACAGGGCATTTGTATCAAGCTGTCTCATGAGGCAGCTATGTAGTTCAAAATTTTTGAAGAAAATCGATGCTATAGCCTACGGAACGTGAAAATGCATATGAATATGAGCTTCTCACAATATTTAAAGTCCTATTATAAATAGAAAAACCAAGAGGCATGTAGGTCTTTTGAAGTGTATAAGTATGGGGAAAACGCATTGATGTATATGCTCGTGCTTAGTTATTTATCAAGAATGAGCTGTTTGCTGCAACCTGGATGGCATCAAAGAAAAATATACCTAATGAGGACTCACCTTGCCGTAGGAGAGAGAACGACCGATTCGTGGAACTTGTTGAATTGTGTCTCATAAATGTTTAATTCTCTACTCACCTCCAAATGCTGTGACACGAATAAAACTCTTGATGAAAAACGACAAGACGTTTATGTGTGGCAGCATGTATTAAATCAATTTCAACTAAATATCTACTCGCGAAAAACTGCTCGTCTGCATGAAACTTCAAAGACATATTAAAACTAGATAATTTCGCGCATCTTTGCTGTCGTAGCACATGGTTGAGCTGTTTTTCTAAAAAAGGATTAAAAAAATATATGATTTTGAGCGATTTTGAAGTCTACTGGGTGCACTTGTATGTCGCTTGTGGCTAAATTGCCGCTTTCATGTCTCTGTAGCGTTTAATGGCGTCGCATGCAATCTCGTTAGCACGCCCTATATCATCTCTTCAGGTGTTCAGCGCGAAAAAAATTGACATTATGCATGTCTATATGTTTCCAGACATGGCGATTTTTATTCCAGTTTCTGAAGCAAACCTGCATTGTACATGATCTTGATATTTGCTTTCATTAAGCTTGCTTTAAAAAAAAAATATTTAGTACTATTCAGCTCGGATAAAAACAAAAAATTCGTCAATGGGACCTTTACTGCAATTTTTTTTAAAGTGTTTTAAGTAGTATGAAAAACATTTACAGTGACACATGTCTATCTGATTTCTATAAGCGCTTGCAAATCTTACCAAGCATTACAACTACCTAGTTTCAACAGAATTATATTAGCTTAAGAGTACTAAGCAGCGATTACCACTAGATGTAAAAGTTAGATTTGAACTGAAACTGCATTTCAAATGAAATTTGTTGAACAAACCAGAAATATATGTACATCCGATCCAAAAGAGTTTCAGACAAGAATAACTTATAAATCGAACAAATCTTGTGCTTTCAAAGTAGATGAGTAAGTCACAATTAAACTTAAGCAATTGAATAATGTACGAGAGAAAGTGCACAGGATGGAGCATGCAAAATTCATGAGAAGTGAAATATTAAACTGTAAGCTAATTCTGGGCATCGCAAAACACTAAATATATGTATGCTGGTGGCACTGTCTACTTGCGTAAGTCCTTTTGACAAACAGATTTATATCATCTTGTATTTCATTTAGTATGATACCAGAAGGAACAAATGTGAAAGCAATCAAATGTGAAAGCAAGCCCTCAGTTACAGGCACACATAAATACACTCAATGATTTTATCTCTCGGTAATTTCTCTAGAGATTTCTTAACGATTAGGTTTCTTGTTCCCGAAGAAGCTTCTTTGCAGGTTACGCATACGAGAAAATTCTAAGAAAGATATTTAGGTCGGGTATAAGTAGGTCCGAACGAGATTCACTGCGCGTTAATAAGAAAAGAGCAATTTAACACACGATTGCACCTAAACATATTCATCAGGATTTAAATTTAATGTTATTTATTCAAAAACAATTACTTTGGTATTCTTGATTTCCGTAGCCAAATATTTAAAGGATGTAAATGACAATTAGACAGAAATATGTTGTTACTGTTTGGTTTGTTCAAATAATGTAAAAATAAGAGGAATATAAAAAGCTCAGAAAAACAGAGAAGATACTTTACAGATAGAAAAAAGCAGCCTGAGAGAAAACTGTCCAGTATTTGATGAGAGAAAATAGAGAACAAGGTCCACGCCAGCTTGAAACTTCTCTTAACAGCCAGAAACATGACACAGTGCACACTACGCTGTGCGGACGAAAAACGGTACCTCATCAGCAATTCCGAAGATATTCTACAACGATGGGAAAGAAACTTTTTTTTTGAATGGATGTCGAAAGAGTATTCTTGCTCACTAGAAAAATATGACTCAGCGGTCACGAGCATCCATCCTGGGACCTCTTTTGCATTACTTCAGCTCGGTCATGCTACTATCACGTACCAGGTGTCCCATTGGTTTACTTTCGTTCTATCACACTTTCAGGGAGGGTAAGCTAATGCAGCTTACCCGGAAAATCGGAATCCCCACTAATGTAAGAAGAAGACTTTATAGTACCGCCACCAGACATGGAAGAAGTACAAAGAATCATTTGTATCTTTGTACCTCTTCCATGTTATCCTATTCCGGGACTACGCTACTCCAATCGATTCATGAAATGATCATAGACGTAAGAGATCCTGAAAAAATGCCTGATGACTTGTGAAAAGGTATAACATACCTTAAACATAAGAAAGGGAGTGTCACTATGTACAGTAACTAAAGAAGTATCATATTCGGGGCCATCTTTGCGCATGGGCACACTGGGTACGTGCCCAGAGCCCCGCGATCTATGGGGTCGCTTATTTCCAGATCACCAAACGATAAGTAGATTTATGTTGCGAAAACTAAATTATAATTACCTGACTATACTTAATAACTATCTATCTGCTTTTATAGCAATCTCAGGAACCAGGGGCCTAACACTGGCAAAGCTATCTGTTTACTAGCATGTGATCTCCCTAAATTATTTTTGAATGAATAAACCAGTGATGCTCAAGCCTATATCTGCGGGTAAATGCATAAGGACTGGCAGAAGAAATCAAAGAACAATGAAAGTGTTGAAAGAAAATGGTTGCTGTATTCGCCTTCGAGGAAATCTGTATTTTGTTTTTCTGATATAAACTTGTGCTCTCCAGTTGGATGTAATGATTGGAAATACATTAATCACATAATTTTACATAATAAAAATAGCACTGTACATATGCACTCTATGATGACTTATATGTCATATGGTAGAGGTAGAGTAGATACAGGCTTACTATGTCAAAATTAAAAACGAGTGGATTACTGGAAAAGTGCTCTTTAACGGGTTATCGCAGTTCTAAAAATGTTGGCTTCCGTTCCGAGGTGACAATGAAATTATTAGATGCAAACAATGGAAATTATTTAGGATGTGTGGAGTTATTAAGTGAATCTGATAAATTTCTTGCAGATCACCTAAAAAAAATTGGGAATCCTGGAAAGGGACACACTTTTTATTTATTAGCGGATGTTTGTAATGAGTTTATTGGCGTAATGGGGAAACATATATGGGGAAACATAGTTAAATTCGCGGGACATTCTCTAAACTTGGTAGGTTTTCATGCCGCTGGGTGTGTACGAGAGGTAATAATTTTGTTTAAACGGTTCAGAAACTGTCGAATTTTTTTTTGGATTCTACACACCGATGGAATTTTTTGGATTCTACACCATATTGGAAAGAATAGATAAAAAAGAGTTCTTATTTATCTTCAGAAAAGTAATGGACGTTGTAACTAATTTGTTAGCTTCACTTGATGATTCTATTATTAACAGATAAATTTGATGACTTCGAATCGTGCGCCAAAGAGAAAAATCGGGAGTGTGACTACAAGGACCTATCTGAAAGAATAAGAAGTAGAAGCTCACGTCAGGCATTATTTAATGGCTGTGCGCCATCAGTTCAACTAAATGGGAAAGAGAAATTCAATTTAGAAACTTTGATTCCCATAGTTGATACTCTCAGCGTTCATCTAAAACAGCGATTGAATTCGTACAACGAAATAAGTCATCGGTTTGGTTGTTTATCTCGCTTGAAAGCTTTTAGTCTCAAGGAGTTGAGACAAGGTTGCAAAGAATTCACAAAAATCTATCATGCGACGTTAGCGAGAAAGAGTTAGAAATGGAATGTTTGCATTTAACAGAATACTTGAAAAGTGTTCAGACTAGTGAAAATGAAGAAACTATGAGTATTTCAGGAATATATCATCTTTTGAAAGTAAAAAAAAATTGAAGGCACATTTCCAATTGTAGAAATTGCATTGAGAATCTTTTTAAGAATCATGGCAACTAACTGCAGTGGAGAACGCTCCTTCTCGAAATTGAAAAGAATAAAAAATGAATTAAGAAGTACAATGCTTCAAGAAAAATTGACCAGTTTGTCGCTGATGTTCTTAGAATGTCATGTGCTCAAAGAGATCGAATTTGAAAAAGTGATTAATGATTTTGTGTGTAATAATTAACTGCCGTGATAACACCACTGGTTGTGGCAATGACAACATTCCCAATGTATTGGCATAATCATTTTCCTCCTCCTAGTGTGTTTTGCTGACCATTCTTTTTAAATGTACCCTAACTGCTTGGAAATTTTTGTGACATTAGAAAACTGCAAATTTTATACTAACACGCAAGTCTGGTGACTGTTCTAGTATATCCAAAATCGTCCCATTTTTCTTCTTCCGTACTTCAGCAAACTTATGCAGTATATTGTTTATAGCAAGCTTAATTCCTCTATCTGGCCCATTCTAGCACACGGGCAACATGGTTTTGTTAATAGAAAGTCCATTCTTACAAACCTTCAGAAATGCTGTCGCATCTGCGTTGGATCAAAAAGAACAAGTTGTTATCATATACACTGACTTTTTTAATGCATTAGTTAAATTTCTTTTAAAACCACTTAGCTAAATTTCATTTTCTAATCATCTCACAAAAACAATTGCATTTGATTCCGTTGATCATATGCTACTCCTCTTAAAACTGAAAGGCCATGAATTCCTCAATATCCTCTATCCTTAATTTTGCTCCTGTGTATATATGCGTAGGAGCTACCATTCTTAGTTAGAATCCATTCTTAGTCCTTTGGTGTTTTTGATATTTTTAAATAACTTTTCTTTCTTGATAAGATCATCTTGCCTTTTATATGAGGTTGACATCAAAAAGTTTGGAAATGTTCATTCTCATAAAATTGCGAACACTGTGAATCAATGCTCTGAGTATCTCAAAATGCTAATGTCTTACACTCTTGAGTAAACCCATTTAGATGGGTAGCTAGGTAGGTTGAAGTGATTGCCGATCTATAGAGGCCTGATGACCGACGCAGATAGGCACAAGATATGCCCGTTGTGATGCCACAATAATTTTGAATCTCTCTTACTCACTGAAATCAGGAAACAATCTGCTTCTTTTGACAAAACCGCACTATCCCCTTTAAATTGCCCAGAGATAGTTCGGTCAGGTTTGAGAGAAAAGGTGCACCAAGTGCCACCAACTTTTTCTTTGCCAAAGCTGGGCACTGGCACACGAGAGAGAGGACGGATTCCTCCTCATCCTCAGAGCCACAACTCCGACAGAAGTCGTTAAACTCTACACTGAGAAAACACATGGCGCCAGACGCCATAATTTATAGACTTCTGGCGCCATGTACATAGTCGATTTAGGGATTGTGATAAAATATAGCGCCACACGACATAATACATGGCGAAAAGTACATAGGCCTACACGCCATGTACTATAGTCTTCCACGCCATGTACATGGCGTGGCGGACTATATTACATGGCGTGGAGAACTATAGTGCATGGCGTGGAGAGCTATAACACATGGCGTGGAGGACTATACTGTATGGCGTGGAGGACTATACTGTATGGCGTAGAGGACTATAGTACATGGCGTAGAGGACTATAGTACATGGCGTGGAGGACTATAGTACATGGCGTGGAGGACTATAGTACATGGCGTGGAGGACTATAGTACATGGCGTGAAGGACTATAGTACATGGCGTGGAAAAATCAGTCAAAACAGTGCTACTTACCATAAATGAGCACACGGAGAAGTCATTTGCTTGCAACAAACAGGCGCTGGCTGCATTTAGAGTCGCCGAAGAAGCCATTCAATAATATGCGCCCTTAGCCGATTGAGAATGTTGTCAATCTATCGACGATACTCAAGTATCACTTGCTGACATTTATAGATCCCCTCATACAATATGGCTGCGAGTTATAATTGGAGTGCCATGAGCCATATTACATGGCTCATGGCACTATGTACTATGGCGTGTGGGGCCATAATTTCTGCGCCATGTAATTATGGCGCTGGGAGCTATACTGCATGGCTCAGGGCACTATGTGCATAGCGTGTGGCATCATAAATGCTGCGCCATGTAACATGGGACCACGCGCTATGTAGATTCTGAGATTATGGCGCTGGGAGCCATATTGCATGGCTCAGAGTACTATGTACATGGCGTATGGGACCATAAATAATGCGCTATGTTACATGGCTCTGGGCGCTAAGTGGATTTTTTTCAGTGTACGCCCAATCGTTGCGCATGCCGCCCAAAGTGCAACGCAGAGCACTTTGAGTTAAGCCTAAAAGCTGCCTGGTGCGATGCGCATCCACGGATATCCAGGACTGCGTAGCTATCGTGTAGAATGATTCGTCTGCCCAGGACTTCCTAGCGTCCTCAAGATATTTTTGCCTGATGGCCAATTTGACCGATGTCATCGGTATACCTATTGAGAAGGAGCAAGAGACCTCTGGTAAGAGGGTTCCAAGCCTTGCTAGCTCATCGGCCTCACAGTAATCCTGAAAACCCCTATGTCCAGGAAATCCATTTAGGACTTTATAATATTCTTCTAACTTCTTTTTAACTTTGTGAACGTGGACTCACAGTTTGTTTACGCTCCCATTTATTAGTACCTGTGTTACATTTGGTTTTCGAGACAGTTTCAAGAGATCGAAATATCTTGAAGCACGTGAACTATGCATTGATGTGGCATAATAATGCGATACGGAATACGTCCTCACAGTTTTAGGAACTTAAGTCTTCCTTATTACGTTTTTCTTGTAAGCACGTAACCCCTCCAGAAGTTTACGATCCTATTCTTTATTGAAAGGAAAAGCTTCAGAAACCTCACTTCCGGAATGCTAAAGGGATTTATAGAATTTCTCATAACACGTTTTTAAATCTGTAACATATTTCTATGATAGTATTGCCGCACATAAGCACGAATTCAGTTGCAGACCTTCACTTGTAGATCTTCAGCCATTGAAAAGATACAATTAGTTTTATTCTCGCTTCGATGAATTTTTTGTACCTAAGATTCTCTTATCAATAAATAAGCAATTAAAAAATATATTGTGAATGAGAAAATAAACCACGGGCTTTGTTGGGATTCGAATGCATATGTAAAAGCTTGGCATTTTAAGAATTGACACCTTCGCAAGGAACGCTACGAACACTGCTTTCGTAATGAAATAAAATCCAGCTTTGAAGTTTACAATTTTCTATTTTTGTTCCGAATATTAACTTTCCGTTCTGCCGCCCACATTTCACCATAAAATTCTTGACAGCTTTGTACAGAAATGATCAAACTCTATCAGTAGAGTTCTGCGTGGTGAATTTACGTCACATCATCAAATAGAGATTTGTCTCTACTCAAGTTACAGAAATGGGCCTCGGATTTCAGTTTCAACTCATGAACTAGATCGCTACAAGAGTTACGAAAGTGTGCTTAACTAGCCTTTATTGCGATCATTGAGAATTCGTTTCAAACTTAATCTTGGTAATTTACCTCTAATCTTGGTAATTTACCAATGCCGCTATTTAAAACTATTTTTAAAAATACAGCTATTTCCTTCTCTCTTAGTAATTTGACTTCACTGAGTTTTACTTTTGAATAATTTAGCAAATTTTTTTTTTATTATTTTGTGAATTTATATTTGATTTTAATATAGTTTTCAATATTTTTATATTTTATTCAATAATTGTGTAATTCATGTGTAGCTGTAATTAATTTTGAATAATTACAGACACATATACGAGTTATGGATTATGCTGGAAAATTTATAATTTTAAAAAGAATTTAAGTACCGTCCAAAAAATGCTGAAACGACTCATAACATCCTGGTGAAAAATCGATTTAACGACTGAAACCCATAACTAGCTCTCTGTAAATTCAAACGTGAGCTTCATTTCACCTATTTGTAAATGCTAATGAATTCTTTCAAGACATTTAAAAAATAATCATTATCTCAAATAAATTTTTATATGAAATATTTTCTAAGCTATTTGTGCTGCGCCAAATGTTAAGAAAAATACGTTTCAACTGTGGTTTGATTTGTAGGTTTTTCAGATTTTACTTTGATAAGAGCTTCTTCGTCAAATAATTTGCTCTCCATAAAAATATCTTCTGGAACAAAATCATATTATTCCATTGATTTTCGTTCAGTCGAATCAATTCAATTATTTCCATTTATCTTGACTGAATTTTCGGTTGTTCTTAACGAGTTTATATTTCGAATCAATGAATTTTTCCTCTTATCTTTCCTAAATCCAGACACTTGAAGCTTTATTTTCTTTGCTTTACGAGTACGGGCCGACAGCACAATTGCTGTAGCTCATTAATTCTATACCCTGAGAAAGCTAAAAGTTTTCGAATAATTCCTAAGAAAAATCCTGAAGAATAGCAAATTCTGAAATAGTTTGTGTTTATCTTCTGAGCGAATGGAAATTCACTCGAAATCAGACACGCTGCCATAAAAGCGTTTTGAAGTTCAATCAATACTCGATGGATAATAATTTGCAATTCTGATTAATACGTACTTTTATTTGACGGTCTGAGAAATTTTTTTGTCTAACGAGAAATCAGCTGTTTATATAATTTCGTTTGCTTTGCCAAAAATAGCTTATTAAACTTAACTTTTTACTTGGAATAATAGAATGAAGATTACAAATTATATATTATCTCGCTGATTATTAGATACACTGAAATGAATGTGACTACACAAATTTATTGAAAGATCAACAGGAGGATTACTATACCTAAATATATGTGACGCGAATAGGCGAGGGTGCGATTAGAATAAATAATTAGCAGCCATATCTCATACAATTATATATCTCATCGGGAAATAAAAATATTACTTATTGGTAATTCAGAATTATTTCAAACAAGGTAACCTCATAGACCAATCAAAATGGGTCTCTACAAAAAGATAGGTAATAATAAAAAACTCTAGCACACCTGAACCGCTAGAAACACTAATGTCGAAGAACAGTAGAAGAATCGGGCAGATTTTGAGTGCATATTCTACCACACGAGCTGCTTATTACAGCCAAAATGTTTCAAACATCACGTTTTATTTTGGTCTATAGAATGCATTATAACTCATATGATGGAAAGATTTCAGATATTACCACTGGCATGAATTTCAAAGTTTATGAGAGCAAAACACTTGTTAACTATATTCGTTATCAGTTGCTTATTTCACAACACTTTGAAAGCAGCATCTCATATAACATCCATGAAGAAAATGCTCAGTGCCTGCAGCACTGTAACTGAAGTTGGTGTTTGGGGCTGCGATCCGAAAATTTTGCAGAACTTTGGGAATTGAAACATTGGTTATTTATTTTCATTGTAAATGTTTCCGGTATGAATACTAACTGTAAGCATTTATTGATACAGAAATAGCACTACAGACTCGTGCTGGCAACCCCGTATCACATCTGCACCACGTTGAAATGAACCTAACCTGCGAGTTTCGTCTCGATTCGATGACTGCGTTCAAAGTTATAGTAGTATAAAGAAATTTAGGGTTACCAGCCGCGGGATTTTTTAAATAATCGAAAACTTAATATTTGCTGTTAATTGTCACAACAATATCATTACCATTTGAAAATTTTACGATCAAATCGCTTAAGAAAGATATTGCAAATAAATACAAAACCAACAATAGCTGGCAACTCTATCGTAGCTTTTCAACCAAATTTGACCTGTTCCATTAAATGTATGAAATTCTTATTGATTTCATGACTGAACTGGAAGTTATAGGGCAAAAAGCTTTATTTTCCTGAACGAATTTTCAAAACCAAAGACAGCTGGCAGCACCAATCGAATTTTTCAACCAAATTTATATCAAACACAACTTAAAGTAAGGTTCAGCTACTGTGTCAATTTCATGAAAATCTGGTAACTTATTCACATTTCATAGGGCAAAAAGCAGTTTTTTTTTCTTTGTAATTTTTCAAGATGGCACCACTGGCACAGGGTTGCCCACAATTCAAAATCGCTTCTATCAGATCTGGTCCTACTTAAGTCCAATGTATTCTGTAAATTTCAACTGCATTTGATTATTCGTTCGTGAGTTCCCGTGAACAGAAGTTTTTGATGCTAAAAATATAGGTAAATTGGGAAAGGGTTACCGTTCTTGTCCGACATGAAAATTCCAAAGTTTTTCCTTGACTGTTTAGACAAAGCATAAGATTTGTAGACAAGTTGATTTTCATTCAAAGAAACGAACATATTTTAGGAGATTCGATGGTTTGAATGTTTTCACTTTCAGTGCCTGCCGTAGCTACAAGGTTTGCCAGCACGTTCATGAAAAACTACGCGAGTATGCAACTTAACAACATTTATATGTCCTGTAAGTTTCATTATGATTTGATAATCAAATAAAAAGTTATCACAATTCGAAAATTTTCAAATTTTCCCAATCTCATTTTAGGCGCCTAGCGCACACATAGGGCAAAAAATTTCAAAAACATTATCATATTCACATTTGAAACACGTTCAGAATTCATCACATAAACTTTATTTTTGCAAAAGCTATTTTTTGACAGAATAATAGGTATATTTAAAATATCACTAAAATGGCCGGCGGCACCAAAGGGTTAAAGATTATTATTTTTTTGTGAGACTTGGCACTATTCTGCATATACACCAATGTATCCTGAAAATTTCAGTTCAATCGGATGGCGAGTTCCTGAGATTTTTTCACTGAAATTTTTTGATGATATATATGTATATATATACATATATAGAAATATGAGTTTATGGCCAAAGTGATTTGAATACTAATGTTCTTCTTCGAATATTAGTAAAAAACTTAAATAAACAAATTATAGTACAGCTACTGACTAGCTATTATATCTTATATGAAGCTCGTGAAGCCGAGTGTGTAAGGTACTGGCTACTAGTGTTTGAGTTAGCCATGGTTATTCCATTCTGCTCTGAGTTGACCTGCCTGTGTAACTAATCAAGTCGAATGACTAACTCGTCAACTTACAGAATGAGGTGCTTATCAAATTTAGCAATTCCACAAAGCAGGAAATGCAAATAATATACTCAAATGTAATTAATTTATCTTCAGCAAATATTTAACCGGAATAGATGCATTAATGTTGAATTCATCATTTGAATGCATGAAACACAATCAATTTAAGAATTATTCTACGGAATAAGTATGTACATAGAATCTGCACAGATGCACTTCGTCAGAAGCTAAATTGAAAAGTTTCACATTAGTCGACGTCGAAGCTTTTCATTTGGAAGCGACAGTGAATATATTAGTGTAAAATTGGATATTATTTTAATACTTCGACATTGGTTTGAAATTGGGATAAATTAACAAGCAAAAGCTCATAAAGGCTTGGACGAGTTTCGAATCGAGTTTAGCATGTATCCTGCAAGAGCTACTCATTGTGAGTTCAGACTTTAGGAAATACTTTTTCCAAAGGCCAAACAAAATCATGCAAAACATGTTTGCTTTTCCTAAAAGTCAACATATACATTTATCGAAATGACTCGCTCAGTGCTCGTTTGCAATCAAAACTTTCCTAAAATTGGAAGTGTTATGGGTCTACGTATTGGAGCAGAACGGATTCCAGTCGAACCATGCATATTTTCTTTGCGGTCGAAATCCTGCTACAATAATTATTTTGTTTTCATGCATGTACATCGATGCATATAACCCGTACGGAAATAGAAGAACGAATACGACCACTTTCATGTCCTTCCTCTTGTGGACTCCCGTCCCTCTTTTACAAGCCGCATCAAACGTGCACTGAATAAATTGGTAAAGTTTTTAGAAAAGTCCATGATCAAAGTTCAAATTGCAATAAATCGAGAATTTCAATTCCTTTTTTCTTCTACTTCGATTCGGACAAGAGGCAGAACTTGAGAAATATCTCCGTTTGATACTAAAGTGCATCGATGTGTGGAAGTTTAGTGGAAGCATTGCATAATTAACTTAAATTACGCGTTTTCAACAAATGAAAAAGGAAGGAGTAACGATTGCTTGAATGCATACACATTTTCAGACTTGGGTCTTTTGGGAGCTTTGCTCGTTTCGAGAGAAAGTACATTGTAAAATTGGTATCTGCAGGGTAAAGGTAAAGTGATTTCAGTGAAAGGTTAAAGCCTGCCAAGTTTGAAACTATTGGGCGCCTTGCCTTTTAAAGGGGTCGTATACCAAAAATACCCTAGAATTAAGCTTAATTCTCTAATTTAACATAAAAGATATTGTGTACCAGATTTATCAAATTTTCATTTGCTATTCACTCATCAAGGGAAAGATTTCTAGCTTTAATATCTAAGAAATAATTAGCATTTGTTCAATTTGATAGCTTTAATTTCAAACAAATTACTGTTAGCAAAGTGATCAAATTTTTCCAATCGCTGAAATATTTCAAAGCTTAAAGGTAAATAGTCTTTCATAGTGTTTCACCAAACAAAAAACATTTTTGCTAGCTTCCCCTCATAATCAAAGCAGCAAGTTTATATCCGCATCTCATAAAAATCACAAACTATTGTTTGTGGCTAACTGTAATCTTTTACGAGTTTGAACTTTCTTGTTCCGCAGGAACAAGTAAATCATGGGAGTCCTGCTGCTTGTCCATTACGAACCATTTAGCTATCGTTTTCGGCTCGTAACTGCTTTTAATCCCAGAAAAGTTTTCCATTTCCGGCGTACATAGTCTAGTTCTGATGTTGTACGTGCATTGTAACAATAAGGATTCATAGAGCAGCAAGCAATGACCCGGCAGAATGTTGAACTATTTATTCCTGTTCATTTGTGTGGTACATCGTGGAATAACCAGCCACTCGTTCACTGAAAACTTCTCAAAAACAAGTCAAACATTTTTGACTTTCATGTTCGTATAAAGTATGCATTCAGTTATATCTGTAGAATATCCTCACGCACACTTTGGTTCGGAAAATTATTTGGCTGCTGCATATACATTTATAGTACATATTAGGTGAATTTACGTACGAGTAGGTTAACATGAATTTACGTACGATTAGGATAACATGCTGCATGATGCTAGAGGGCTGCAAGTCAATTCGAACACTAAAATGTCTAAGCTACGACATTGTTTCCTTTTATGTTTTTCGCTGAAATCCATATGACTGAGATCCTTTTGGGAACCACGCGTTTTTCACTACAATCCCATCGGCCAGTAGCATAAAGTAATTGAGCTTCCTGCAAAACGCTTGGCAGCAAAAATTGTGTGGCAACGATGCAATTCGTGTGATATTCTTCCACCTGGGCACAAACCACGAAGCAATGGATGGTGATGACAGCTTGTTCCCGACGTCTCTCTTGAGCATTTACTTTGAAGTTGGTGGACTATCACTTGCTAGAAACGGAAAATTCAATTTTTAAATTGTAAGTAAAAATAGCATTTCCACAAATAGCACAAGAGTGTGCTAGACTCCTTTTATAGTAGCTATAGCTGGTGTATTGGCTGTCCCAAGATACGGAATAGCTGCTTTCTGATGCTTGCTATTTGACATTCAGGCGGTCCAAAATTTCACAATAGATGCTATCATAGCAGCTATTTATTGCTCGTATTTTAAAGTGTATTAAGAAAGTAGCTAAGGGTAACTATGTGTATAATGTATGTAGCTGACATATTGTTTAAACGTCATTTTTGATTCAAAATGGAAATAAACGGCAGGTTTCCTGTTTCTCGGTTGTTACGGTAGGTGTCGTTTCTCCAATCAGAATATGGTATTGCACTTACAATCACTAAATTACTTTGAATTAAATTACGCAATGAGCACTTGGATTCGGCGCTGATCTATTTTAAAAGTGATAACGCTTCTTTCCTTTCTATTCCGTGTGCATACTGATGTGCCTCATAATGTATCTCAGCATATAAAAATAAGTTGATAAAAGATGCACGAATGCTTAAGATTTTTTCCTATTTGCACGGATGCACATTCTTCTAGCATAAGCCAGCACATTCTACTGACATCTTAAATACACACACACACAGATTTTAATGCAGTCCAGATCTCGCTAAATTTGGAATTGATATAAATTTCATTTGGAATGTTTCACTTCATTTGATTCGCCGCTTGGATCCATATTTAGTCTAAATGCTGGTTTTTGCCTTCTTTTCATTCGTCTGCGAAAATCAGTCAACATAAAGACACGCGACCGACAGTTCAGTGACTTTTGTCACTTTTTTGGTATCTTTATTTTATAGGCTTTAAGATACTTTTCTGGAATAACGAATATTTTCTTGCTCCAGTGGAGTACAGTGGATGTTTGTAGTTTTCTTTAATGTGTGCTGTAGTTTGGTTTTATTATTAATTTTGTGTGCAATGTAAGTATATGGACAATGTTATTTCTCCACCGCAATCATATTGGTAAAAATCAAATTATTTTAGTTAGTCCTAAGTGCTTGTTGTATTTTTTATGTACTTTTAGATGAAAATGAAGTTAAACATAAGGGGAAGACTAGTGCTGCGTGCAATATTTTTGAAATTTTTCGGAACCGCGGCTAAATTGTCCATGTATTGTACCAAACCGCTACTGCATTAAGTGAAAAAATCAAAGAAAACAAACAGTCATTTATATATAGGATCAATTGTAAGATTCACTTCATGATAAACTCGAATGATTATATTATGAAGATTACGGATTTTTTATGGTACGTTAGATCTCATTATAGAACTCGAGCAACTCAGCAGCTAACCGATGCGCTTTCTAAGTATAAGGTCAACACAATAGCAATACAAGAGATCAGATAGATGAGAAATTGTGCTTTACAAAGAAAAATATAGGTTACACTACTACTGCCATTCAAAACACCATATGCTTGCAAAACGCTTACTTTAAGCCAAAAAAATAAATCTACCATAATCGGCTATCAATGAAAGGCTATGCAGCTTATGGATGCTTGATGAATTTACGAACATCGTCTCAAAACCGTTCACAAACTTACAATGAAGTTTTTTGAGGACGAGGTGATTCTTGTGTACTCACAATTTGGATGAGGAAACTAAACTAAGGCAATGCGCTTCAAGTCATAGAACTCGCAGCCACAAATGAATGGAAGAAATTGTATTTTGAAATAATTCTTACATATTTTTAACCTAGCTTACTGAATAGCTTACTTAACAAATAAATTTAGTGGCTATTCGGTTTTGCCGTGCAGATTCGTATTGTTTTTTAAAAGATATGCTTCTCAATTTCACGACATTTAATATATTCCGAAACATTATTACCTAGCTAGTACAAAAGCTATATTCTCTCTTACCAACTACCAGAAACTAAGATTAAATCTAACTTATGCCTAATTTATTAGCTAATAACCTGACTTAATTAAAACTAACTCCTCCTAATCGTTGAGGTGCCTACATAGCGAACAGCGCACTCATGAGTTCGATAGCTCATGAGTGACCTGCTGTTATAGCCAGACGCATTAATGGCTCACCAATACCCGAAATATCTAGTTAGTCTGTTCTCATGTTCGTCTGTCTATCCATTGGAATTCTTAGTGAGTTCCAGTTTAGTCCGTAGGTTTCTTCAGACTGTTCTCACGATAGAGGTGACAGTTCCTCGGCCACTTTTCAGTTACTGATTTGAAGATCATCCGCACGAAAATGTCCGCCTCTGCGATGGAGCAGATAATCCAGGATGGAGATGCGTAAGTAAGAATTGGTTGGGTAAGAGTTTGGTAGCAGTTGGTGGTCAGGTCCATTTTCCTTGCGAAAAAATGTATAATGCGCTGACATGTGGATATGGCAACTTTGATTTTATATCGAACGAAAAGGCCAAGCTTCAGGAACTCCTGAAAATCGATACCAAGGTAGTTCACTGTTGAGCAGGGAGTGATTGTAGAGTTTCGAACGATGCAATGAACTTTTTAGTCTTTTTGCGAATAGTTAGATATCCACGATATTTATATGAATAGCGAAATATACCAATTCGCATCTTACTTCTGTTTGGTTTGATGCCCCAATTGTCAAAATAAAGTCCCAAATCAGTCAAATATCACTCTAGTCTCTTCTCTGCTATGAGCGGACCTTAGCGCGACGCGAATAAAATTATGTAATCTGCATATAAAAGCACTTTAACAAGACGCTGTTCCGATAAAAACGGGAGGTCAGTGATGAATATCGTGTAAAACTCCGGTCCACTGATTGAACCTTGTGTCACTTTAGACAGCATTTACGAGGCTGGTTTTTAAGATCGCGGAATTAGGGTAAAAAGTGCAAATGAAAATGCAAGTTTATTTTCAAACTATCAATATATCTGCCTGCTACTCTAATACATATTTCGGATCTTTCAATGAGTTTATGTATATCTTCTAAAAAAATGTTTTGTGTTTGTCGGAAAAGTAAGCCTTCACAACTTCATCGTCTGAAAATATCTTCCCACGAAGTTCCTTTTACAATTTTGGGAATAAATAAGAATTTCTAGGAGCGTGTTCTAAAATCTCGAAGCCCACCTTATGCAGGGTAGCCAACACAAAACGACTCTTGTGCACAGGTGCATTATCTTGCAGAAGAAGGAAATCTTTGGTTAATTTTCCTCTTCTTTTTTCTTTGGTGGCTTCTTTCAACCGCCCCAGAATTAATCAACAGGATGTCCTCGGAATTCAAAAAAATTGTCGCCTTGTTTTTGCCAGCAGTTTGTGGCACATTGAACTTCTTCGGTGGTGGTGTCCCTTTTTTGTGCCACTGCGGAGAGTCCTTGTTTGGACTCAGGCTCATAATAATGAATCCAGTTCTTGTCTCCAGCAACGATTTCACTCACTACTCCACCTTCATTTTCAATACAGAGGTAAAAAAAAAAGCGTGACAGCACTCCACGCGCTTTTGTTTTTGAGGTGGCTTTAGCATTTTCAGCACGCACATTTCACTGACCCCAGCCATGCTAAGATGATCGTGGAGAATATTTAAAATGGCTGTATCTGATACTCCAACCTTTTACTTTCTTTTTTCTTTATTCTAGCAAATTCTAAGTTCACTTGTTCGACTTTATGAACAATTTCCGGAGTGGTAACTTCATTTGAGCTTCCTGGTCGTGGGACGCCTTCAAGTGACCCCCTTCAAGTGAGTCGAGTATAACTTTTGTTTCTTATATCCGTCTCTATTTTCTGCCTTCTGGTGTTTCATAGCCCATGCGTCCATGCAATAATGCGTTTCGCATTTACACCAGTCAACTCAACTCTAGTTTTTAGCAAGCGTGAGTTAAATGGTAGGGTACGATGGCTAAAACCTTTCAACTGCTTCAGCAGTGATTTTATTATGACAATAAATACGACGATGGGTCAAAAACTATTGTCTTATGTGCCGTAAAAATTTGATGAATGAATAGCAAAATTTATAACAAATTATAGCCTGAACTATTTTTTACACAATCTAATCACATTTGCTCTAACATTTAATCCAGACATTAAAATTATTTTGGAAAAATTTAGAGTTTTGCTTCCGAACCAAAATCTAACAACTATTTTAAAGTCATTTAAGTCTTTCATAGGTTCAAACATTTAAAATTTAGAATGGGCTAAATAAAGGCTATAAGGTGCTTGTGATTTTACAGACTAGCCTATTTTTGCAATCGCCTAGATTGCGAAGAACGACGTATATGGGCGTGCATTATCATGATGAAGACTGCTGGAACTAACGAGTTTTTGTGGTCTTGTCATTTTTATTCATCATCATCGTGGCACAACAGCCCGACGTCGGGCCTTGGCCGCCTGGATAGTATTCCTCCAATGGTCTCGGTCACGTGACCGCGTCCTCCAGTCTTGGAGCCCCAGTAGTTGCCCGGCGTCCGCATACACTGAGCTCTCCCAACGAGCTCTTGGTCTTCCTCTAGGCCTCGCTCCGTCGACACGTCTTGCGTTCATGACACGTTTTGGCATGCGATCGTCATTCATGCGTTGCACGTGCCCAGCCCACTGTAGTCGTTGCAATTTGACGATCTTGGAGACTTCCAGCTCATCGTACAGTTCGTACAACTCATTGTTGTACCGGATGCGCCATCCATCTCGGTCGCGAACAGCCCCGAAAATCCGCCGTAGAACTTTCCGTTCGAAGGTGTCGATCCTATTTTCGGAGGCTTGTGTCAAGGTCCATGTTTCGCAACCATAGCACAGCACAGGTCGTATGATAGTTTTGTAAACGCGGAGCTTAGTTTTCCTGTGCACATATTTCGATTTCATAATGGGGAGGACCGAGAAGAATGTCTTATTTGCTAGTTGTATCCGTCGCTTGATTTCGTCAGTTTCGTTGGCGTCACTCGATAGATTGCTACCAAGGTAAATGAAGTTGTCCACGAATTTGATGCAAAGGTCCCCTACGTTGATGGTCGTGTGCGCTGGCGTCCTTGTCCTAGATTGCATCATCACTTTCGTTTTGTCCTCGTTGATTCGTAGTCCAACTTCCTTTGCTGCGGTGTCAAGTCTAAGCAGAAGTTCTTCTGCATCGGTCAGTTTTCGAGTCATGATGTTAATGTCATCCGCGTACGCTGCCAATTGTGTCGACTTAAAAAGTAGCGTGCCGCTGGTGTTCAGATTCATTGCCCGAATAGCGAACTCAAGTGCCAGGTTGAAGAGCGTGGGCGCTATTCCATCACCCTGTTTCAGGCCACCCAGAGTTTCGAAAGGATCCGTCAATCTGTTCTGGATCCGGACTTGCGAGACGGAGTTGGTCATGGTCATCTTTACAAGTCTCACTAATTTGGCCGGTATACCAAATTGCAGCATGATACTATATAGAGCGCCTCGATTGATGCTGTCATATGCTTGTTTAAAGTCGACAAAGATTTGGTATACATCGACGTCGTATTCCCAGCACTTTTGCAAAATTAGCTTGACCGTGAAAAGCTGGTCGATTGTGGAGCGACCAGATCTGAAACCGCCTTGATACTCGCCAATGATTTCTTCCGCGAACGGTTTAATCCTATACTCCAGGATTTTTGACAGGATTTTGTAGGCCGTACAGACTAAGGAGATGCCTCTGTAATTCTCACACCGCAGTTTGTCTCCCTTTTTATGTATGGGACAGATGATGCTTCTGCGCCAATCGTCTGGGATCACCTCAGTCTCCCATATTCGCAGCAGTAGTTGATGTAGCGCACTTAATAAACCCGCCCCACCAGACTTGAGTAGCTCAGCTGGTATCTCGTCAGCGCCCGGCGCTTTGTTCCTTTTCAGTGAGCGCAAGGCGAGATCAACTTCTTCTACTGTAGGGGATTGTGTGGATGGGGTTTGACCAACGGTATCATCATGGAGCTCAGCTTCTGCTGCCAGGATGTTTGATGGCGGATTCAGAAGCTCTTCGAAGTAGGACGCCCATCGTTTGTTAATACTTTCGGTGTCGCTGATAATATTGCCATCTTTGTCCTTACAGAGGCTAGTCTTGGGTTGGTAGCCATTTTTGATCGTATTTACTAATCTGTACGCTTGTCTGTTGTTCTTACTAACTAGGTTTACATTAATGTTCAGCAACTGCTCGTCAAAGTATTTTCTTTTCTTGCGTCTAATTATTCTATTGGATATTCGCCGTAGCTCGTCATATTTTTCCTTTTTGGCTCTGGTTGCACGTTGGACCCATTGTCTGTAGGCCTCGTTCTTTGCGTCAAGTGAGTTTCTGCATTCTTCGTCAAACCATTCGTTTCGGGCACGTCGGGCTTTGTATCCCACAACGTTTTCTGCCACATTCTTGATTGCATTTTTGAGCTCTTCCCAGAACTCGTGGACACCTACGTTGCTGGAGTCGCGCAGCATTGGTGAAATTCTTTCCTCAAGCGCGGTCGTATATACCTGAGCCGAATCGTTCAGCAAATTCTCAACCGCGAAGATTTTGGGAGGGCTGAATCTCGATTGGTGCGCTGAGGAAATTCTGCACCGGTATGTTGTTTTCACCAGGAAATGATCGGAGTCACAGTTAGCTCCGCGGTACGACCGAACATCCATAAGACTTGACGCCCATCTCTTGCTAATAAGGACGTGGTCGATTTGGTTGACGGTATGTGCGTCTGGAGAATTCCAGGTCTGCTTGTGAATGCGACGATGTGGAAAGCAAGTTGAGCTTACAACAAGGTTCCTGCTGCAAGCGAAGTCAATTAGACGATGGCCGTTATCATTGCATTCTTCGTGGAGGCTGTGTCCTCCAGTGGTCCCCCGATGCCAACTTTCATTCCCGACTTTTGCATTGAAATCTCCCAGTAGCATTTTGACATCATTCGATGGAAGTGAGTCGAAGAGAGTTTCAAGGCAGGCATAGAACTCGTCTTTTACAGAGTCTTCTTGTACTTCGGTGGGAGCGTGCACATTGATGAGCCAGAGGTTGAAAAATCGCGCCTTGATGCGAATCGCACACAGCCTTTCGTTTACGGGTTTGAAGTCGGTAACGCGCGACTTAAGCTGCTTGTTCACTATGAATGCTACTCCAAACTCCTTGCGGCCCGATGGTTTACCGCTTGTAAAAATGGTATGCGATTTCTTGTCATTGATCTCGCAGCCTAACCAATTTGTTTCCTGGACTGCAGTAATGCTCAGTTTGTACTGTTCGACCTGATGAAGGAGGGCCTTTTCGGCCCCCGGTTTGTTCAGGGAGCGTACATTCCAGGTTCCGAGAGAATAATCCGTTGTGCGTTTGCGTGGTCGTCGTCGTTGATCCGTCCAATCCGAGGCTTTTGTTCCAGGTTTCTTGACAGAGGAAGTTTTTACAAGGATGAGTTGTCGGCACATCGCTCAACCATTTCCATGGGGGGCCTCGGCGATAGTTGCTTCAGGAGACTTGCCTCGTGCCAGAGTTCACACAACTATGTTGCAGGTCTGACAACGTGGCTAAACCTCCCTAATGACCTGAGACGCTTAGATGTAATTCAGCCATCAGGCTGCAACTATGCAAGTTTTACTGAGGATAGAGTTACCTCGTTGCCTCAAACCCTCCTCCTTTTTCCGGGCTTGGGACCGGCATATCACAAGTTAGACTTGCGATCGGCGGAGTTTTTATTTTTGTCATTTTTATTGCCCCCTTCAATTTGGTAAATGTTGTAACATCGGTTTTGCTGCTGATTGTAGCACCAGATTGCAGAAAATCAACAAGAATAACACCCTGTGTGTATATAAAGGCTGTAGGGTGCAGCTCTTGGCAAACTTCCACTCGCTTCCTCAAAGAATCATCAGTCAATTGCCTAGGAACTCATTTAGCACAAACTTTGTGGCATTACCTATTATTTCTTGAGCAATGTTATACGAGACTTTCAACGATGAACCAATGCATCAGCATGCTCTTGATTTGCATCTGTGCCTGATGCTGTCGGCTGGCCGCTTCTCGGTTTATCTGCAATTTCCGTTTCACCGTTTTCAAATTTCTTCATCATACGCCCCAAATTCCTGATGTCCATTACATTCTTCAAGCGATTATAGATTTTTTTTAGAAGCACAACTTCTGTTTGCCATACATTCAATAACGAGTCTTTACTTTACCTTCAGATACATGGATCTTCCCAATAAATCTGAAAAAAAAACAACTATTTAAGAAGAGTAAGGCTACCTCTATAAAATCACGCATTTATAGTCCAGAAGCTGTGCAACAAACAAAATTTAGAGCGCTAAAGGCATTCCTTTTTGACACATCCTCGTATATTATAAAATGATACCTATGGGTAAAATGACCCTTCCATGTTTCCTTCCTGTCAAATATGGCCACATCAAGCAATTGATTTAAAAAATATGTTTCAGCAACTCAAGAGTAATAACCGACTTCTTAACCAAGATTTGTTCAACATCATTTACGGTTCAATTAGTCGTCATTGAACCTATTCATAACAATAAACATCGTATTCGACTGAATTTTGATTTCTTGCCGTAGCCGTACCAGCTGAGCAAATGACACACGATCTTCTTATGTTTAATGCATTGTTTCCGTTCTAGTGGCGTAATCAGCTGTTTGCGGCAATTTCGTAAAATTAATTTTGGTGGGATTATTTACTTTTTAAAAGCTGTCAATATTGTACTAATGGACTCAGATTCATGTCTAAATTAAATCCCGTAGTAGAAGAGGGATTCATTTTCAAGCTTTTAGTAAAGTCATCATAATGTAATTTTAATAATATTAAACAGTAACCACAGAACAGAACACCACAGAACAGAACACCACAGAACAGAACGCCACAGAACAGAACACAACAGAACAGTAACCTTGTAAAATTTATGGAGCTGCAGGATATTTTCACAAAGTTGAAGTTTCTGCAGGTCTTATGTTTGCAACAAACCACGCAAACAAAACTAAAACATCTGCTTGTATTTTGGAAACGATATACATACATATGTATGTATATAGTTCGACTCAATATTTGTGCATTGAATTTAAACGCAAGTATTACTTCTTTCATATTCAGCTATGAAGAGTGTGAAAGCACATTGAAATGAAATATTTACATAAACATGGCTACGATGGGAAAAAAACCTGAAACATCCTCAAAAATCCAAATCAGAAGATTTGTTTGTATTTGATAGAATAAATAAGTCCCTGAAATTACTTCATAAATCAAAGCAAGGACCAAGATAAATGCGTGGGGAGTACAATTTCCCAGAAGATCGAACTTTCGGCTTTTCATATGTTGACTGTGACATTTCCCTAACAAATATGCTACTCATTTAAATTGTTTGAATGTTTTTCTTGATTTATAGGAAAAATGATTCTCTACTCCTAGTGAATAATTAAAGATGACGTCCCTGTGTTATATTTATACCTTCGACAGAATTGACCGATGCCCTTTCAATTTCGTTGGCATTGACTATACTCAAACTCTTATCACAAACTATATTGACCGTCTTGTCAAAGCAGATATTGTTATTTCCGAGTGCGTATTGGTCCCCGATTACAGGAAAAGTGAAACCCAAAATTTCACCCGGCTTGGAAAGAATGCCATAATAGGGTCGATGTCGATATCGATGTCATAATATGGTTGAATTTCATTTTTCTTGGAAGAATGTCATAATATGGTCAATGGATATTTTTTCAAAGGAAACACTGTAATTTACAGTTGTTTTTATGTATTTGACATTTAGATGTATTTATCTTCTTTTCGAGGAAAGCAGAACCAAAAAGTTCTTTGTAAAGAAGCCAAAGTTTGCCCGTTTCATTAATTTAATTTAATGAAAATGCCTATAGTTTCTCTTTAAGGTACAATAGTTTGTGCGAGAAGACACTTTCAAAGTACGAGTAAATATTAATAATTCTATGTATGAATAAACAAAGTTGACGTTACTGTTACTGACGCCTCAATATTTCTTCAGGAAAGTTTGTAGACAAGAATATACTAAGAGTATGCGAAATTGCTTACATCATTCATATCAGCTTAATGGTTTTAATCAACACAAGAGGCTTTTAGCTTCAATATTAGAACACATTTCATCTTCAGCTCGAATATTAGTACAGATTTTGTTGAGTTTTCATCAACATGCACTTTCGGATTTTATTGATTTAAATTGCTGATTTTGAGTAACCATTGCATTATCTACTCATGCAGTTACCAAATTACTTAAAAGTTGCAATTGCTCATTGCTCGAAAATTACAAAAGTATTAGACATTTTATTCTTTAGAATGAAGTGAAATGTTTCAAGACAAAAATTTTCTGCTCACCAGTATAATTCAAATAATGACTTAACGTGCATATCGATTCCATTTTCTTTTCGGATTTCATTTTCGATGAGTTTTTTATATTCTTCTCACCTGTACATATACATATGTCCATGTCCAGAGCCCTAACATTTGAATCGCATTTCCTTGAATGCAACTGACGTCATTACAAAGCTGAAAACCGGCAAAGTTGAGGCCTAGAAGTGAACCAGAGTGCTTTCAACACACAAATCGGAAAATGACTCAAAGCATCCCTTTTGGTGTGTAAAACTTTTGACGACCTACTACTATTCATAATTTTCACACGTGGGTATGACCTTGATAAGCCTGGCGTCATTAGTCCTTTCACATTTTATTCATGCGTTAGTTATCCTTTGTCGGATTTTATTCAAATGTCATCACTTATTTTGTATAGACCAATGTAAAGTTCACAGCTTTATCAATCAATAAGCAAGTATTGGTGATGATTTGTAAAACGAGATAAACTATAAATACTTTTCTATGATGAATTAAAGTTTCAATAAAAATACGGGAAAAGACTTGAATGCCGTGTTTATTCAGTGGTGGGACTTGTCTAATTATCGTAAATAAGTGAGGTATTTATTAATAAACGAGAAAAGATTGCAAAAAGCAAAGCATATGTTTTGAAAAAACAGTACTACAAATGATTGAATAAAGGCCTTTGAATTATTTTCGGCAAACATAAGCATTGATTGCAGTAGTGCACATTAAAATATTTTGGTATATTGTGCATCGAATCAATGGCAAATATTTTACTACTCTGTTGGAACTACAGAATATCAGCTCACCTTGTTTTTAGGCAGTGATCTGAATGAATCCAGACAGACTGTGGAGAAGATTTACGTAAGCACACATGTGCCCATTATGATAACCCATTGAATGCTTTCAGCTTTTAGCAAGTGTCGGGCATGGGCACAATCGATAAATAACTGAAGCGCTTTCCTCCTCGCATCGACAATTTTGGCAGAAATCTGTGTTAGGGGCACCCATGCTCATGCCTGCTAAATAGGCAATGGTTAGTTAAGACAGTCACTGCTACCCAAAGCGGCCCTCTTCATAATTCAAGTAGTCCTCTATTGCAGTCAATATCAAAAGTTCTATACAATCGTCTTGCGATCATACATGCAGATTTTTCCATTCACGACTACATAGCGCCTTTTAAGAGTTTTTGCCTGATGCTCAGTTTAACTGAGTCATCGGAGTATCAATCGAAAAGCTGCAGCATACTTCCGGCAAAAGTGTACTACGTTCATCAGTTTCGCAGTTTCCCATAATGTTCCTTTATCCTGGGACCCAAAACAGCTGCACCAATAGTATCTTGATTTCTCGCTAAGTGACATACTGGATTTGAGGACTAGCTTTGAAGATATTTAAAATTCAGCAATTGACTGTATATTCCCCTTCCCAATTCCTCTCCACTTGATCCAAACTATTAAATCAAAGATTACTGGGCTATAGTTTAATCGATGTCCACTGGAACCGACATGATATCCACCATGATTTTAGCATGGCAAGGGTCTGTCACAGTCCAGTGATCACCACTCCTACTACTAAGCACTTCGCGTATTGTAGGATTCAGACGATTATGTTGCAAATGTTTCCTCACTACCAGGAAAATGAGTGTCCATTAAAGCCCGTAGCGTCTCACAGCTGCTTTGAGTCCAACTTTCATCGGACTTTTGTGTGCAGTCCGGAAAGCGTTATTATTATAAGCAGGATCTGTTGAATATTTGCGGCTGCCGTTAACTTTCTAATGGTATCATTGGGAGGTAGCAAACCTTCATTGTGTACCATGTAGCATGAAGCTTCCCATTCATCTTTTTTTTTTTGGCTTTTGTAACATTTTCAATGGCTTTGAAATTTGAAAGGATAAGGATTTTTTTTATGAAGATGCAGGCTCTTGATTTGACGAAAGATTCCGGGAGCAGTAGACTTTATGCGTCAATGTGTAATCCGCAGACCTGGTCTTTACCGATTCATGGCTCTTGCATTAGTGCTATCTACTCCACATATTTACACAAATGAAAGGCAAGAGCAGCTGCTGCTGTCTTATAGTGAAAAAGGCTAGTTTGGAAAATCTTTATCTATTACGATTCTATCATCTTCTCTTTTTAACTTGATTCCAGTTCTAAGAGATCAGGACAACCATCAGCTTTGAAGTTGTGACAGCACTTACTTTCTTCTCTAATGAAGATGGACGTGAGCATGGATATATCCTCCTATATGGAGCTGCAGTGTGGTCGGAGAAAACTATACAAAAAACTGCTATTAATAGGCTCAACAAGCTTCAAAGGATTGCCTGCCTGCTGATTACAGGAGCAATGAGCTCCATCCGAACAGCAGGGATGGAGTCCTTTCTAAATCTGGAACCGCTAAACCTCAAAATTCAGGAGGAAGTAGCAAAACAAGCCGTTAGCCTACAACAGGCCTACAGGTATAAATCAGGGGACCTTAAAGGCCACCTAAAAATCCTGGAGGGTGTCAGGCCCATAATGGAAATGTTGAAGCTCAGCGACCAACTAAAAACTGAGACAGCATTCGAGAAGAGGTTCTAGGTCACAATTCCATCAAGGGACAAATGGAAGGATGGACCACCTCCCTCGTACAAAGGAGCGCGAATGTGGTATACGGATGGTTCAAAGATGGATTGTGGAGTAGGAGCAGGGATCGTAGGTCCCAAATGCAAAATGCATTTCCTTCTCCCAAAGAAGGTCACGATCTATCAAGCAGAACTACATATCTGCCATACTAAGAGCCTCACAAACAATAATAATAAGGAACACTAAAAGGGTCAGAATTAAGATCCTATTGGATAGTCAAGCGGCTCTCATGGCTATAAATCGCGATCAAATAAATTCGGCTATTCTCCTAGAGGAGAGAGAGAGAGAGGCCCTTAATGAAATAGGGGCACAAAACAGCCTCAAGTTAATATGGATCCCCAGCCATGAGGGGCACCGAGGAAACCGAGGAAGCTGATACCAGAGTCAAAAAAGGAGCAAAAATGCCCTTTATAGGTCCTTTTCCGTACTGGGGTTTTACAAAGGCAGATACGGAAAAGGAAATTGAAATATGGAGCAAGTAAAATATCGAAGACTACTGGCTTAATATTGAGAGTTTAAAATACTCAAAAAAATACCTTAGCTTCGATAATAAAAGAGTAAAAGAAGCAGTGGCTCTCTGCAAAAGTGGCATAAGAGCCTTATTCAGAGCATTGACAGGACACCTTCCATGCAAAAAGTACCTCCACAGGATAGGTGAGGAGCAGGACGACCGCTGCAATTACTGTGGGAAAACGACAGATCACAAACCTTTGATTTTGGAAGGGACTCTTCGTTTGTGACGATAAAGACTTGGCGTTGGTCTACAGATAGCATGCTGACCCTGTCTACGTACAAATCCACAGAGCACTGATCCTGAAAATTCCTGTATCAAGGTAATTTGTTGATTACCAAGTATTTGCTTTGACAAAACTTTCAAAGCCGAAATTAATCAAACACTCTTTGGCAGCTTCGTTAAACGGCCAAGTCTTTGCAGTCGGTGTTCAGTCACACTTTACCATTTCTGAGCGGCTAAACATGCAGGGATTGACTGCCATTTCTGTACCGTTATCCATTTATTGTCAGCCTGAATGCCGCTCTTCGTGGATTCTGCTTTGTTTAATTGGGCTACCTTTTTTCATGAGTACTTAGCATTGTTGCCTTGGTACTACGAGTGACCGAGAAATATGTGGCTGCCAGAGGTCCGTATTGGACAGATTTACGGGCATGGTGCCCGTGGACGATTGAGCAGGTTTTTTGACTACTTTTTCTCCGGCACGCAGTGAAGCAAGCCTTCCAGCCACTTTTTCCCCAGTATAAAGACACGTCGCCGTGGAAACATTCCTCTTTTTGATCTTAGAGGAGAAGTCAGACTTTTAACTGACAAGTTTTGGAAATATCGATGCTGCTGATTTCAAACTAAGAATTGTTGTCTAAGCCTGAATGTTTGATCTCCAAAATAATTTTATGATTATCAATACAGAGTAGATAAATCATGCATTATATTGGAACAAGTGCTCAGAGCCGGATCAGTGCTAATCAGGAGCTGATTTCAGCTAGACCTAATAACCCTCTTAATAGCTACAAAGCTAAGAGCGTTGTCGTGAACTCACTATAGTTTGATAAGAACGGAGATGATAATGTTAACTCAGAACTGTTTACGTGCATATTTGACTCGGTTGTCAAGATTACCAGCCCAGTGTCAAGATCATTATCAGGATTAGAGAATAGTCCGTCGAAGAAAGCTAGATTGTGCAGAGATTAGAACAATCGTCTAATCTTTTATATTTTAAATACCCACCGATACCTCGAAGTGCTTTTTTTTGGTGTATCATGAAGACAAAAGATATACCAGGCATTTGAAAGAGAAAACATACTCTAATGCCCAATTTACACGGTTTACCTTTGAAGTATTGTTTTAACTCAAATTCCCATATGAATAGGACAATTTGTTCATCAACCGCTAATCTTTTTAAAATTAACCATTGGTATTTGACTCTAGTGCTATTACAAATAGGATAAACTTTCCAAAGGCGGTTCTATTTATCTTGCTTTTCCAGATTATTGACAATATCGAGGTTGTTCCGTACCTGGAAAAATTCGATCCCGCGGTACCGTATTTTGAAATAAAAGAATGCCGTTTTTTTTACATTAAGCACAAGAACATCAACATCCCAATCGTTATATGCTAGTTTCCTGAGCTTTTACCAGTCTGAAGCCGTAAATATTTGAAAGTAATTGCGGGCTGTTTTCAAACATGATGTTTTCTGAAACAGTAGTAGTAGAATGGTCCTTTTTCCCAACTAATTGATAAACTGCTTTGTCTTGACTAAATCTTACAAGCCTCAAGTGAAAGAGGTTGAAATTGAATCAGCAATTCCCAGCAACAATAACAGAGATTTGAATTTAGGGCAAAGTTAATATACTTCCAAACTGTTATGAATTGCAAATTTCGCATTTTATCATTCGCAGCATAGTGAACATGATGGCGACATGTACTACAGATTGTTAATAGAATGTACTAAAAGACAATGATTAATTTTTATAAATGAAATTTTTTTATAAATGTAATGAGCGTCATTAAAATGAATGAAAGATAAAAGATATTGCAAAAATTGCAAAAGGAAATACAGTTTATTTATGTTACAAATATATGTTAATCTGAATCGAATAAATGATACTTATCAAAATCACAGACGCTTTCATTTTTAATTATTACAAATATCCTTTCTCTTAATCTCAAATCAACCTGCAATTGCGCCAACTTTTTTTCCCTAAAATGTATGAATTTTCTAATTGATAAATAAGCCTTTCATGATATAGATGACTTGAGTCTTCCTTCTAGTACGCAATTGTACAACACTGAATAAATTTAATTAAAACTAAAAACTTGAAGCTATTCTTTTGAACCTTCACAGTATTATACGAGAAACATATTTTTAGCAAGGAAATTTAATAAAGCACAACCTCCAAACACAAACTACTTAAACAATGTTTGAACTCTCATTTCTCATTTCAGTTCCGGTGCGGGTTGTTTGGACGGCGGTCGGGCGAAATGCAGATTTGCCCTGCGACCTAAATCCACCCACACCACACGATTCAGTGAAGCTGCTTCTGTGGTTCAAGGATACTACCGGAATACCTTTGTACACGTGAGTATTTGCAAAATTAATTCGAAGGAAACATTACCCACAATATGTAAATATTTGTTATTTCATGTACATGATTACAGTTTGGACTCCAGAAAAGGCGACATAAAACTTGCCACGCATTCCGCTATAGCTAGCGATTTAGGTCAACGATTGTTCTTCTCGATTTCGGATAACCCTAAAGATTCTCGTCTACAGATCCGAAACGTGAAGAAAAGCGATGGTGGAGTGTATCGGTGTAGAGTAGATTTTTTTAATTCGCCAACTCGAAACTTTAGGATAAATTTAACATTAGTCGGTGAGTATATGTTTTCATGTGTAATTAAAAGTGGAATTATTCGGGGCTCGTGCATAGTATTCTGGCACATCAGTGAACGTTGTTCCTCTTTTTTCAAAATTTGCCATCCTAAAATCAGCTCTAAAGGTCAAACTAGCTTAATTAATTTGAGCCCAGCTTCAATTATTTATGGTCTGAAAATCACAATTAATTGAATTTACTGCTTATTGCTGATTGATTTGGTTTCTTAGCTTGGTATTAATTTCTCGAATTGAATACCGATTCATCAGCATTTAACAATTTTCAAAAAACGAACACATTTAGAGAGAAAGATGCAAGACAAAATTTAGAGCCTATGTTTCCAAAGCCTAAGTTTCAAAATTTTAAATTATTTCAAAGACTTTCATGAAGTGCTTGTACCTTGAAAAATTGTCAAAACATAAAGTTTTTCTTAAATTTTTCAAACACATGTTAAAATAAGCTACATTCTACACTTATATATTTTCTCGGAAAGTAAATCGTTAGCGTGTAAGTAGAGTAAGGATCAATAAAATCCATTTTCACCAAATATTTTCACTTCTGATAATATTTTTCGCTTGCAGTTCCTCCAGAAGAGCCTCGGATTTTCGATGCTCAAGGCAAGGAAATATCAGCAGTGGCAGGACCATTTCGTGAAGGATATGAATTGTTCCTATCTTGCCAGGTTAATGGAGGTAAGCTAGCGACAATCTTACTGCTTTTAATTTTACTCTGTCGTTTTTCTCTGCTATACATTCGAAAAGCGTCGCGTTCCAGCCAACGACAACTAAGTCTTACGAACTTTAGCTTAGAATCCTGTGGGCGGTGGAAAAAGGAAGTTTTATCTCCCTCTCACTTTTCTCTGGCGCAAAACTTTAGTGTTTGAATCGTAATTGTAGTCGTGGGAACGAGCTCAGACCAATTTCCGGAAATCTCTTCCCCGGCGTTTTCTGCCTGGAAATTTAATTATCTGGTAACGCCTTTGATGACAGTTCTTCGGAAATATTTTAAAAGAATAAAAAAACGAGAAACAAGTTGCGTCCTGAGGTTGAGCTAAAATTATAATCCTTAGTGTAGTCGTTTATCGCTGAAACTTATTGCTGTTGCTGGTGGAATTCTTTACCAAGTGTTCAATATTTGGCTTAGTATATTCGTAACTAAAGTAATTGAATATATTTGCTAATATATTCGAAACATAATCCAGATAGATTTTGGGGTAATACATTTTTGTATTTGGAATTCATTGTTCTTTTGGATATGACTTTCTGGAATCTTGCACCATATTGAAGACAAATTCGGGTAGTTCCCTCGCAATTTAATTGATAGAAACGTTCCTAAATTAAATAAATACAGATTAAGAATATAATGCGTCTGCCAAGTGCACATACATATGTATTATGTTTGCTTGCTTAGTAGATCAGACATTTTTCCAGTAAATTTTTTTAAACATTCGAAGCCCTTAGTAATTTCAAAAAGTAATCCAACGGTTCGCCTTGTGCTTGGGACATAAACATAGGTTGGTAGAATTTGAACTTCAGGTGACGAAGCATCGTTTGATAACATGCACATAATGCTCCACTTTATATCACACCTAACAAGCAGCACCAGCTTGTTTTTTTTTTGAATGAATAGCATCAACAACTAAGCCTTCAGGATCCACCTGTATGCACAATTTTGTGTAAACCACTTACAAAATATTATAAGCTACCCTGACCGAAATTGTATGTTTCGGGTGAGCTTTTCTTTTTAAATGCTGCTATTTTGACAACGGTAGCTTATTCCTATTCAAACTTGTGACAGTAGCTCAGTGTTATAGTTGTGTCTTATGAGCTGCTCTAAATTGAGCTAGGTTGAGATATCTCAGCAAAATGTGTTTAATGCGCAGTTCGGCTGCTCTAACCTGCCCGAAGTTGCTGTATTTGTGTTTCATGACTCTACTCTAAGTAGAGCTATTTAGAGCACGATCTCTTCTCTGTTTTCTTTGCTAAAGCAAGTTCGGGCAAGCAACCAGCTGTATGTCAACTGTCACGGAACCCACTGTCAGCAAAACAGTGTAACTGAAATAGAGTTCAATATTAGTGAATTGAAGCGCTGAATCTCTGACAAGGAATTTATTTTGAAAAAAGCCTCTGAATTGCTCTAACTTGCTCGATTTTTTTGCCACTCAATTGCTCTAACCTGCTAACTCTAAATTCTTACTTGCCTTGAGATGTTCTGCTCTTTTTTTCAGAGTCATTAAACACAGCTTATATGAAATGAATATTTTTATAGTTGAACAACGTTTCACAATGTTGAAAACTGGCATCCAAATACTTAAGTGATGTGTAACCGAAACAATGCGAATTTTGGGGAAAACAGTTGACCAGAATCAAATGCAAAATGTTTCTGATGTATACAAATTTGTAGCAAAAGTTTCTGAAACGATCCACTGTGGAGTATATTGCTGCTGTGGTTGAGAGTGTGCAAGCCAATTACAAACACAAAGATCGCCGCAACTCAACACAACATTAGTCTCGGATTACTCGTGAGAAAGGGTCAACGTGTAAAAATTGCTGGTTGATTAGTAGGAGCCTAAGAGCAATTGGAAAGTAGCGTCGAGTTCACTCGAAAAGTAATGGTTGTTAGTTAGGTGCATTTTTATATAAGCGGCTATGTAAACAAGCAACAATGTTGGATTTGGGTCTTGAAAAATCTACGCGGAATTGTAAAGAAGAAACCCAATTTTTTGGCGTAGTGACCCATTTATCTTCGAAAATGTGGCTGTCAAGGCCAGTACGGTCAATGAAGAGCGCTACAGAATGATGATAGCAAACTTTTGATAACCGACAAAAGCCATGTAATAGTCGCTTTTTTGCGCTTTCAGTTCGCAAATTACGTAATCAGCCATTTTAGGGCCATATCTCACTGAAAAACCATGACTACTATTTTAAGCAGCGTGACCAAGCGAAATGCATAAAGAAAGATTTAAAAAAAAATTTGATTAGTCAAACTGGAATTATTTTAAAAACATATGAAATTGGTTCAGGTTTTGCCAAAAAAAAATTAACTTTAACTCATTGACGACGGCGAGTATTTCAGTGATATGCCTACATATATATTTCTGTGACAAAATTATGTTAGGAAAAAGGAGTGGAAGAAATTCAAACGGCCCAGTCTTAGTGAGTAAATAAAATAGTAAAAAAAAACGGAAACAAACGGAATCATTAAAGAAGCGAAAAACTGCACTATGTCGAATATTGTGAAACCTCAAACGAAAAACATGCGATATTTTGGAAAACCATGAGGGAGCTTATCCCAAAACGAAATGCTTCTACTTCGTCATCACACATTAAGTGTCTCATCGTCAATAGCACTCGCATTATGTCTTCGCCGGAACATTTTAACAATTTTTTCTCTGCAAGTGGATCCATAACTACTTAAAAACAACAAAATAGTGTAGAAAATACTAACTTCAGCTTCGAGAAAAATTTAATATCTGTTTTACTTGTTAAAGTGACTATTCCTGAAGAAGTTATTATAATTATTGACAGCTGTAAGACGTAAATCTCGCCTGATTTTGACAGAATCAGCACGAAAGCAATAGAAGTTCATATTGCAAAATCACTCAGTGATTACATAATTACACCGACCTTTAAGGCAGGTGACTTAGTAGATCTGTCAAAATATAGACCAACAGCGATCACTAGCGTTCTAATTGGATTGTTTTTCTGAAAAACAACAAATTCTTATTTGCTAACCAATAAAGCTTTCAGGAGCACATCAGCTTAACAGCGGCAGCACTAGATGCAATGAATTATTTCAATTCTGGTTAGGCACAAGAAAAAGGCTTTTGACACCCTAAGCTATGATATATTAGCGCAAAGGCTAAAAAAAACTATGAGATTACAGGAAGACTAAAAACTGTGAGATTAGAAGAACGTTCAATGACAATATTAAAGCTTACATAGAAAACAGAAAAATTGTTACCTAGAGCTCATCGTTTAGTAGCTAGGAGGCAAGCGTAAATATTGGCAGTCCATAGGGATCGATCCTTGAATCATTGCTGTTCTTTCTTTATGTAAACTATATAAACAACATCCACCTGTCCAGTTGAGGAGTTTTGTTTGTTGATGGCACGCTACTTCTGTACTGTGCTAAAAAATAACGAGCTACGGTAGACACCGATCTTGAAAGATATTCCAGCTTGCTTCAACAAAACAAATTAATCACCAACGAAAGAAAACCAAGTACATGATTTTTCAACAAAAGAATAAAGTTGCTATAGCCCCAGCTCGCAATAAATGGTTTATGCCTCCAATCCATCGTCAACAAGATAAAGTATGTATTTTGGCTTAATTGTACAAGAAAATATGGAACTGTCATTTGGGGTCAACAAAGAGCAGCAACTAGAAAGAATTTTGTCAATAGGCTGACCAATAAAGTATTTAAAATAATGTAGTGTAATAACAGGTCTGGTACAAGTTTGATAAAAATTCGACCAACCCTGCGGCTGAGATTATGTTTTGTTCCTCTACCGAATACAATGCCTCCTGCCCCTATAAATTTATCACCAAAAACTTCACAATAAGTAGAGCAGGTCATATAGATTTTCGACATATTATATAATAAAACAGTAACTTTGGTACTGAATATTGCTGGTATTGAATTTTCATAGCCTAAATACACGACTTGATGAAAATTTATTTTGTAAACATTTCGACCACCTACATACAATCTGAAACTATTTTTCTTGGAAAATCAGCCTTTCTAGCTGTTCCTATGCGCTAGGGAACTTATTTGCTGTGGATGTAAATTTCTGATACTGCAAAGATGGATACTTTGGATTATTCTATGTCGAAAAATGCATTATTATAGTTGATATTAATTTAAGGTACTAGTACACTTTAGAAGGCAAAAATATGACCATCTTTCAAACAATTTTTTCTCAGACATTTTCTTAAATATTAACATGAACCTTTTTTTATAATATTATTTGATATTTGAAAAATACAAAAACAATTTTTGTTTTATTTGAATATTTATTTTTCCCTTTTATAAAGGGAAATCATGTTCTGAAAAAAAATCGTTACTCCACGGCGGACAGATAATCTATGAATTGGTAGGTTTGAAACAACAAATTTCAACAGGGTTTTAAAAACTAAGGTCTCTTACATCGTAATTTACCACGGTTCTTAAAAACCAAAAATCAAAAAAGAAATTGCGGACTTGTGGAAAAAAACGTCAAAAATCGAACCCTTTTTTCCTAGTTTCTTTAACGCCAAAAATTTGTTTTTGATTTTCTTTGTCATATTCTGGTATATTACGATGTAAGATACTCTAACAAATAAAACGCCATAAAGTTTTTCAAAATTGGTTCGGTGAATCCGGAGATTATTTGTCCGCCGTTTTAAAAAACCTTGTTTCGAGAAAAAACGTATTTAAAGTTTTTGTTTTTCATTTTCTTTATTAGAAGTTGCATGCGCTCAAAGTCAATATTTATATATTAAAGTTTCAAATTTGGAAAAAATATTTCAGGAGGTCATTTTTGAAGTTATATTGAGTCGAAAAATGCAATAACGAAAAAATCGATTTTTTTAAATCTATAAAGTGTACTAGTACCTTAAACGGTGTGACGTTTGTGGATATTAGAATGAAATACATTTCCACAGCTTTTTTTTTGCAACGAGAAACCACTTCGGAAGCTACTTTACCGTAGAACCTGTTCAATTATAAGGCGCCAGTGAATGCTTTCTCAGAAAGTAATATGTTATTTTGAATGTTTCAAGAAAACTCGTTCAAAGTTTTCCAGCTTCGTGCAAGGGCATTGTTATCATGAACGAATGAGTCGGAACTATTTTCAAATAATGCCTCGTTCAGTTCAGGCTGAGAACGAAAATACGAGTATGTACATCTTCTGTTTTGGGGTAAACAAAAACAACCAAGAAGTCAACTTATTCATATCAAGTGGTAAATCTCATAAAGGTTATTAAATTATGATCACGGTTCCCTTCTTTTCTATAAATCAGCATAGACAACGTCTATCGACTCTAAAGCTTATCAAAGCAGAGAATAATTGATATGGCAAATTCGACCGTTTTGCGGAATAAGCCTCCGAAAGCAGAATCAAACTAGAATTGTTTTTGTGGGATGATTAAAATTGAACTTTTCTAACTTGGTGTTAAAATAGTAAAGTAATTACAAATTAATAAGCTTTATGAGTAAATGATATCGTTGGATATAAGTCGAGGATGTTAAAATTTATCACAACTAACGTAAATACAAATTAATGATCGCCCACTGCAAGTATGCACTATCAGCTGATGTCTGATGAAAACCAGTGCATACTTTCGAAACCACTCAGTTAAAACAAATTTCAGTTTTAATCATCCCCAAAAAAACAATTCTACTTTGGTAAATTTCGTTTGTTGTTATCTCGTAGCGGCAATCCCAATAGCTGTGACACCGATTCCGAACACATTTGGCAAACAAAACATTTGATAATATTACACACTATGCATTACTTAACCTCAGCAATCTGAAATTTCGATTGAATCGCTGCCAGAATCATATTGACCCAACTATGTTGTTCATGGGAATAAACTCATAGAAGAATTACATACAAATCCTTATGATTTATGACTTTTGCTTTGAATTATTCACTTCCATCTTATGTGATCGACTCTGAGCTCATACTTAAGATTTAATATAAGAAAGACAACATTTAATAAAAGATTTTATCAGTAGCTTTCGTGTCTTTCGCAAACCTTGAATCAATCTGATGCGTTCTCTGCACGTGCTTCAACTAATGAATTTCAGCTTCATCGATTTCTTCGGCGTAAACATCGAGCCTCGATGAGATTGCACGTTTTCTAATTGACTTCGTGAAACGCAGTATATATACCGTAATTCTGAGTACGTGTTTCTTCTAGCCATTGGGTAGTTTGGATGCGCAATTTTTTTTTGCTTGGTGAAAAATCTATTACTCTTGGGGCCAATTAGTTAAGATATTATTTACTAATTGAGAAAAATCCACCCTGACATTATCCTGAATCAATTCATTGCCAGACATCGATAGGCTGTAATTTAAGGAAACAGCTCCTGCTTATTGGTTGATTGAATTCTATTTTCTCAGTAATATATCTGCATGAAGAAACCACCTTTTGCTTTTAATTTTTGCAATTCTACTCTCTGCTATTGTAGACTAGTGGATAAAGCACTGGCTCCTAGTGTTTGTAGTCTTCAGTTTGAATGTATGTAGGTTCGCACGAGGTCATCTAGTTCTGAATAGATACGTGAGTTAAATCAAGGGTAAAGTCAGTCATGGAGCTTATCATTTCACACTCGTTTATATTGATTGTCAATTTGTGAATGAAGCTCTCTACCAGCTTCAACCCCTACACCCATAGGAAGGTTGTAATGGGATTACTTTACTTTGTTGGAAGCATCTGCTTTATTTGTTCTCTTTTCCTTACTTTAAGTTGGTGCAAATTAAATAGCCGTGATTTTTCACTCATTGATATAATAGCTAAGCTTCAAAGAGACCAAATGAGTTTTTTTTGAAGTACAATGTCTTTAAATTGCATGCCTAAATTTTTAAATAAAATATAATTTTTTTCAGTTCCTTGTTTTACTTTTCAATTTCAACTTACCTCTCACAAAAACAAAAGTGTCTGACCTTTAACTAATACTTTTTGTTTTTACAAAATCACAGCTTTTCATAATCAACTTTTGTCTCCTTGTGTTTTTACAACACGTTCAATTGCTCTTGAATGCGTACAAATGCCGAATAATTGCAAAAGAAATTTTCTCTCGGAAATTCTAATTATAGTTGATTTGAGATCCGCAGTTGGCAGCTTTAATGTCTTACAGATTCTTCCAAAAATCTCCTATATTTTCTCATTTGGGTTGAAGTCGGTATTATTGTCTGGCCATGGTAGGGATATTATGGAAAAGTTTTTTTTAAATTCTCTTGCCTGGAATCATAACTATCAGCTTAATAAACAATATTTCACTTGTTGAAAAATAGCTTACGGATAGTGTTCTAGAGCAGATCATGAATCATCTTTATAAATAGGATCTATTACGTACTAAGTCCCATCCTCGATTGTTGGCAGAACATGACCCTTTATGGTGGTTTTATATTTTTTGGCAATCATTATAACCTTCATAGCTTGTAATGTCATGGATCTATACACCTTTATCTAGGGAAAATGCAACACTGCTTGACTGGTTCATTATTCGGCAAACCATTCATTCTTCCTTCTTCCATCATGCCACAACTTATGGGCTCATCGACCTTGACCTGTCTCCGAACGCCCAGTCTTAACATATTCTCGTCCGTTGAAGCCTCTTTTGCTTGGAATGACAATAAAAACTTTCTTGCAGGTTTGCCCTGAATCGTTTAGTACCACAGTATCAACACCAAAATTTTCATAACTGGTTCTTGATAACTTTTATTCTGAATTCAGCAGCACTGCAGAAACGATTTGCTTGTGTTATCCCATAAAGCTGTCTGTCCTCTCCTGCGTTGGTTTAACGCCACTACCGGGTTTCTTCTCTAGAGAGCCAGTTTTTTAAAAATCCCTTAAAAGTACCTCACGCCTCCTCCAGTAATCGTAGGCGATGCGCTATTTCTCTATAATGTTGCCTCCACACTGTGGGCCATCATTGGCCACTGCAATAGTCGCAATGATGGCTACCATCAAAAAGTTGCATTCACACGCTGGATCACTAGATGGGCCAGTCATAGTTTTTGGGTTGCACATGATGACCCGCTTTGATGTGTGTGAAAAACCGCTTCGGCCATCGCCATTTCCGTGCTTCGCCACCATTGGCCACTGCAAGCCATCGACCACCTATACAATGGACCACATGATAGCCCACGCACATAGGTCACGGTCACATGATTACCTACAGTGTGGAGATGTTATTAGGTACTCCTTCGCCATATAAAGCTATTGCTGGGTTTGTAACTGCAACAGCCATTTGCCATTTAGGAGATATTTTTCACGGAAATTTTTCACATCCTATCACTTCAAAAACCACTTAAAAAATATCTTTTTACCAATTACTTTAGTTTTTATACCCCTACAAAATTATTCTACTTTTCACAAAAGTTTGAAGGACAGGTAAAAAGAGGTAGTTAGTACTTGTTTTTGTCGTTGAATGGTAAACTGTGAAAAGTTGTCGAATTGTATAATGTAATATAACATGTAACATGTAATTTACTACTTTAAAGCATAACATGTAATTTACTACTTTAAAGCATAGTCATGAGTAGTACACTACTGCTATGGTCAAAGGCATAGTAATTCAACTTGCTTACTAGCTTAACTAAGTCATTTTTCCTCAAACTCACCAGATATTTTACGGCATTCACAATCGCCGCTATTAGACCACTGAAAACTACGTGATTTTTTTTTATCAAAAGCATCTCTTATTTGTCCATTATTCAATTTTCACTTCTTCAAGCTTATCAAAACGTTTCCTACAATCACTTTTGTGCAAAAGAATGGATTCCTTTTAAGGAGGTCCACAGCACACAGTCATTCACTTAAATACTTTTCATGGTAGCTGAGCACGTTTTGGTAAGTGTTACACTTTCAATAAGTTTATTTCAAGGTGGTTAGTAAGACGGTTCTTGGCGCTACTCTTAAAGTGACTCTGGTGATTTAACCAATTTGTGTAGATTAAAGTAGACGTTATTTCTTATGAATACTGGAAGAATCTGTAGATATTTTCTCTGTTAAAAGCAATTTTAGTGGCAAGATAGCTTTTTTTGATATTCAAAATGAAAGCGATACAACTAACGTGAAAATTTTATGTCGTGTCCGACATTTAACCAAATGGGTCAATTGAATGCAAACCTTAGTAGTGGATTTTTCGATTGTGAGTGAGCCTAGAAACCCCATCATAATTATAAACTTTCTTGCTGTTTTTGCAGAGAGATCCTCCAGCACTCTCCAGTCCCATGTCAACGCTGATAAAGCTACCGAGGCGAGTGTTCTGTCAGATATAGACTCGTCGAACCCCGATCTGCGATACCTAGGTGTTAAGCTCCTATCTAGTACAACTATTCCCCGTGTGCTCTGATTTGGCATTGACCACTCCAAAGCTTTCGCATTGAAGTCGACAGCCACCACCAGTGGACCCGTAAGATCCCGTAGAATATCTTCCGATGTTTCCTTTTCCTTGCAAAACTCTCTGATTGTATTTTCTGGCGAGAAATAGCAGTTGACAAAATTGATGCCTCGGTTTCGGATCCAAATATATCCAAAGCCGGATCTCTTCAAGCGTCTGCAATCGTAGAGCTGCATAGCCAGGAAGATCTTTATACTAAACCGCTGGCTTTTACAAGTCTCTGCAATTCGGGCTCTGGATTCACGCACCAGCTGCTTGAACAAAGCTTCCGCAGTGCGAATCTTCTGAGCATTTGCTTGGAGGACTCTCATCTATGAAGTTTCTTTTTCTGCACTTCAACCGCTTTTCTGAAAGTCTTACATAATTTTGAACCCATAATGCTATTAACTTTTCCAGATTTTGCCTTTCCATTGCACACCAATCAGAATGGCGCAGCAGTGCATGCTTTTGCAAGATGCCACTTTATCCACTATTGCTGCTCCGATCTGGCCCTTTTTTGTTATAGCCCAGGCATTTGTAACAATGCACCAATTCGGGTCGTCTCCTTTTTCTGGCATATACCCAAAAAATTCTCATTCACCCATCCTTAATTCTACTTTGGCTTTCCGCTGTGCCCTTACATTTGGAGGAAGCAACGTGATTTTAAAATTTACCAAACCGCTGTCACGACTTCTTTCAAAGCAAAGAATCTCAATTTTGGCATTGGAGGGAAGTTTCTTAGCCTCCTTGACGGCTTCGACCACTGTTTGAATGGTATCACCGAATCTCGTGATGTCCTCGCATTTTGCGAGAGTCATGTCTTTTTTATTTGACTCATGCGCCCACGAATTTGCTGAAGGATCTTTGCGCAAGTTTCCGCTGGTCTGGGTTTTATTATCACTGTTTCTTTCTTAATTCTAGGGGGTTGAGTTCTCCTACGCCTGCGCTTGATTATTTTGAGTGGAAATTTTAACGATACGTATTCAGATGAATCTAGAGCTATTAGTTTGAGAGAGACATTTCGAGACTTTTTAGGCACCGTCACATAGGGGTTTTTTTGGGTGGTAAATTCAGACGTCTTTTTTCCACTTTTATGCTTTATGCACTTTTGTGCCTCGTGCAGTTTTATTCAGCTCTTCCTTTCGTGCTCCTTGGACAAATCTTCCATTCGGCTCATTTCTAGCTCGGTTTTTTTCGAACTCAATCTACAAACATCAATTACTTCAAAAGCTTCTCGAAGGTCCAGAAGACAGTTTTTTTACATGTTGTTAGACGTTTTTTTGAACCTGAGATGCTGTGTTCATGGCTTTGAAAAAATGCCGATATTTTTTCAGCGTCTCCTCTTCCTGCATTCTTTCTTTGGTAGTGTAACTTATTTTTGGAGAAGTACGTATCGTTACCCTTGAAGAAGTGCTAATTACTACGCAGTGACTTCGTATATTGTTTTGGACCAAAACACGTTCCGTGTGTGGAGTTTCTACGCGCACTTTTTTTATGCTGGTCACACTCGTCACGCCAAAGAGCTTGGGCTGTCAGGCAATTGAAGCACTCTTGGTTTTATACCCAAAAAAACTCTTGCCAGCAGGGGACATCTTTTGTAACTTTGGCTTCTTGACGAAGGAAGTACGTCCTTGACTACTGACGCGTCATCCTTAATTACTGCTATTTTTCGTTGTCGTAGTTTAATGTATTTGTCTTCATGTTTTACGGGTCCCCTTAAAACCGCTTTTTAAGCCCTGATAGACAGTCGCCTTAACTATTTCGTGGTTATCTATACAAGTAGGGTGGTCACGTAAGAAAAAGGGACGATTAAGAAGAATGGACGGGTAAGAAGAAGGGATGAGTAAAAAAAGGAGATGGGGAAGAAAAGAGACGGATGAGTATAAGAAAGAGTGGAGAACAGTAGTAACATGCGCTGCTAGACGTGGGATCTACGCATGACCATAACAGCCAGATAATTTGGGGTATATTATCCAGAAATCCAGGAGTGCAATTTTTACAAGGTTGCAAAAAGTATAGTAATAATATGAGAGAGCAAGTAATTAAATGTGGTTGCGACTGATCTCATAGATATCTTCGTGGCTTAGCATTGCAGATCCTTATCTGCACGACCAGAGAAGGTTACACTGTCAATCATTACCTGCTGCTTGACACCTGCCATAGAGTCGTTTTTGGGTAGTATACATATAGGATTTGATTAAACTTTGTGTAACTCAAGAAAGGAAAGCTTTAAGTGGAAAGGGATAGTCATTTTGTTTTTAAGGAAAATAGTAGAATGGTATGGTTTTTTTCGTTTCAGTCCGCGGCTATTAATCTGCATGACCAGTCATTCAGACATATTGTGAGCTACCCATTTCCGCCACTTAAAGACGCGTTTAGGAATAGAGGTGTAGGAGTTAACTACGCTGCTTCACTTAGGTAGGAGTAAACTACAGCGTAGGAGTAAACTACGCTGCTTCACTTAGACAGGTAGTAATTTCCTTAAGTTACATACACTTATTTAAAATCAAACGGTGGGGTAGAATAGTATTTAATTTTACCACCAAGAGCGCTCTATCAAAGGATTATTGCTTTTTTACACAAATATACCCCCGAATACTATAATTATTTGGTGTTGAAGTTCTCCATTGCTTAATTGTTAAGACTTGTCAATCCAATAATGTCTGCATCTTTCGTGGTTGAGTTAATTCCAGCTAGTACTTTTTAAACGCTGCAACAAGTAATACTTCTTGGTTGCATACTTTCATCTATTAGTGTAAAAAATGCTGCTCTTGTTACTGAAATCTGCAAAAATCTAAGTTGTCCTCATATTTTCAATCAATCAATTTGTCGTCAAATACAACTGTTTTTCATCCGAATTGTTTGATTCGATAGTCATTTATCATTTCATTTCACTTCCATTTGTATGGTCCGGTCGATCGCTCATCTAAAGCTTAGTACTAAGGGTCACGCTAAAAAAACGTTGACAAGTCTACAATGTTTTATGTCTCCAAGATCCCTTAAAAGTAAAAATTCTGACATTGGAGATAAGTGGAGTATCCCCAAATTTCTGACAGATTAAAATGTTAAGCACTTCGATTTTGGGTTGTTTCTAATTTTCTGTGTCAAACAATTTGGATTATTTCAATTTGCAATTCAAAATTCTTTATTGACATCAAATGTCACGACATACATTTAGCGCCATTTATCTTTTTATCTTTCAAACAAACATACTTGATTCACGCGAAAACCTTAGCACAGGCCTGGCCAAACTTTACGTTAGGTTTTCGCCAAAAGGATGAAAATTTGACGAGAAACGGACTTAAGTACTAGGACTAACGTTGACTTCTTCAGTCGCCACCCTGCTCTACCAAGCATAAACGTTCTATCTGCATTTTTCTCATTTTTGAGTTAACGCCGGATCCTAAAACTAAATACTCTATTACATAATTTTACAAAATTTGAAAAACCTATGTTTTGCGGAAGTACATATGTTCAAATCGATGTTGAAAAATGCACTCTCCGTTAATCTCCAGTACAAATCAAAACACAAATCATGGAATATTTCGAAAGTACTAAAATGAGAATAGACCGTTTATGCTTAGTAGGGCAGCACTCTTATTGTGCTTTTGGTAAAATTTTAAGCGCCGTTCTCTTAACTTTGCCGAATCATAGCTCTTTTCTATTTTCAAGTGTATTTCTGTATGTTTCTGATGTAAATGGTAGGTTTTTGTTAATAAATTGTAATATGAACTTAATTCGAAATCATATGCTTAGGACATTCGATTAGAATAATTCGGCTGAATCAGATAGTGTCAGATACGGTTGGTGTTCTACCAATTACAATGGCTGAACGTCGAGAATATTCAGACCCTTTCAACCTTAAAAATAAGCATGAAACTTACTTTAGTCAACACCCAAATTTTCAACTAGCTTTAAAAATTTCAATCCAATTTTTCTTTTCCACAGGGAGACCATTACCAAAGGTCACATGGTGGCGAAATGGAGTCGAATTCTTTTCAAAAAGCCAGCACTCAATTGACGAGGGTGTTACGGCTGTGGTGAGTCCTCTCCTCATAGGCACTGTGACACGTGAATTCTTCGGTTCGAAGCTGGAATGCAGAGCTCAGGGATCAAAACTCATTCCGCCAGTCACGAAGGACATAACGTTGCAAGTACATTGTAAGTATCAGTTTTTGTAGTTCGATAGCTGCTAGGCAAATGCAAATTTATCTCTTCCCGTATGTTTCGCAGTAAAACCACTTCGAACGAAAATTGTTTCGCCAAATGATTTGTTGACGGCAGGGCAGCTGGTTCCGGTACGCTGTGAGACTTGGGGCTCCTATCCACCCGCGAAAGTGCTTTGGCTTTTAGACGGCGAACCTATTCGTAATCCTGACGTAACAGTTCATACTAGCAAGGAGGTAAGATATTCATGCTAAAAAAAATGTTGTGTCCCAGTTCACACGTTTGAGTGGCAAAATTCAAGGTTGTGCGTTTCTTACTCCGATGAAGTACATGAAGGCAGTTTGATCCCAAATGAAAACGCTAAAGGATACACGCGCTGTGTTTCGTGAATTGCTGTCAAGTTAATGATGTTCAATAATACAGATGACACCTAAGAAATGTTTGGATGGCAAACAATTTGTTACACTTTCCTACAATAAGCATTGCGTGTTACAGATACCGCAAAAAATCACTTGAGATGAGAAGCCTTAAGATGTTTGGCCTGAAACGACAAGGCAATCAACTTCAGTCTCCTATATGTTATATCCTATGTATAATTGGCAATTCCAGCAAATATATCAAAACAGCATAAAAATTATTTCTATAGAAAAATACTTAGCACGTTCGAATGCTACAGATATTTGACAACAAACATTAGTCAACAAAGTGATTCTGTGTCAAGAAGTCACATGAGACATAAGAGCAATTTTGTTAATTTTTTAAGCTATATTTGCTGATGTCGTGAATCATTGTCAGCGAATAGCTTGAAGTATAAACTTATGAAACTTACATTATATGCACTCGTATGCAAAGAAATTGTACTAATAATGCATTCATTCCCTCCGAAAGCAAGTGTATGTTTGTGTGGATCAACTCCTGCTTTGCACATCGCGTTCTACTTTCGACAAATGTTGATTATGCAAAATTGAGAAAGTTTCTGCATATGACGTTTCTTTCTTTCTTTTTCTAGGACTCGAATATCACAGTTAGCATCATTACGCTCAGAGTATCATCCGAGAATGATGGCTCTGAACTAACATGCCGAGCCTCGAACCCTTGGTTCTCTGGTGAGTCCGTCGAGGATACAAGAGTGATTAGTGTTGCATGTAAGTATGAGAGATGTTAAAATTTATGTAGATTATGATTCCTGTAGACATGCAGTTATTGGACATGTTTCTGACAGTTCTAAACAACTATATATGATTTCCTAATATATGTATAGGCTTCACATCAAAGATGTGGATTTACATAAAGTGAACCGACCCAGGAGAATTTTCGCTTTAAAAATTAAAACTGAACTCAAATTACGCTTGTGTGCACTGTCTTTGGCAGTAAAAGGTCATTTCTGAAGCCTAAATTCGTATCGGAACGTGTAAGTTAAAGTAAAGGAACTGGACTTAAAGATTGAAATCTTTGCGCGAATCAGTTTCTTTCGAAAACTGGTATGTGTCATATCAGCAGTTTATTTATTTATTTGCTTATATCGAAATAAATATTTCTAAATGCAATATGAGTAGCTTGGATTTGCTTACTTATTTGCATTTCAAATTGAATGGAAATGCGCCTTCTGAAACTTTTGACAGCGTTATGCAAAAGTTTCACTGTTAATGTAACTTTCGGTTAAACCATCAAACTTTTTCTTTTTAACTTCCACAAGAAAATGTACTCTTGACCTTTGTTCAAATAGAATTCACGCCAAAGACTTTTTGGCTAGGGTGTCTCATAACAAACGTAGGTGTGCCAATGGCACTATTACTTTGAACAATGCGAGCAATTGATGGCATCAGGATGCATTAGCAGTCCACGGTCTAAACTAAATTCAAACTGTCTGGTCCTGGAGTCAGGCGACCAATAGGCGAATCATCTCTGAACTTACACAAACACAAGCTGACATTCTTTGACTGGAGCTCCGATGGCAGGAACGTAGACAGTTTTTTGTTCAGTCTGACTGCATATCGGCCCCTTTTCAATGTGCTGGCCCTTTCCAGCAAAACTTCTTCGAGAAAACTTGTCCCGTGCTAAGAATAGCTGCATTAAACTCATCTCCACACATTATGAACACCAGCCGTTGCTTATCTCTTGTACTAGTCTTGATTTATTTTGCTCCATTGCAGATCCACCGAGTGTGTCAGTGCATTTGGCGAACGAGGATCCGAGCCGCGTGGTGACTAGGGCGGAAGGGCAGAATGTGACGTTGAAGTGCAGAGCGGATGCCAGACCACCCGTAACATCGTTCTCGTGGTTCAAAAACGTAAGTAAAGTCATATCATGTTTCTTACTTTCCTAAGAAAAAGACACTCAGTTCGGTGATGGTGTTTATTTCGAATGACAATGGCGCTGACCCTCCGTAGCTATAAGAAACCTTCCCAATTGTGGCCGTGGTATGTACTTTGTTCATTTGTTCTATGAGAGCGAAATGGATTTAACGAAATGTTGATGATGAACGTTTTACAAATTGCTGTTGTCAACTTTTTCGGATGGAATTGATGGCGATGATGATTATGCGATAATATCATCATTAGATATAATTTAGTTTACTCGTGCACAGAATAATGGAAGATGACGTTGACCCTTCGATCCTTTTCGAAATAGCTTTCGTCACGGTCTCTTGAAATTACGTTTGACGTAAAGTACCTTGAGATATGTTTCGGTTAGCAAAGTGGTTCGTGTGAATTGTTGTTTTCTTAATGCATGTGAAGCAAGTGGAATACTGAAACGTAAGGAATAAAATAAATCAGTCTCAATTGAAAATGTTCAACTTGATGCAAGTAATTTTTTGTATAACAATGACTCTAAAGGACTGTTTTTTTTTTATTTTTTACGACTATTTATTTAATTATTTATTTTGTCTGTGAATGCCACTAGTACTTAGTTCAATTCCCTAAATTTCGCTACATTAAGTTCCAATTATATTAAGTTTAAGTATTGAGGAATGTTAGAATATTTAGGAAGTTTAAGTCATGTTATAGTAGCTACTTATGTAAACAGTATTTATTAAATAGGAGCTGCACAGATTTAGAGTTAGCAACTTAGTGGCCCAAGTTATCGACAAAATAATTTTTATACGTTTGTAATTTTTTTTATTGTGTTAGTGTGAGTGCGATTTGGTCGTATTCTTATTTTCAACAAACTTTTGAACATCGATCGACGATTAATTTTTTTCTTCAGAATTTTGTGTTTGACCACTTTCGAATACATTCCAGATATGCAAGAATATTATGCAACTAAACGGAATGCAGCGTCAATCCACTTTGGTATGGTATTTTGCACACAAAATATTTGGACATCAAGAAGCTGCCCGCGAGATGAGTGCCGCGATTACTCTTACTTGACCAGAAGCGGAACCGTGTGACTACTTCAAAGGAGTGTTTGACAATGTTTAGTCACAATAAGAACAAGTTTTTGCGCCGTTTTGTTGCCATAAATGAAACATGGATCCATCAAACCACACCAGAGACCAAGGAACAATCAAAACAGTGGGTTTCTTCGGGCGATCGTGACCCAAAGAAAGCCAAGGTGGGTCATTCGGCCACCATTTTTTGGGATGCACGCGATGTCATTACCTTGAAAAGAGTGAAACGGTCACCGGCGAATATTATTTAGAGCTTTTCGACAGATTCCATATTGATTTGAAGCAGAGGTTAATTAAGTTAAGTAAAGACGTTGATTCTGTTCCATCTAGACAGTCCATAATTTGGGCTACGAACTGTTACGCCACCCTCCGTATTCTCCAAACTTAGCCCCCCTGCAACTATTTCTTGTTTTCTAACCTGAAGAAATGGTTGAGCGGTAAGAAATTTAGGTCAAATGGAGATCACCTAAATCACTGAAATAATTCCCTATTTTGAGGGCCTTGAGGAAACCTTTTATTTGGAGGGGATAGAAAAAAAATCTTTCATTTAAAAACTCACTAACTTAACAAACTACCATCAATGTTGGTTAACATGATCATGTGTGAATACTTACTTTTAGATTGTTCGTAGTGATCAGACAATTGCTAGAGTTTATAAAATTTGGGATTTGACAACAAAATCATGCATCACACCAACAACGGCGCAATAACAACATTTAGATTTTCACAGCCCCGATATGTTTGGATATTTTCCAATGCTGCCCATAAAAGACTGATATCAAAGTTTAGACCTTTCGACCAGTTTAGACCTTAGTCTGACCATGGGATAGGTGTATAAGAAATCAAATCTTCTCTCGTCCTACAGTCAATCGAATAACATTTGCGTTCACTATTAGGTACGTTTTTTTGCGCCTCGATGAAGAGCTAGTTAGCTCTTGATCGATACGCAAAAAAACCGCACCTATTGTTTGACATTTGTGTTCAATATTGTTTGGTAAATCACGACCATAAAACCGAAAAATCGAATGACCAATTATTCTATTTTGAAAAATATACACGACGTTTATCCAGATGATATGTGGTTTTATATACTCTGATGTCTTTGAAATGAGAGCTTATAGACAGCAAAAACGTTAGACCGCAAAATGTTCGAATAAATCGACCACTGAGATCCTATGGTCTGACTCGACTCGATTTTACCTTGTGGAACGATATAATACTCTTCATGTTCGAGAAACAAATCTCTATCCAGTCCATCAAATAAATCTTCAAATTACTTGAAAAAGTGATCTGAAATTAAAATCCTAGAAAATTTTCATTTAAACTCGTTTCATGTTCAAAAACCAATTTGATTGTGCTCTTTAAAAAAGAGAAGACAAAAATTAACAGGCTTAAATGCCAAGAAATACGAATACAATCATTCGTATAATCAAATTAAAGCTTTGAAGGTTAACTTTATTATTCAATGCTGCTGGATATCCTCTTGGCCCAGTCATTTTAGCATAAAAAAGGGGTCAACCTCGGAATAGGAGATAATAAGCTGCATTTTTGTATATACCTTCATTTTGAGGTCCTCAAAGTTGCCTCAAAAGTTTCATAAAATCTCGTGTCTGCGTCGAAAGTTATTCAAGGTCAAAGGTAAGAAAAAACAATTTTTTGCGATTATTTTGGTTTTTATTGCTCCAATGATGTTAGCACATAGGATCGAAATTGTAGAGCATAAAATTTGCGACAGATTTTATTTGAAACATTTTTTCATGCGCTCAACCGTTTTTCCGATAGAGGGCGGTAAGTGCGCGGTACTCAGCCATATGCACTGTAATGCAAAGTCAATCTTGAATACCTGTGAATACTACCTTCAGTTTTGAATAATTTGTATTATTTATCAGTAAATACATTGTACTTAATACCATTTTACCTATTTTTAATATTTTCATTTAATTATATTTACCTTCTTCTATTTGTATATGTAAATTTATTGAAAGCAGATTTTAAGTAGTAAAATAATTAGGTATTTTATCTTTAAAATGTGGAATTTTTAAATACTTATTTTTGTATCATCATTATAAATGGGAAGACGGTTTCCTATAATACGACCTTTTTCTATGACGTTTATACCTAAAATGAGAATTCAGACCCGTATATAATGCGGCCTTCTTCATTCATTATATAGTTAGTTCTTGAGACAGATGTTCCATTGTTAAAACTTTTTTTTTGAGTGACCGCAATCTATTTACTGTCAAATCTAGATCTACCGATATACAATGCTCCAAAATCTGAGGACAATATCGATCATCTTCGATATAATCAGTTCATTAAATCTACAAAACTTAATAACGACTACAAAACTTAATAATGACTACGACTGCACTTGTCGGTGGAAGACTAGATAATTGGACAATCTAGTCTTCCACCGACAAGTGCAGTGGCCCATCAGCATCTAAACCGTCTCTATTATCATGTTCAAAAATGGTTAGGGCATGATTTAGAACCCTAGGAATGGGGTTGGGTGCTCCAAAATGAGTTCCTGGAGCCAATGACAACAATATTACCCCCAGCTTCCGATGAGTTACTGAATACTCTATTTTGTAACTGTAATGGGCAAGCTTGCCTCAATGCTGCTTCATTGCAAAGTGACTGTTGTGAGCAAGAGAGTGCTTTTGACCATGAAATTCAGAAAGGTCTGGAAACACCAATTCAAGGCAACGAAGATGATGATAATAGTACAGAAATTCTCGAACGTCCAGAAGATGACGATGACGAAGAAGAAAAGTAATACTTTTGTTATTTAAATTATTAAAGATTGATAGATTAATAATATGTAAAATATATATATTAAAATAAATTAAATATATGCATAATGCTATTAAATACAATGTATTTACTGATAAATAATACACATAATTCAAAACTGAAGGTTTCACGGTTGACCTTGCTTTACAGTACATATAGCTGAGCGCTGCGCGCTTACCGCCCTCTATCGGAAAAACGGTTGAGCGCATGAAAAAATGTTTCGAATAAAATTTGTCGCAAATTTTATGCTCTACAATTTCGATCCGGTGTGTTAACATTATTGGAGTAATAGAAACCAAGATAATCACAAAAAACTGTTTTTTCTCACCTTTGACTTTGAATAACTTTCGACGCAGACACGAGATTTCATGAGACTTTTGAGGCAACTTTGAGGACCCCAAAATAAAGGTATATACAAAAATTCAGCTTATTATCTCTCATTCCGAGGTTGATTGCTAAAATGACTGGGCTGTCTGTTTGCAACCTTAAGACAGCTTTAATATATATATATGCAATAAGCATCAGTTCAATTTTGCTCACCAAAATATAATGTAAATCACCATTGGCAATACCGAAGCTCGCTTACTAGTTTAAAAACATGTCTTATATTTGTGTACAGTAAAAAACGAACAATTTCAACATAAAAGATGTACCGAGTCCTGTGCACAATAGCGCTGCATTATAGTCGCAGAGCCATATGCATATTACTCTGAGCTACAAAATAAAGCTTCCAGTGCCATAGTATTATTCTGCGCTGTACATGATCCTTTGTAACATAGCGTAATATTCATGGTTATACGCATTATTGGTACATGGTACTCAAGCTAAAAAAATACAGCTAAAAAGGCTAAATCCACATACTTTATGGGCTTTTCTGTTACGCGCATAGTCCCAACTCCTATGTTACATGGCCTCAGCTACTCTGAACATATTCTTGGCACATATAAATCAAATAGGTCAAATAAAAATAGCTTTCAAATAATCTCGTGTAGCCTAGTAAGGAGAGAGTTGGATTTCAAAGAATGGGGCCACAGTTTTCAGTTCGGATTCGAGTCGGCTTTACTAATAGTAAATTGAAAATTAAGTAACAAAATTTCAGCAATGGAAATGGGAATATATACCATTTCCGAGTCAAATTCATAGATTTTTGGTACAAGTTCATAATAGTTTCAAGTTTAATTCATATTCTTTCAAATCAAATTCGTAAATTTTAGATCCCAATTCATAAGATTTCAAGACAAATTCATAATTTTTTTGAGTCAAATTCATGTTTTTTTTAAATTCAATTCATAATTTTTGCGAGTCGAATTTATAAGCTTAAATTCAAAATTTTTCGAATCAAATTCATACACTCTTAAGGTAAGTCTATATTTTGCACATCAAATTTATAAGCTATGATCTTGACGAGCAAAATTATGAATTCACATCGAAAAGACTATGACTTTGAACCGAAAAAATTATTAATTTGATTTAAACAATTTTTGAATTAGAGTGAAAAAGCTATGAATTTGTCTCGAAAATTTATGAACTGGTATCGAAAATTTACGAATTTGATTCGAGAAAATATGAATTAGCCTCAAAATTATTATGAATTTTTAGCAAACATCTATGAATATAACTGGAAAGTGGTATAGATATCCTACGATTGCTAAAAAAAACCAAAATTGTCTAAAACGGAAACAATTTGACTTTTGCTTTACTTTTTATCAAGTTTTACCTTACTTTAATCAAGTTTTACCTTACTTTTATCATGGCGCTGAAGGCTATGACATATAGCATTTACTTCTATATATCTTTCGCTCTACGTTATTATGATAGGCGCTATGTTTCAGCACTATCTCGAAATCAACTGTGTACACAGCGTCAGAAGCATATAAATTATGGTATTTGGCGCTATGATTTTTCTTAGCGTGATATCTATATTTTGAATTAAATTTTTTGAATTTTGACTGCATAATCCCATTAACTAGACTCAATTCTTCGTAGAGGGATGCGTTTTCTGATGAATAACTTTCACTAATTTCTCCAAGTACTCAAAACACGTGATAGATCATTTTTCGACTTAAAATTGCAGGAAACAGAAAGTTTCGTTTATTAAAATTTCGCTCAGAGGCTCATACGATTTCGTACATATTTTCTACTGCATATTTATTGCTCAGTATTTGCTCTGCTGCCAGGAAAGTGGATTTCGATAAGAGTATCTAATCCCAATTATTCAATAATTTATAACATTCGAAAGCAAGAATTCAATGTTTGCCATGGCCGTACACTTTGTACGCATGGGAAGTATTTCCTGTTCCCTCGATGACTGAGTTCATATTGTATGTAGATTGTAGGTTCGCGAAGAAATGGTATTTATTTACGTATTCAGTTTAAAATGGGATTCAGCATAGAAGGTTAGCTACGATGGTAGATATTTGTATGTATCGCATTCGAAGCTGAGCTCTTGAAATAGTAGTGTTTGCAGAAAATTTAAACATAAATAATTTAATCGAATTTCCGTAGCGTTGCGTAGCTCGTAGTCACTTACGGATAGGTACTTTAAACATTTTTCCAGCATTATACGAGTATACTCAATTTTGATGCTATTTGTGTGTCTCGAAACTTTTTGGACCTGGATTGTTAAAACCTAGCAGCATCAGAATCTCAGTGGACAAGACAAGTATTCAAAGATCGATAGGGGCATTGGGGTCTAATAAAAAAGTGAAGCTGGATCATACCTGCAATATGGTTTCACGGGAAACCTGGCAGAATATACATACATACATATATTATCTTGTCTTGATTCATTGCTCAAGATTCTATTTGATCGGAAAAATGATTTCTATTGTCTTTGACCGCAGTTTGCTATCGTTTGAAAGTTTCTCGAAAACAGTAGATGGCCTTCAATGATTCTTACCCGCTTGGGTGATTACGTTGCGAAACGGCCTGACAACTGAATCGAGACCGATGTAAAAGGAAGTGATGCCCCAACAAGAACTGACGAAAGTCATAAAAACACTTCTGATACCATTAATGGCTGTAATAATTTTGTCCAAGTTGTTTGACTGCTCAAGTGAAAAGACAAGGTTTCGGTTTAAGAGACAATATCAACGAATAGAGTCAATTTGACTTTTGCTCACCCTACATTCCAACAAAAGCTATAATTGGGGGTAATAAATATTTGAAATTATTGGCTACGATTTAAAGGCGAAGCCAATTATTGTTGAAAATGGTTACGGTCGATGTCAGTGGCCGAAATACAATGCCAAATTGTGTTCGGCCTTTATATTTTCGTAAATTAGGACAAGCACTGCGTGCCATATAAATTCGACGACTGATATAATGCTTTGTTCAGACATGGTGGAGCTTGTTTGTCTTTAGTTTGTTAAGATTTTGGCAGATGAAGATGGGTGGCTGAATTTTTCATGCGAAAAGGGAGCACCTTTGCAAGAGATGCGGCGTTTATATAATAGATGTAATATTCGAGGATATACTGGTGTCAACGATAATGATAGCCTTCTATAACATTTCTTGAAAGAAGTTTTGTTGGCGTGCAACTGAATTTCATTGCTTGAAGTAATATCAGTGCAATCGAGACCTCATTATTGCAGCACCGTTACTTTGCCAACATTTTTTTTTTGGAAATTGTCTGCAAAGTTTAACATTCGACCTGAGCTACTCTTCTCATCAAATTTGCAGACACATTTAAATATTTTTACCTCGCAAGCACTCTTTACAGAAACAAATTAAAGTTGTTTCTCTCAATGATGCTACATAAAAACTGTTACTTTGAAAACAGTTTTCGAATTGAGTTGTTTTTATATACTTTTGCACATTACTAAAAGATATATTGCAATCCAGCAAGCAAATGACTTCTTTAATGTTTTTTAAAAAGTGTTTGAAACTTTTTAGCAATCAATGCTGTTTATAATTTGAAAAGGTGGCACAAACTTTAAATAAAGAGCCAAACATAGAATTATTAAGTAGATACGGGCTATCTCCGCACTCTCCAAGAAAAATGTTGGGCAATGTTTTGGTGCAGCATGCATCCATTGTAAGTCATGGTAGCCGATTTTAAAATACGATGCCATCTTTCTAAGAAGCCGTTGGCATGTGAATGGTACGCGGTGGTACGATTGCGTTTGAAATACAGGAGTCGACCAAACTCAGCGTGGATCAATGATGCCAATTGTCTACCCTGATCGGACACAATGTAAAAGGGAACAGCAAATCTACCGATTCGGATGCTCAGTAGAGGAGAAGCACTGTTATTCAAATCAATGCTGGTAAAAAAAACTGCTTCAGGCCAACAATAGTAACGGGCGATGATTTTAAGGCCATAAATTTATCTATGTTAGTGTATTAATAGGCTAGCTATGTCAATGTGAATGGCCTCAACACTTTCGGAGACTGTAAAAAAGGTCGCAACAGACTTGTTCACTTGTCAGGTTATCATGCAATTTTGACAAGATAGACACTTTCGGGACAATGTTTTTGTGCATCGAAGGCTATAAAAATTTTGTTGAATTGAAGCGCGAATACCAAAGTGAACTATGTTGTGTTCTAGACGAAACAGTCGTTCCCTTAATACTTTGAAATTTCGTCGATGTTTCCAAAAAATGTTTGTATATTTGTAATGTTTATAGTAGATTTGGAATTCTTTTTAATTTCCTGGCTGGTTTTTGGGAAAAAAACCTCTCTACCATCTCCACTTCTCCAAGATCCTAAACAGGTTGCAGCGGAACAATCTTACTTTGTTTTCTTTATTTTTGCGGTAAAATTTGTAAAACTGGGAAAAATGATTACATTTAGACGAGTGAGTGTGTCGGCAACAACGCTGTTGCAGCCAGAGGCATGCCGAATATCAGGAGTAAGTTCACTAATGTAACTTGGTGCTTAAGTTGACGAAGTGTGGCCTTTTCTGGCTATCCCAAAATTAAGGGATTTCACCCTTTAAATGGGAAAGTAAGTGTTTGTGGTTAGTTTACTATCTGAATCTCTGGATTTTTAATAGTGACGAACGTCCTGGAACGTTCTACTGTACTTCCATTCTGTGACGATTAGTTTCGCCGAATAAAAACCAAGGAACTGGCAAAAGCATTGGCTAAAAAAGCAAAAAAAGGCAGTGAAGGTAGAAGTTGACAATCCTAGGTCCTTAACCGCATTGAAGAGTTTAGTTGTTTTAATTGCTTCAGCCTGATCTGGGGAGGGTCAAACAGCAGAATTTCAGTTCGTGAATGGACCATCAGAACGATTGTGCTGTATTATAAAGTCTGAGAGTCATTCCGTTGAGCTTTGAGAGTCTAAAGGGTATGCAGAAAAGGATCTTAAAAAAATCATTCGGCTCAACTGGGTTTTGAAAGCAGTTTTATTTTAGAGAAGATATTTTTTTCACGTAGTTCATGACAGAAGTTCTGGATAATGATGTTTGGATATCTATTCGGCACAGTTATGGCGTCAAAGTAGACGTCATTCACCCTTGGCATTGAAAACCATGAGATGTGGAGACAGCCAGCTGTTTGTTGGATTCTTTTTCGCGCTGCGACTTTGTCTGGTGCTAGTTGTTATAGTCTCAACACTATTAGAGGACCATCGGTTAAGAAGTGGTATCCTTTCTTACATCAGCAAGATTGTTTTGACCGTGATGGCACGGTATCTTTGGTCATGGATCAGTGAATATCTCAATCAAAGTACTAAATTTTCCAACCAATGCTTTATTTGCCAATTTGACGACAAGCCCATTGTAGTAGAAAATGACTGTGCCTAAAATGAGACTAGATACATCAGCAATCATGAAGTCCCATGAGAACCCATGACGGGACCCTAGCTCCATTTTGTAACCTTTCATCCGTAATATTTTATGGCTTACTGGTTTCGCTAGGGTATGTTGAGGAACCAGAAATAAATAGTCATCTGGCTGTAGCTGCACTTGTATCAACAAGGTCAGAAAAACCTTAATTTTTTCATTTCCCCCTGCAGCTGGAAGGTTGCCAATTATATAAACTAGAGCTCTGCAAGAGGTGTTTGCTTTTTGTTTTATTGCTGGCTGATAGTGGTGATATAGTAGCCCTTTTGAGGACTTCATAGTGCATCTCCGAGCTAGGACTGGCAATCGTGTTCCTCAGTGTTCTCAAATTTGTCAAAACCAGCCAGCATACCACATTGTTGTACATTTCAGGGATCTTTCAAGCTGGACGAACCAAAAAGCTAACTCGTCCTGTAAAAACACAGTGGGTTTTATAGCCATCGTGGGAAGTGGGTGTTCCAATCGATGCGGCGCACGAGAACTCAAGAGCTGTCTTTTTGTCAATCGACATTTAGTGAATAAGGCGAGGCAAACACGATGGAAATACAATGCAAACATTACAGAAATTGAAACGCAGCAGATGAAAGAGTGCCTAAAAAGAGAATATTTATATTATTGTAGAAGGTATTGGTTAGCAATCATTGAACAAGAATAAATTATACTTCTCAAGTACAAAGGAAGAGGCAAATCTGCCTTCTTACAAGTTGGGATTTTTGAAACTATAGTCTGTGATGAGCGGCAGAGTCTGGCGTACTAATTAAATTTGTGGCTGACGGAACACAGTCCAGTCATATGTTTAGACCAGTCATATGTTTAGACCTTTCTAGGCCAGTCATATGTTTAGACCTTTCTAGGTTGGACTGACCAGTCATATGTTTAGACCTTTCTAGGCTGGATATTTATTACTTGAGCTGTAGGCACGACCACTTTTGGCCCGGAGAGCCTACGTAGGCGAAATTATTGGAAAGAACCTTTTTTTTGAATTGATTTTGTAGTCTGCAACTGAAGCAAAAATCACAGCTTATGATTATTTCCGGTTCAAAAGAAATTGTGGTTTACTAACGTTTCTGGCTCACTATTGTGTACTCTCCAAAAGTATATAAAATCTGAATTCCTGCCCATCTGAACTCTGACAATCGATCGGATCAAACCTGCAATTAACAGTAATGCACATCAAACCGTGCAACAATTATGAGTTTCAATGAATTTCATTCCTAAATAGCAAAATAATTCAACAGCTAAGCGAATCGAATACACGCGAATGTGATCAAATAAAATGTTGGACCTGAAAACTAAAAATATCGAACACTAAGAAAAATGAAAATCCTCGATATTTCCGCATTGTAAGCTCATTATCTGCAGAACGTACGCAAGATAAGAGACATGGAAAATATATTTTTGCACTTGAAGAATATTTTTTTTTTAGATTTACAAAAAAATTATGCTGCTTTAGCTCTTTGGGAATAATAAAAAAAAATGTCGGCTAAAAGCATCACAGAGAGCAAATAATGTGCGAAATTGTTGAACATTGCTGATCAAAGAATAAACACTTATACGTTTTATTCATTAGTTGCTTAAAAATGTATGCAAGAGCTAAGTGAAAGACGTTAGAAGCTAAACAACATTAACTTCCCCCAAATATGCTGCATTTTTCAAAATATTTATTCTATTTTTGAAGGAATTATGTCATCACTACTCATTCGAGAATCCAAAGAAAATATCGCGGATGTAATAGAAAGTAAGCTTGCTGATATATTAATTTTTGTGGTGAATTAGGTATGAATATGAAACTCGTAGATTTAGAGATTACAACTAAAAAATTGACAAAATCTGCGAAGTTGGCAAATATTTGAGCTTTGGTACTTACGAATCATTATTTTTTATCGTACCTTAGTATATACTATTCGATAATATGTACTATATCAAAAACCAAAATCATACTGCCTACGATTTGTTTTCATAACTTGAAATAGCCGCAGTTTAATAAATTTTCGTGGCAAAATACAGTACGAGCGGGAGAAGTTCAATGGTGTAAAAATAAGTGAAGGACATCAATTTCGTTTGTCTTTTGTCGTTTGTATGACTATCTGATATGCGCAAAAGCCCGGCCACATTTCAAACATGCAGTTCCATAGAAACATATTTTAAAAAAATATACAAAATATTGTAACTTAGCCTTCAAAACCTGGTAGCTTTGTGTTCATTCTGAAATCAGCTCCCATGAGACCACTTTGCTTGAGGATTCAGCCCAAAAATAAAACGCAAAATGTATACACAGAACGTGTCTAAAGCCGAATTCCGGTGAATAGTAACAAACCGCCATCAAGATGTCCAAGCGATAAACAATGCTGATGCCAATGGAATTTCTTTACGTAAACTTTCCATTCCCATTACAAATATTGCGTGTATCATATCGTCTATTCCACATTTATACATTCCAGAAAATATCATCTAGCTTATGATGAATTCGTGAAAACCAATTTCTAGGTTTTCACTATTATCTCTTCTTATCTAATAAAATGTCAATTCTTCTTCGCTTCTGTGCCTTTCGTCAGTCCTGCCTGCAATACCATGGTGCTGAGAAGGTGAAGGGACGTGCCTCACGAACAAGATAGAATTATTTTGTTTTGGCAAGAAATTACGTGAGAGACATTTCTAATTTCTTTTCGATGTAATAGGGTGGTTCAGTTTCGGAAGTCTCACAAACATCTTTGATCTTGAATGGCTTTAAGATTCCCATTATGTCTTTAGTTATCGTGGATATAATGCACGTCACTTTTCGGTAAAGTCATTTCGAAAAGCGTCTATTTTTAATGCTGTAGACCCGGCCAAGTTTCTGAAAAACGGAAAGTTTGTGGCTACTTACAAATCTGAAGTGACCAAATACGAAATTGCCTAACAAACCACAAAGAGATTTACGACGATACCAGTTTTTATTTGTTTTCCTTCAGCGAGATAATTAATTTTCTTAGACTATTGCTTTGAAAGCACATACATAAGGGTGTAGGGATGTGTGTACTCATTCTTAGCCTTAAGCACGTGTCGAAATTGTCAATAGTCATATGTGTGTACATCCATATGTGTAGAAGTGAGAATGTATGCGGATCGAATTAAGATGTTTTTCAGCAATATTTGTTTTGTTCCTATCGCCTATTGAAAGTTTATACTGAGCAGTTTATATATAAAAAAAATATAAAAATAATTTTAAAATATTTAATCATATGCTTGATTGCATAATCTTTTCAGGTATTTCCGCCATCAAAAACTTGAGTTGCCCCATATTTCTAAGGAAATAAGCTTGAGCAAAACCAATCTCCAGAATGAAAACTCATAATGGTGAAAGCTTGATTATGGTAAACTTTTGAAAAGTTTTTTTTTTGTCTGAAATTTCATATTCTGATGACTTTTGACGCAAATATCAAATAATTGCGAAATTCCCCCAACATATTAATTATTCCCAGAAACGCACAAACTTACATTTGCGATGAACAGGCAACTCTCCAGCCTCAGTAGGTATGTGAAAAAAAGCCTTGAAATCATGGAAACTCCAGAAAAACTTTTGCTATTTGAAGAATTGCTAAGGGTCGATTTTTAAATATCCATGTTCTGCAAGAAAAGTTACTCTAGACGCTTTACCTACTTTTTCAGCACCCGAAATTCATGTGGGCGAATTTATGCGCTGAAATTTACAGAAATTACTGATTTTAAGTAGCATTGGGTCTAATAGAAGTTATTTGAAAGTGTAAGCTATGGTGACATCTTGAAATAACGTCAATCGAAAACTTTCTTCACATATTACTTCCATTGCAGAAATTAGATATAAACAAAATTTATGCAACACAATAACCCTAAAGTAGGCTCAAGTCGATAGATTTTTGTCAGTAATTAGAATCGGGTTGCCAGCTACGATGATTTTCCATTTATATAGTTTCCAATGCGGTCATTAAATTGAAACTAAATTCACAGAGTTAGTTGAGAGAGCTGGGATGCCATACTACCACTTTTCATGTTAGAAAAGATATTCGTCCTCTTTGGAGGACATGTGGCGTCTTTCGTGCCCTTAAAACTAAAGCCGCAGTGCATTGTAAATGTCAAAGCTCCGGATCGGAGACTTATCTACGAAGTTACAAAAAAACTATACTCGTTTGCTAAAAAGGTGACTAAAGACTTGATGAGTGCTTACCTTAGTCATATTATACCATCATTGAAGTCCTTAACCCGGTCGCTTAAAGAAACTCGTGTCAAAAAATATGTGACCTGGTTAAACACTTCTTTTCTTCTGCTACTTCTCAGCTTAGTACACCTTTATTCTAAGCTATTTCTTCTTATGATCTTAATAGTTGTTGCTTGTTTCTGACGAACCCTTTAGAAGTCGAAGGCACTTGTTAACCTAGGCAGTAGAACCAGCTTTGGTCGTGATGGCTTACTGGATGTAAATGAAAAGTTACTGTCATCATCGTTGTTTGTTTCTTTCTCTGTCTGTTTGAGCCTTAGTATTTCATCCACTAGGTTTTTTTCTTTCTGGAAATTCGCTAATATTTTTCCCAATTGAGAGATTCGTCCTGCGTCTGCAATTGTCGGCCAGTATCCTTTTTATCTTGCTTCAGCAAGCTTCTCAAGGGTAGTTGTTAATATAGTACACCCGATATTTGAACCTTTTTTCGATTCTGAGTAGCATGGTTTCGTTAAAGGTAAGTGAACAGTATCTAACTTTCTATCGTTCACTAACACTGTTGCTTCCGCCATCGACAAGCAAATACAAGTGGATGTATTCTAAATAGGCTTTGTCAAAACTTTCGACTCTTTGAACCATGAAATTAACCTCTCAAAGCATGATGGGTCCAATATCTCGAGTTAACTCCGCTGCTGATTCTCTTCACACCATCTTGATCGTGCTTGCTTTGTTACAGTTCTTCTTTCCTTTCTATCCTACTTCTGGTGTTCGACAAAGCTTGATTCTTGGTCCTTTGTCTTGTTCTTAAATGCTTCTAGATACCCTATGCAAGTAAATATGTTGAAACGAGTCATCGTTATTCAATTGACACTGTTGAGGCTGTACAAGGCAGGTTTACTCACTCGCTATTCCTTAAATTTATAGTTCCGTACTGTGAGTATAGTATGCTTCTCTTCATTCTAGAAACTCCTTCCTTTTAGTCACGTAGAGTGCTATTATGTGAAAATATTATTAAAATTATTAATGGTTCTGAGTTCTATCTCCAGTGTTGCAGCTTTCAGTTTGTGACTTGCAACGTTTTATCAGATCTCAATTTACCTCATAGCTTGTTACAGGTTTTGCGGCTTAGCTTGCCAAACAAAATTTGCGGGTCTTACTGCAGTTTGAGTAGCTTAGTGCTGGCTTCTTATGTCTGGGGTTACTGTTCCAATTCAGATTCAAGTGAACGACCACGCACCGAGCTTTGAGTTCACCTAACTTTGAAAAGGTATTGTGAATCAAACAATCTACCATCCTCAATCGCTTAACCCAACAAGGGCTGTGGTGGAATTAATTTATTTCTAGTTGTATTCTCTTCCGATTTTCTTCGACTCCGTTCGTCATTTTTGGTGGCTTTAAAATCCCAGCTCTGAAGGAGAACTCCTACAATTTATGTTTGCTAACCTGCAATCCTCTCTCTATTGCGACTTCTTCATCTCTTTAACTATGGTTTTGTTTACGAATCAGCTACCTTTGCAATACCAACAACAAAGCATTCCTTTAGATTCCTTTTCTCTTTCCTTTTATCTTTTACTATGTGTGCCACCTGATCCCTATCACTATCCAATCCTAGTTGATGTTCACGCTTACTTCCACGCAAGGAATTAACGTTCTTATACTCAGCGTTATAGCTGCTACTAAGCTGACTTTCACAAAGTGTCCACTAAAACAAATCTTATTAATTGGTTTTTAGTTATCAAATGATTGGATGTTGATTGTGGTTGTGCCAAGTTCTACTCTTTTCGTTCTAATCTTATCTTTCGCTTATCAAATGTTCTCTTAAGTCAATCGATATCCCTTGGTTAGCGTTGAAAGTCTTTAGTACTCTAAAAGTTAAGGAAAAAGCTCGTGAAAAGCTGAAGAAGACAGGTTCACTTACTGATCACCAAGAATTCCGCAGTTTGCATTCCGAACGCAAAAGAGTGCTTAAGAAGTCAATGCGTGATTACTTCTTGAGCATCGAGACTTCTCTCTGTTCTTATCAGCCGAAGTCCTTTTGGTTTGACATCCGTTCCCAATAGTCCGATTTCTCAAACCTTCAATATGTATTTTGATGACGATATTGCTTCCTAGCTCTCAGCCTGCTTGTGATTTATTTGCTTCTTTTTTTCTACTCTTCCTTTGAAAATGCACTAGCCACATCAATATTTTTGGATTTTCCCGTACTTCAGCTGCCTTATTCTGACAATTCTTTGAAAGGGCACACTTTGTTGCATGCCTAAGATTGTAATGCTAGCTCTCTCTCTCTCTCTCTCATCCTTCGTCTGTGTTTTTTAGCTATCCTTTTCAACATAGGTCTTGCAGCTGATGTATTCCCTTTATCATTGAAAGCCACCACTTTGTCCCCAATTTTCGAGTCTGGTGATCCATTTGTAGTTTCCAACTATCGCACCATATCCTTTCTCTGTTGTTTTATAAAAAAACCTTGAACATATGGTTTATAAGAGAGTTTATTCTTTTCTACAACCTTTTCTTGCTCCTGAGCAGCATGGTTTCACCGAGGGCCGCTCTGCAACGACCAATCTGTTGGTATTCACAAATTTTTTCGCCTCTGCCTTCGACTTTAAACGTCAAGTTTATGGAATTTATACGGACTTTATGAAGACTTTTGACTCTTTGAACCATAACCGGCCACTGAATAGACTTGAAAGCTGCGGAAAATTTACTCCACTTCTCTCCTGGTTTTCTTCCGATTCTCATAGTCGTTCCTGCAGAGTTTCAAACGGATCTCAAATATATATCCTAGAACTTTTACTTTTTACCTTGTTTGTCAACGATCTTCCTTATATTATCAACTCCTCCTGTCTTCCATATGCTAATAGCATAAAATTATACAGGGCAATCAAAACTGCGTACGATATTATCCATCGCAAGCTGATTTTTTGGCCCTTAAAATCTGGTGCCAAAACAACTGCTTAATGTGTCACCAATTGTTATTCGCATATAAAATTGGTGCACGTGTATTTTCTATGAATCTTGTGTGCTGACCCGACCGTGAGTGCAAGAAATCGATTAAGTAAGCATTTCAATTATATTTAAAATGAAGCGAAATATAGACATTTCTTCTGATATTCTAGGAAAAAAAAGTTGTAATAAGCTAAATGAAAAGTAAGCTATAAAGAGCTTTTGACATTGGAAGGGAATATTTAAATTGGCTCATGTACAGATTTGGTTTGCATAATAATTCAAGTTTCCCAATTTATTCATCATCATTCTAGCCTCTCTCGATTGCTGACAGATTTATAATTCATAGCAGCACTGCTCAATTTCTCTAGTATACCTGTTGCAACTGCTTTGGTTTTTTGGGCAATTATAATTTGTCATATTATTCGGCGATAGAAAGATTTTGAATGAGTTACTAGTTGGCTTCCTCAATAATAACACAAAGATTATAGTTACTACATATTTATGAATGACAGTATTTTTTAGTAACTGAAAAATCCTGTTAGATTTTTCGTCTTGAATTATCTTGGGTTGAGATGATTATAGATCATTAAATTTACAACTTAAGTTGCTCAATTTACTAACAAGTCGTCCCTGGCCATGGTCAGGGTCACAGAATTCAATGTGAACATAACTTTTCTTGTCAGATCGAATTTTCGTACTTCTGAAATACTTCCAAGAACTATCGAAAAAAATTACGACAGTACATGGATCAACAATAAGCGACATGGACATGTGCAATAAGAAACCAAATAACTTTCTCAGAGCACTGAATAGACACAAAAGTTCGGACGATGCTTACTGAATTGAATAACAGCATTTTTCGTCAGCAACTTGTTATTAAGCACTGAAGCATTTTGATCTAATTTACGGAGATAAATCATTCCAAGTCTTGTGCGTGGTATTTAAATGGGGACTTCAAGATTTCCGTTCACCGGAAACTTTATACTTTGTAAATATTTATCATTCCAGATGGTTTGCTTCTTATTTCGAAGTGGCTTTGAATCAATATTCAAGATATGCATTGCGTGTCAAGCTTCAGAGACTTTGCAATGTCCATCACTGAAGTGTCTTCTGAAATATAATTATGCTTGTCTACTAAATAATTCGAGTTTTCGTGATAAATTGAGTTTCAGTTTATCATTTTTGGATAAAATCGGAAAAAATGTCGTCCAAGCAATAATCGAGACCGAGTCGTGTAGGAATTGCTCGTAAAATTGAGTCGGGACGAAAAACACAGAATCAAATTTAAATGAAGGGAAAACGGTATTAACGGTAGTATCGAAAACTGAAAAGAACGAAAAACAAGATACAGAACAAGATACTGAAAACACATACCTTAAAAATTTGAATCAAATCACAAAAACTTGTTAATAGTTCATGTGTGGAGCAAAGATACCCAGAATATAGAATGTCAGTATTTCCACATTCATTTTCAAGTTAAATCTATTATTTGATGGACTTCAGAATACTTAAAAGCTAGGCTACCTTAGATTAAAACTATATTAATTTCTATATTTAAACTTGAGCTCAGTTTAGTTTAGTACTAAGTAGTCACATACAGGATCTGTCCGAAAATAAATTTGAATGAACTCTCCCGTCAAAGGAAGGCGCTACCAAAGCGAACTTGACAGATTTCTAGCGGAGCGAACGATACCTGCGCCAGTCGCACAATAAACGTGGCCATTTCTTTAAATCTCTGTTGAAGTGACGCGGTGGATTTTGAAGTTACCTCGTTTCTAAGATCATCGTTATACAATAAAATTACTCAACAAAACGGGTGCCGAAACTGTTCTGATGCTACGGCAGACTTTCGTCAATGATATTATAAAGTATATATGAAGAAAATAACCAAATGCAAACAGTCGATTTAATTACTCTACAAATATATTTCTCAAACAATGAGAAATTATAAATTTAGACTAGGCGTCTATCTCCGGCGACGCTTGATGATCGAGATAAATCTTCTTCACGCTTCTTTCTACGTTAATCTCGCTGAGATTATGGCTCGTTGATTCTTGCTGCTACTGGCGGTAAACATGACGATGTTGCCACAATATCATGTCTCAAAACATGATTTACCGCTGGCACAAAATGTTTAGGGAGGGCAGAAACGACGCCGAAGACGAAAATCACCCTGTACACCCGCCATCTGCCGATAACGACGAAAAGGTGAAGAACGTGAGGGACATGCTCAGCTCAGATCGTTCCGTTAGCGTTAGAATGTTGGCAGAAGAGTGTTTTGTTCCCAAAAGTGCCGTGTGTTGCATTGTTACTGAAGATCTGCGCGAACATGGTGTCTAAGGTCCTATTCGATGACCTCTTCTCGTGCAAGGATATCTCGTGAATTCTTGGGGCAGTGTGAAAGTGATCCGAATTTTTTTAGACAATGTGATAACGAGTCTTTTTATTCGTCCAAAAGGCTACGACGAGGTGCTTGAATTAGGTCCCCGTCGACGAATTTCAGGACACGTGCCGCGAGTGGAAAGATCGCTGGCGCCGTTGTTCTGATGCCGAAGGAGCCTACTTCGAAGAATTTTTACCACTTGTAGCTATGTATATCTGCAATAATTTTTTTTCCTGAACTCATTCAACTTTATTTTGGGACAGACCCTGTATCACTCAAGATTGATATAGCCTGGAAATTCTTACAATCGCCACATTTAACCAATAATTTATTCACCGTTGCTTTGTAGGTTTTTGGTTTGATTTGGTGTTTATTAATCGATGTAGCTGTTTCATTGAAAAGTTAAAAGGTCTGTTGAACATCATTTTGGGACACTATGACCCTTTTACGCAGAGCGGGATAAAGTTCAATCAATTGTAGAAGACTTCGAGAAAAATAGAATAACAGACCAAACAACTGAAAAAAGAAAACTGGTTAAATGCGTAAGTGCGTTGACTATTACGGTTTGAACAAAATAACTGTACGAAACAACCATTCACTTACTTTTTTAGAAATTTTAAATTCTAATTTGGAAGTAAATACTTCCAATGAACATTTAGTTTTAATGCTATCAAGAAAAACACGTCTTGACAGGTTTTTAAAAAATATATTTTATTTTTCAATATTTTTACTTACATTTTTCTTTGCCTACTATATAAACTAATTTTAGTGTATTGTATAGTGTTGTGTGGATATGTGATTGTGGGTTGTGTTATGTGTTCCCACACTCTCATTGAAGTCTCCATAAAGTACTTAAGAAAGAAATGCAATGAACATTGGCTGTCATGGATTGGTCCACGTTTTTGATGAATCCAGACCATTCACTGCATTCGTAATACTGAATTATTAATTTCACCAATTAAATTAACTGGAGCTTACAACAAGCATTTTTAATGATACAACTTTATACAGTTGTCTAAAGAAAAAAGGATGTTTCTGAAAATTGCACCTATTTTGAATTTCATTATGTGCTTATTACACAATAGAATCGAAACATGCACACTTAAAACATACACCACAAACCAATATTAAAAATAACAACTTTAAAGTTTGATTCAGTGGTTTTTGCTTGCGCTATTTCTGTGATGGCAAGTTAATTTGATCAGCAGCATGAATATTGATTAATTGGCACACAGTAATTTTTGAAAGAATTTATAATTTTACCCTTTGAAATGGTGATTTTAACGTAAGCCAAACAAATATAATTAGGTTTACGTTTTTAGTGACGATACCTTTAAAAAAAACGTATCACAAAAGCAAAGCAACGCTACAGCAATTTGTGTATACCTGACGAAATGGTTTGTTGGCGTTAATGAATTTGGTTTTACCGAAAGTAATTATTTTAGCGCTTTTTAATGTGAACACTTCCATATTGAAAATGACTTTTAGAGCGAATAGCATCACTACCATCACAAACCATAATTGAGTGGAGTGGTTATTAAAACGGAATTGGAAACAAAAAAATAATCTGTGATAAATAATACAGCCTTATTTTTACCAGAACGCCATAAACCGCTAATAATTTTCATAGTTTTTCTTGACAACAAAGAAATAAACAGAGTTCATTCAAACTTCAAGAATATTTTATACACATATATCAGCAAATATTTCTAGTTTTTGAAGCATTTCCTTTGAATATCTGGAAAATATGAGCCGTAACTTTGCATTCGACTTGGATATTTGTGTACAGTGTGGTTGTTATAGTTTTCATTAGAAAACAATACGATTTTAAGAACACTTGAAAAACATGTTTTTCGTCTATACAAATAAACTCAAGTTTGTTCGAGAAAATTGAAATTGCCTTTAATTGTTAAAACAAAAAACTATCATCGTATTGCCTCTACTTCAAAACATTTTCGCCAAAATTATATTATCAGCAAATATATCCTATAGCGTTATTTTGTATATATAGCGTTATTCTGTAAAGAAAGTAACTACTACTTTATAGACAAATACATTAGAAATGTTTTGGGTTAATATGTATTATATGGAGGTCGAAAAATGGTCGCTTACTCAGAGGGCAATAGTTTTTTGTATTCAAAATATTATCTAGCTAATCGAAGCTATTGAGTTTTAAACAATCGTTCAGTTAAGTGAAACTGACGGTTTAGGTGAGTTATTAAAATTCGGTAAATTAATTTGATAAATTGAAATTAAATATTTAAGATAAAAAAAAACCTTTTTGCAATATCATTAACATACATTTTAATGGAGAACGCAAGTGCATAAACATATTCAAAATAGATGTATTATGAAAAATCTATATCTGAAAAGAATATTAACGATTATTTTCATGGACAGATCCGAAATATTTATTCCAAATTATATTTTATATATGATCTCTCCCAATTTCTTGTATTAAAAGTAGCATGTACATTGGATAAAATATGGATTTTTTGAGCTCAACTTTTGCTTATGTTTCACAAGCTTACTCACCATGTTTTTTCACAGTATTCACTAGTTTATATGCCCATAGTTATTGAATAGAATTAAATTAAATAAAGCGCCCAATGTGGGCTGCTTGAATATTTTAAATTCATTTCGCAAATTCTAAATCTGTAAACTTGCAGCAACGCTTTAAATTGTTTGTATCGTTGAATGCTAGTAGCATAAATAAATTAATAATCATTCGGTCTTGAGTATTTTTTCAAATTTTCTATTCATTTTTGGCTTCATATAACAGCTTTTCACAAAACGTTATAGTTTTGGCGATATAAATTTTCTCTTACTTTAACTACTTAAAGCTGCATACAGGAACTTGCTTAAGATCATTTGCATGTGTTGAACATCGTCTATTCTTAAAAACAAACACCGAATTTTTGCTAAAATAATTTTTGTGCGGCGATCTTTGTAGTTGAAGAGTTGGTGACTGACTGACGGAATCACGTATTATTCATTTATATATGTATATTTAATTTTGACGACTTTGTGTCTGATTTCCAGGATGCATATGAGTTTTGAATTAATGCGCAAAATTTTGAATACTATGGTATCATGTTTGGGTATTCTTTTGTACGTGTCTAGCTCTGCCTGAGCACCGAGAAGCTTTCTTGTTCAAGTATATCACCAGGTTGAAACCATCTTCGTCATTGATGGGAGTCTTCATGGGATTGATATACTCTATGATCCAACGCTTCACTTCGTTACCCGGATCCAAATTATACACCTGCTTTCTTGAGAGGGCCAGGTATGAATGACTTTGGTAATATCGGGATTTAAATGCTGAATTTAAGGAAATTGACAGTATTTAGTCGCGTAATTATTTGTATGAGCCATTTTTTTGGTGCTGGAACAAAAGACTTGGGGTTGCCGTCAGAAGACTTCGCTTGCATGAAGTTATAAACTCGCATTGAATTCGCTATCTCCTATCGCACTTTTTCCTCCCTACTTTCACAAATACTGTATTTGTACCTGAAAGACCAGCGTCAGCAAGATTAGGAATCCCAATTCGCACTGAGAATCGCCAACAATCTACGCAGAGCCCTCTTCTGCCCACGGTAGAAAGCCGTCCTTTTTTCAAGGGGACGTGGCTTCGCTTCAAGTCATCTTTCTTACATATTTTTTTCTTTTTAAGGCCTGAACGAAGAGCGGCAGCATCACTAGTTAGCGTTTCTCTAGCTTCTGGAGGTAGGTTGTAAGATACTACCGTCTGGCACATAATATCTTCGGAAATCTTTTAAAATGTACTGCATTGATTGTTCTGTCCATTTTCAGTAGCTTCTAGTGTTGCCGGCAACTGAGAGCATCCAAAATTTGCAAGGTTCAGAGCACATAACAACCAGTGATGTCAACTTTTTTAAAGCTTTTAAAGCTTTTGTAGCTAGATTTGAAGAAACACATAGGAAAACCGATTTTATTGTAGCTAAATCTAGCTACAATATAGCTAAATTGGCATCGCTGATAACAACCTCTGCGGTAGTCGAAGCTATATCTCTCAGAGCTTCTTTACTCCTCTTCCGAGAAGATTTCATTTCACAAGGCTTCTTTCCCCAGCCACGACCGTAGTCAGACTTTTGGCTGAGGCTCTACTCGCCTTCCCGAAGCTTGCAGTCATAAAAGATCCAATCAGTGAGTTTGAAAGCTAGCTGACGATTAAATTTTTCACTGTTACCAAAGTCTTCCGCTGCAGTAATACATGAAATTGAGACCTGCAGAACCAAAAATCCTATCATACAGATAAAGCCTAGTACAGGTAGATTTTCAGAACCAGTATGGCTACCACCTGTAGAGATGCATACCTTGGACATCATTCTCATGCTGTTTTTCAGGTACTCGTAGTGAGACATCTTGCAAGTCCCTAAAGATGGTGACGTTAACGTGCAATCTTAAAACCTTATAACGCTCGTTTCTATAACACCGAGAAAAAAGTATTATATGTAATAGGGCAATAATTTGGAAAAAAATTGTGTATTTTGAATAAGTTAAATTATTAACACTGGGCCAGATACAAGAAATAATTTATTAGGCTGCTTTAATTGGCGAAACCCGCTATACGCCAAGAGGTGTCTTTTTCCTACTGGAGGTTCTCATTCATGTTTGCGTCAGGGTTCTTGCTTTTGCTTCCTTGTCAAGTTTCAGCAGGAGCTCTTTGGCAGATGATGAAGAACGTGACAAAATGCTGTATACCATCCGCTTGAGCTACTACTCTGCTGCATTTACATAGAAGCGCATCCATTGTGTTAACAGGCCGGTTCCTTATTACCTACTCAAATGCAATGCTGAGCAGCATGGGTGGGACTAGTTTTTCTAGAGAACGAACTGCAGCATTATTTTATACAGTACCTTTCGGTCAATACTGTCGTATCGTTGCATAATATCTACAAAACCGCTTCCTTATAATGTCGGAAAAGATCATCAAAATAACACTTTTATCCCAAATAATAAATCACACATTCGTGAGGCACTTAATAAATAAGTGCTTGTTTTTATTTAAAATAAAATCTTCCATTTAAAGTGTTAAAGTAACGTCCCTTTGTAAAAACTCATCAGTTTCTAGGAAAAGTATCAAATTTAAGGATATTTCAATCGAAAATCAGCTTTTAATTAAGCACATCTACGTTTAAAGTTTATGATGCAGTCACGACGATTATATATTTCTGTTTACTTGTGATATATGCCGGAAGAATTAAACATAATTCTGCATAAAAGATACGTTCATTAACAAGTCGAAATTTCGAATATTCTGCGTCACAAGATGAATTATTTTCGATCGTAATTTCAAAACTCTAAGAACTTTATTACTATCTCTTGACACTTCCCTTAACTTTTGAAACTGTATACTTATGTTTGTAGTAATTGTTTTATTTAATTCACTGATTTATGTATAAAACCGAGTTTCTCTATGCTCAAAACTTCCTGTAACATTTCTCGGAAGACTAAGTGGAGACAGAGAATTTCACAAATGGTGTGAGTATGTCAACGCACTGCATAACATTGAGAAACAAATATGCTTTGCAGATGGTTCACATAAGTCACCTCATAATACTTATCCTTTGAGACCGCATCAAAATTCAAAAGTGCTATCATCCTACATGTTATCCAATATTTGCTCCGAATAAACACTGCACGAATTCACTTTTTTGGTTATGTTTACGAACTTTCTTCTTATTGTCCTTATCTTGCAGGGAATGCGGATGTCTGGAGAGAGCACCGAGACGCTGCAATTGACATCACTAGAACGAGAGAGTGCGGGGTCATATGCTTGCGGCGCCGTGAACAGCGAGGGTGAGACACGAAGCTCCGGACTGACTCTTAAAGTACAGTGTAGGTATAGCCTCGTTTTCATATCCATATACATGTTTCATTCAGCAGACTTGCTTCACAACAACGCCTCAAACACATATGCGTACATTCCCAGTGTGTGACCTGACTGAGTTTACATTTCGTCTATCATAATTTTGCGGAAAGAATTCTGGCAGGATATAACTTAACTTTTCCGGCGAAAATACTAATTTCATAAATTTTGAATATTTTGCCTCCAAGCTACCCACATTTCAGCTGCTAATTATCTGCTAAAATCACAAAGCCATAACGGTGCTGTTGAAAATGCTCGCAGCGTACTCAGATTTCATTTACATTCTTGTTGAGTTTCACATGGTTGTCAAGGATGCTCGTAAGGGTGGCTGGTCACAGAAAGGGAGAACTTCTTATAAAAGGCTGATGTTACCGAAAAATCAGAACCCAGTCAACAATCTCTTCGGCTCTCAGCATGATTGTATGGTAACTTTTCCGAGAATAGGAGAGCTGTCGAGGTGATGCCATACATTATGGAAAAGTTTGTCAAAGTTTATCGAATTCACATGCGATACGAAAGGATAAATGTTCCGTTACGTTTGTTTTTATTGCACCATGTCCTAGCATAAGTTCAAAGTTGGACTGCCGAGTACTACTAGCTGATTTATTTCGAGCATGTTGATCTTTGAAATTATTTTCATGCACAATGCGCACTTTTCTATACCTTCCTGATTCGAGTGTTTAAAATTGAAATAGCTACGATAAATATTGTCATTGTTGGACGTAAAATAAGCATCTGCATATATGTTTAGTTTGTTGAACACCAAGCTCAAGGTAATCCAAGGCGTATTGTGGTTAATTTTATTAACCCTTTGTGTGAGCTAGGTGCCTAAAATGATATCGGAAAAATTTGAAATATTTGAAATTGCGGTAACGTGTGACTTAACTATTAAATCATTACAAAACTTACAAGAACATATTAATGTTTAAGTTGTTTACTTATATAGTTTTGTTTGAGCGTGCTGGCAACCCTGTCGCTACAGTAGGCACTGAAAGAAAAACCTTCAAACCATCGACTCTCCTGAAAGAATTTCGTTTTTTTTTTAAAAAAGCAACTCATATGCAAATCTTATGCTTTTTTGTGTACACAGTCAAAGTAAAACTTGTCGGACAAGAAAGGCAACCCCTCCCCAATTTCCATTAATTTTTAGCATCAAAATATTCTGTTCACGGGAACTCATGACCCGAATAATCAGATACAGTTGAAATTGTATGGTCTCTGTATGGTATGTATTGGCCTTAAATAGGAGCAGGTCTGATAGAAGCGATTTTGAAATTTGGGAAATTCTGTGCCAGTGGTGCCATCTTGAGAAATCAATAAGAAATTTAACTGCTTTTTGTCCTTTAAATTCTGATTCATTCACCAGTAGCTGAATCTTACTCTGAGCCACGATAGGTTAGAGTTGACAGCTATGGTAATTTTGGTGTCTTAAATTTTGAAAATTCGCTCAGGACAATAAATGTCTTTGCCCTATAGATTCCTATAGGGCAAAGACATCCTATAGAATCATAACGAAATTCATATGACAAATGAAAATTATTGTAGACAATATTCAGCAGAAATCTAGTTGGAAGTAGAAATCAGCTATGGTTGGTTTTATTTATTTTTTTTTGCATATCTGTAGTAAGCGATTTTATCATAAAATGTTCAAATCATAGTGATCTTGTTGTGAAAATAAACAACAAATATTACGATTTAGAGAATTTGAAAACTTTCTCGGGTGGTAACCCTAAATTTCTTTGTATCCGTATATCTTCCAAACCAGTCATCGGATCAATACGAAATTCGCAGAGCAGGTTGACTTCCACGTGAGGCAGATGTGACATATTTTGGCTTCAGTACTAGCAACTATCTCTTCCGTTTGCAAGAGCCTTTTAATTCGTAGCAGAAATTTTCTTTCTGAAACCGAACTGAACATGAGAAGTAGTCTGATAAGAATGAAAATTTTGTATCTCAAGAGGGTTTTTGTTTTAAATGAGTAAAACAACTAAATTACTCTTTTGGAATCTAATAGATGACAGTCAAATTTAATGCAAAAAGAACGTGAAAAGCACTACCATTTTCCTCGATAAATTTCTAAGGGCAAAATTAAGAAAACAGTCAGCACCAGGTGCTTTACAATTCGCTAAAGGCTAAATTGTCTTCACCAAATTTTTTTTTGCTTACAAACTCCTTTGCCGTACGAAGTTCTTCACTACAAATAGTTTAATAATTAGTCTAATGTCTGATCGAAGCTTTTTCGTGTTTTTGAAAACAAAAAATCAAAATGACAGCCACTGATAATTTAGTCTCAGAACTTTAACTAAAAAACACGAGTTTTCTGCTTTTTATTAAATATAAGTGTTAATAAAAATTAAATTTTTTCAACCAAACACTAGCTTTTTATATTCTGAGCAAGTTATAAACATTTCATTCAAATATAATCAAACAAAAAATTGTTTGGCGAGCGTTTAGGTAGAAATTATACAATAAAATGAAAAGTCGAACTCGTTTCCTTTATTTCTACCAATTTTTTTTTTTTTCTTTTTTATTCTTTTTTTTTTTTTTCTTTTCTCAAACATCGCTGAAGAAGGCTATAAGTGACAGCCGAAATACTGGTATACGGATTTTTGAAAAATAAATTGGTAGAAATAAAGGAAACGAGTTCGACTTTTCATTTTATTATTTCATTCAAATTCGTCGATCAATTTTAGATTTTAGAGAGGTCATCGTCTTTGAAAACATATTTTCGAAAAAAAAACTTATTTAAATTTTACATTAGATTTATTTGCAGAAATTCTGATTATTTAATTTTTAATTCAGATTTATCTATTTCTGGGCTCTATGGTAGCTCTTCTGCCGATGTAGAAGCTTCTAGAATATCGATTATCTAATCTGTATTTTGCCCTCCCGACTGTTCTCACTGGAGCGTCTGTTTTTTTTTTATCGCTTGATTGGCTATTATATTTTTTGAACTTCAGCAACGTACAATAACTATTTTGGATGTTGATTGGATTTATTTAAATTTTTCAGAACATATTTTCGAGATACCATGCTTTAAGGCAAATGCAATTTATAAAAAATCGATTCTTAAACAATTCTGACTACCCCTAACTCCTTAAATTCACTCAATACTAGCGAAATTCGTGATCAAAATGAATTTTTTTACTTTCTACTGATTTGTGTTTCTACTTTTGTCCAAAATAGCTTCTTACATCCTGTCAGAAATTGAATCATACAATGATTACTTATTATTCAGGGAACTTTCATTCCAGGCAGCTTTGGTGACATTAATTAGTTGTTTTGTGACTGCAAATTTTCTAGCTTCTGGCTTCTGGCTTTCGTAATATTTAAATCCCATGAGTAGGGGGCGATACTATTAAGTCAGCATTTGGGTTTGTAATCTAAGTTTTGATTATAACTGCTCTACACATGGAAACATCGCCCTGTTAATATGTCCATATCAGGGGTCAAAAATTACTTGGCATTGCGCAAAGTATATTATAGTATGCCTCTCATTTTAGAGTTTTGAGCACCATAGTAGGAAATAACTCACTAGACCATAAACCTTTCCCTGCTGTGATGTCGTGATAGGAATTTTTCTTCTAACCGCCAATACCATCTATGTTAATTTTATTTTCGTCAGAGAAAACCACATGATGTCACTCTTCTTACCATGTCATGTGCAAATTAAAAGCATTTCAATTGTCTCTTCACTTTTAATGGTGTTTTTTTCTTCAACTTTGGGACGAGTCTCTTCCAGAGTGTAAGATGAATGGCATTTTTAATAATAATGTCGATAAACTAACATTAAATCAAACCTTTTGTTTGATTTCTGACTGTGACTGTGCAGAATCTGGGGCTGTTCGAAATATTGCAGGCTTATCCTGTAATAATAGTACTCCCAGAATCGTTCTTTCATATTTTTTCCAAACCTGTGAGCATTTTTTAAATAATTATAAACAACTGACATACTTCTGACAATTTTACGGCTATTATTCGAATACTGTGACAGTCTTCTTTACAAGTATCAATTTTCACTTTTCGTTAAGATTTAGTGTATTTTCTCTACTAATTTGATCAAAAAAAAGTTTAACCACCCAAAATCCCTTCAAACGAACTCTATATTATCTACATTATAAAATGAAGCATTCGAAACATTCAGAAATGCAACTAAATTGCAACTGTCCCTATTCCATTGAGCTAATTTCCCGGGTAAAAATTGTCAGTTTACCTAAAGGATAACGGCATATTATCATCTTTTACCTAAATATATTACGTCAATATATGCGTAATCTTTCATTTCGGATATTAAATTTAATGCTCCGGAGGCGAAAAAAACACCGACAATTTACCATCAACCCTTCCTGCTGAATTGCGATACAGTAATCTTACGCCTCACTCGTAAAATGGGTGTTGTTTATATTTTTGTTTCATATAAACATTAATGGTCAGATAATGCATATGTATGTAAATACTTTCAAACTCGTTTTAAATATGGTACCTATTAACAAGCTAATTTGACACGAACTAGGTTAAATTCATGATTTTGGGCAAGTGTTATAGTGGTGCATACATTTTTTTTAAAGAAAGGCAAACATAGGAAACCCCAAAAATTCCATCACTTTATTTCTTGGCTTTCATAACTGAATTCAACGAAACATAGTTCAATTCGATGAAGCCTATTTTGTAGTATTACATAACATCGTTTGTAAAATGACGGCGCCATTTCGCACAGCAAATTGATGCATTGTTTTCGTGCTGACAAGATGTCGTCTGTCTACTTATTTCCAACCCGTATTCGTGAGAACACGCAAAACATTTGTCGTCAATAACGATAATGTCTGAACAAAACCAGTAAACAACGATAAATAACCCGAGTTGTTAGAAGTCATGGATGTGGGCGTGAGTAGTAGCTGTTAGTGGATACGGATTTAAGTTATCATTGAAATCTGAATTTCTTACGCTAGGACCAAAAACACTTTTCCAGTCCGTAGCCAGCAATATAGTTGGAAAACAACATCATTATACACCCATAGACTAACTATTTCGCATTTGTGCAGATAGCCTTCATTTGCAGTCTCATTTTCCAGTTCGTTTCTACCACTAATTACGAATAGAATTACATTAAATTCTTCGTTCCGGGTCTGTGCATGGTACATTTTGTCCACGCTTTTATTGCGGATATTTAATAGCTAGTGCCACATGCTGATCCGGTCATTGTTCCACAAGCAGAGACAATGAATGCTTGGGGAGTAGCCTTTTTGTCTTCTGTACCAACGTCGCTTCTTATTCTAGGCTCCAGCCCGGACGTCAACTATTCAGCTTGTAAGGATGCGATGCAAGGCGCATGCCTGGCATTGCTTTTCATCGAAACGTGATGCTTGAAACGACACGGGGACACGCTAAATCTCATAAAGCCAAAGTACTAATGCGACATCAAAGTCAGCTTCAAGTCATGTGGCGCTATAAGGTTTTTTATATCACAGTTCCTTACTATATTTGTCATGATAAATGAGGATACGAATGTGTTACTTGTGCAGGCGCTTATGGAATCGTTTCGACGTAGTTTCACATAAAATGTAAGAGCATAATTACGGTTCCATTTCCCAGAAATACCCTCTCATATTTTATTAGGATACAAGATTTAAAGTGATTCCCACATCGAATTTCATTTCCATTTGATTTATGCATCGTTGAAAAGTTGTATCCTTTAAACTTTTACTCAATTGGAATACAAGTTTCATTTTTTTTTACTGTGAAAACCTCTTTTTCACTACCGATTCGATTGATGGATTGTAGTTAAATTCCGACTAAGAGAAGAACAAGCTCAAGCATATTCATGAAATGTAAAGTAAATGCAAGTAAACAATCAGGGAACTGAATTTTTGCAAAGGACCCTTTACAAAACATGATTTAAAACATGCATCGTATGAAAGGTTAATTTTATACAAAAAAAATATATATTCAGATAATTTTTTGGGCAGTATGAACAGATACTCTCGTATTAAACGAATCTTGTTGGAAAAATCAGGAGTAAATCTCAAATAATCCTATTTCATATGACATGGAATTCTTTCGAAAATATTAAAGTCCTCCGAAGGAATGTGATTTGGGTTCCTCAGAAACTGAACTTAACGGTACGAATTCAGTGAAGAGAACTAAATTGAATTCTGTCTTAAAAATCTTCCTTTTTCTTTTGAGTGACAGTATTATCAACGGGATCAGTGACAGTAAATATAGTAAATATATAGTGAAAATTCTGTCGGAAATTTCAAAGACATTAGAATGAAGGCTTTATGTTGTGAATTTAAAGACGAGTAATTTTGTTTTACGCTAACATAAAATAATTTTCCTAAATATGATGAAGAGCTGTTTCCGAGTAATGAGGTGCTAAATCATTCATGTTCGCAGGCACAAATGTACATAAGCTGCATTTTCACAATTGTCTAGTGAATATAGTAATACCATCAGATGCTCAATGTACCATAACTTTAAAGCACTTTTGCATTGTACAGCCAGTAAGACAAACAAAGCTCATTCTTTCATTATTTTTGACATCAGCTAAACTCAAGGGGCACTGCTTCAGCATCGGTGCATAGCATCTAATAATTATATCCACTCTCGAGTAAGGAATTTCGAAACTCCATTTTTGACAATTTTGTCACTTTCCACGTCAAAATTAAATTTTATGTGTCTAAGGGTTACAATGTCAGAACCTAAATCAAATATCATTTAATCATAATTTCATACATTGCAAAACTATCATACAAGTTATGTATATGACACCTACACAATTGTATGGTATTATAAACACTCAACACTGAATTGACTATTATAAACACTCAACACTGAATTAACTATTATAAACACTCAACACTGAATTATGTTCTAAATAAACTTAATTAAACAGTAAGCTAAGATAATTGACATTTTGAATGTACGTAGACGATTGGGTCAGTCTTAATTAGAGCGTGTTACGATTAAGAACTTTATTGAGTCGTACAAAATAAAAATAAAAACACTGAAGTTTTAATTGCTTTACTATTTATTTTTTTTGTACTAAGTGGAGTCTGAAAATAAAACTGGCGCAGTCGGTAGGATCCACGCCGCGAAAAGATACGCGTATATTTTAATATTTTAGCGTGTGATCCGAATTAAAATTTTTATCGACTCCGCGACTCAGTAAACGTATCCGCGTCGAGAAGATTCGTTCGCGTACGTATACGCCGCAAACACCTGAAGTACATTAGTTGGTGTCCCACGACTTAAACAACGACCAATTACGGACGGAATTTGCAAATTTGTAATTTGTTCGATCTCCCGTTGAAGAAGAAGAGCATCTCTCGTTGAAGAAGAAGAGCACCTCCCGTTCAAGAAGGAAGAACATATCCTGTACAAAAGGGAACAGCAACTCCCGTTCGAAAAGGAAAAGCACCTACCGTTGAAGAACACCTCTTGTTGAAAAAGGAAAAGCATCTCCCGTTGGAAAAAGGTCAGATGTATTAATTTGTTCGATTTATTACAATTCAACTTTAAATTTGTATTTGAATTTTATTGATAAGCTAAAAATTGAATATTGTCGCTAAATCATAGATTTCACTGTGGTAGAATATATAAAAAAAAAATAGCTAAAAGCGAATATTATTGAAAATTTATTTATTGAATATTTAAAAAATACAAAATATATCTATAAAATTTTTTTTTCTGAATTGATTGTTAGAATTTATTGGAAGTGTACAGGTTTTGTGTAGTGATTTTAGTGTGAAAACGTTCCGCGAGTGTTACTTGTTTTGATGTGCGTGCCTTTTCTGCAATTTTCGCGACCGCGTATCTCCTTTTTGCCAAGCTATACTGCTTGTTTTTCCCTATTTCTTTAATTGTATGTGGTTGCCTCTATGTCAGAGTCTAATTCAACCAGCCTTCTTGATCAACTCGAAACTGCAAGAAGTCAATCACACCAGCTTTCACAGATAATAAGCAATTTCTTTTCTGATCAACCTCAAGATACAACTATGTTATCTCTAAACATAGACCCCTTAAGGTATCTCTCTAGACTTCCGGAATTTAATGGAGACTATAGAGAACTCCAGAATTTTATCGATTTAATAGACAAAGTGCACCCATTGCTCACAAGGTATGACGAGCTATCACAAAGTGTTTTTTCCGACATGATAAAGTCGAAATTAAAAGGCAGAGCGAGAGAAGTAGTCGAAATCAATGTCCACATGACAACGTGGTGTAGTATCAAATCGACCCTAATACAAAATTTCGGTGACAGACGAACCGTCGAAGAATTGTTCGATGAGTTACGAGCGTGTAAATTCAAATCCAATAGTGTAGATTTCTTTAACGAGATAAAAGGCATTTTGCGTCGCCTTAACATAAAAACTAAACAAGGTCTAACAGACGAAACTTTGGTTACAACTAATATAGAAGCTAACAAATCTTCCGCTCTATGTGTATTCAAAAATAAATTACCTGAACCAATGCGTTCTATTCTTTTCTGTAGAAATCCGAGTTCCCTTGAGGAAAGTATCAACATACTACATGAAAGTGGATATGCTTTCTTCAATCCCTTTGGTAAAAACACCGATTTTTCTAATCAGAATCCCAACAGTAGAGAATTTCATAAAAATAAAAATAAAAACAACCGTCGAGACCAATGGTCTAATACTTCAGACCAATCAAAAACCAAATCCACCCAGTCATATTCCCATAACAATAAATTTCGGCATGACGGACAAAAACACTACCATCCGAACAAACACGGTAACAACAAAACGAACTATCAGCCCAACAATAGATCAAACCAAAACCAATCAAACCCATATAATACAAGTAGGTCTTTCGACTATACCAACCCACAAAGTTTTAATGGCTACCAAAATAACTATTCGAATCCGAATAAAAACTTCCACCAACAGAGCAATAATACTAATCAAAATAGGCCAGAACCCATGGAAGTTGACCTGGCAAAAGTTTCTAACCAACCAACAAACATCCATTCTGAGAATTTTCAGTCCGCAGCCTCGGACACGGTTTACCCCATATAATAGTAAAATCAAACACCAAGCCTCTAAAATTCATAATCGACACAGGCGCAACACACTCAGTTATAAATCCTGAAATTTGCCACCCGAAATGGGAAATAGTTTTAGAAAACCCTCTAACCTTAAAAACCCTTAACCATACTGTCCAAATTGATCGTAAAGTAAATATACCGCTCTTCCAAGAGCTAGGAAACCCAGACGAAAAAGCAGAGTTTTTAGTCTGTAAGTTCCATGACGAATACGACGGTATAATTGGAAACAACATTTTGCACCGAATCAATGCTCTTATCGACTTCAAAAACGAACATTTAATTATTGGAGTTAGAAAAATAAAACTCAATTTTTGTACGGAAGTTAAGCTTAAATCTGAAGCGAATGCTTTCGAAGATATCGTAATGAATTTATCCGTATCACAGAAGAACGGATTGGCCCTTATACCGGAGACCCGAGCCGAAGATGGATCGTATCTCATACGGGAAGGCATTTACGACGTTGATAACTTCCAAACAAACGCAAGTGTAAAAAGATTAAGAGCATGTTCCAATAGAATATGTATCCCTCAACCGTTGAAAGTGGTTGAAGTGAACGACTTTAATTTCAACATAATAGAACAAACTGATGCTATCCCTATAATCGATCAACTGAGGATCGACCATCTGAATTCTGAAGAGCGTTCTTCACTTACGAAATTAATAAAAAAATACAATAGTATATTCTACAACGAAGATTCAGATCTAACATTTACTAACGTCATTAAACACAGAATCCGAACCGTTGATGACATTCCGATCCATTGTAAAACTTACCGATATCCGTATGTACATAAAACTGAAGTAGAGAAACAGATTCGTGAAATGTTAGACCAAAATATCATACGACCTAGTAATTCACCATACTGTGCACCGATCTGGATCGTGCCTAAGAAGGCCGATGCCAGTGGAAAGACCAAATGGAGGCTTGTCATTGACTACAGGAGGTTAAACGAGATCACCGTTGACGACAAGTTTCCAATCCCCAATATTGATGAAATACTGGAAAAACTGGGAAACTGCCAATACTTCACGACTCTCGACCTGGCAAAAGGCTTTCACCAGATTGAGATCGATGAACGCGACATACACAAAACTGCTTTCCGTGTGGAAAACGGACACTACGAGTTTTTGCGTATGCCGTTTGGGCTAAAAACGGCACCCGCCACGTTTCAACGACTTATGAATTTCGTTCTTAGTGACTATATCAATAAAATCTGTTTAGTATATCTCGACGATATTATCATCTTTTCTACTTCCCTTCAAGAACACATAGATTCTCTAAATAAAATTTTCAAGCGATTAAAAGAAGTAAATTTAAAAGTCCAAATGGACAAGTCTGAATTCTTAAAGAAGGAAACGGAGTTCCTCGGGCATATCGTGACACCCGATGGTATTAAACCAAATCCCCAAAAAGTCGAATGTGTCAAAAACTTCCCTTTACCTAAAACCCCTAAACAAATAAAGCAATTTCTTGGCCTAACCGGATTTTACCGGAAATTTATAAAAGACTATTCAAAAATCGCAAAACCTATGACTAAATACTTAAAGAAAGATTCGAAATTAAACCTATCCGACCCAGAATATCTCACTAGTTTCCAAACTCTGAAAACCTTCCTCACTAACGATCCTATATTGCGGTACCCTGACTTCAACAAAATCTTTACGCTAACCACCGATGCTAGCCAATATGCCTTAGGTGCAATATTGTCCCAAGAAGGTCATCCCATTTCCTACGCTAGCGTGACACTAAACGAGCATGAAGTCAATTACAGCACAATCGAAAAAGAATTGTTGGCAATTGTGTGGGCCACGAAATATTTTCGCCCATATCTGTTTGGACGAAAGTTTATCGTTGAGACAGACCATAGACCACTGTCCTGGTTATTTTCTATTAAAGAGCCTAACTCGAAATTGGTTAGATGGCGCTTAAAGCTATCAGAATTTGAATATACGGTCCAATATAGAAAAGGAACCGCAAATAGTGCAGCAGATGCGTTGTCCAGGATTGAAAATCTAGAACTTAACCTAATCGAAAATAACCATGATTTCCCGACAAGCAAATCAGCCATCAACGTCTTCAAAAACCAAATTGTTATTTACAAATCTACCTCAGGGTCCTTGAGAGTAAAGAAAGAGAAAGTTTTCGATAAAAATAGAACAAAGGTATTCGTCAAAATATTCGATCATCAAACAGCGATAACCCTCTTGAAAAACCATTTCAACCCCAAAGGACTTAACGCAGTACTTGTCAAAGATGACGAGTTCTTTCAAACACTTCAGGACGCTTATTACCAAAACTTTTCAAATAACGATAATTTCAAGCTAATACGCTGCGAAACATTACTCGAAGATATTCTAGACGAAGAAAAACTAGTAGAAGAGATAAAAAAGGAACACCTTCGTAACAACCACAGAGGGATAGACGAAGTATTTAGAGAGCTCAAAATGAAATTTTATAACCCTAAACTGAAAATCCGTGTGACACAATTCATTAATAATTGCGAAATATGTAATGTTGAAAAATACGACCGCCATCCGATAAAAGAAAAATTTAAAATCACCGAAACCCCGAACGCACCCGGAGACATAATACAAGCAGATGTTTATTATAGTCTTGATAAAACAATATTCGTTACTTTCATAGACCGATTCTCTAAATTTGCGCAAGCTTTCAAAATAATCGGCAGAACTTGGACAGAATTTAAGCGTGTCACTCTACAGTATCTAGGTGTAGTGGGACAAATAAAAAAGTTGATAATTGACAATGAATTAGGCTGCAAAGCACTCCCCCTCCAGGAGCTTTTCAAAGAACGTAATATTGAAATCCATTATACGTCCAATAACAACCACACCTCTAACGCAGACATAAATCGGTTTCATAACACACTAAATGGACACATACGATTGTTAAGGCATGACCCAGAAAAAGATACTGATACAGTAGAAACTAAAGTACTCAAGGCCGTTATGTTCTACAATAACACCATACACTCTACTACAGGATTTAGACCTAAGGATTTCCTTTCGGGCATCGTAACTCCAGCAGACTATCCGAGCATCAAAGAAAGAATGATTAAATTGAAAGAAAAAGCCATTAGCAAAGCAAACAAAGATCGCGAAGAAACAAGCATACAAGAAGGGCCAGTCTTCCTGAAAGAAGTCAGAGGCGGAAAAAACCATGCCAAATTTAGGAAAGTATCAGCAAGAAAATTCGATGAAGACCACATTGTGACTGACTCTGGACATAAATATTACAAATCACACGTAAAACGGAAAAAGAAGTACCAAACCATTGAAAGCCCTACTATTAGCCTTAAATGTAAACCGAAACGTAGAAAACACAAACCGAAAAAGCTAACTACCTTTGACGACCCCTGTTATAATCGCGAAAAACCGTCTGTTTTGAAAGAATTTCCACCATTTACTAACGAACAAAATTCCCTGATACAAAAGGCGAAATATCAAGGCCCAGAAAATGAGACGCTTATCTCCAAATTTGGTTTACAAATCACTAGACGTGACATTTCCACACTTATAGGCAGTAATTGGCTTAATGGCAATATTTTGAATTTTTATGTAAAACTCATTCAGGATAGAAGTGAAAATAATAAAGCAGGCTCCGATAGAATTCGTGTATATGCGATGAATACCTTTTTCACATTAAAACTTTTACAATCTGGCTACGAAGGAGTCAGATCCTGGACTCAAACGATAAACATTTTCTCTTACGATATGATAATTATACCGGTTCATATCAACAATTCACATTGGTGCCTAGCCATTATAGATTTTAGAACTAAAACAATTAAATATTACGACTCGTTAGGCGGACAGAATACTAGTCTCTTACATAGCATAGAAGATTACTTAAAGAAGGAATCAATTGATAAACTTAAATCAAACTACGACACAACTCATTTCACAAAAGAAAATGTACTCGACACACCAAGACAAACGAACACAAGTGACTGCGGTGTATTTAGTTGCATAATAGCTGAATATATTACAAAAGGACGTGAACTTACATTTACGCAAACAGACATTCCTTACTTACGAAACCGTATGATACTTGAAATAATCCAAGGAAAACTTCTTTCATAACCGTTTACCATAAGGAAAAAATTATTTCTTTCTATACCCTCCATATTGTAAATACCAATATGCGTTACTTAAACTAAAACTAATACAGACACATTGAGACTAACAGAACTCATAACTTTTTACAGGCAAATGAAAAATACCACAATGATGATTTGGTTTCTATCAACATTCTTACTCTTCACCAACACATTTTATGCCCAAAGTCAGGAAATTCATGTTAATGACCTGAACAGCAACAACGGATATATTACCCTCGATCTTGGAACTATTAGCATGATCAACCACTATCACAAAGTGTTACATATAGTTAACTTAACAACATATGAAATTTCAGCAAATTATATAAAATCCACTTTTATGGCGCTTCAATCAAAACCTGAATTAATAAGACATATATATCAAACTCTAAACCAAAGTTTCATCTTATTGGAAAACAAAATTAAAAGTATCAAGCCTCACTTTAGGAACAAACGCGGACTCATCAATGTAATAGGCAAAGGTTTAAAAATTATTGCTGGAACCATGGACCATGAAGACGAAATAGAAATTGAGACCAGACTTAACGAACTATACAATAACAACGGAAAACTAATCGAGGAAAACAATAGACAAATTTCAATAAATAGACAGATATCGGATCAAATCGAAAATATAACCACTCACATCAATCATCAACAAAAATATCTGAAACAATATATAGACAATTTCACTAACGAATACGCTAACCGCATTACGACATTGGAAGACGAAGTAAAACTCATGCAGTATGCATACCATATAAACTACGACATAACATTACTTAAAAACCATATAGACGACATTGAACAAGTACTTCTCTCCAGCAGACTCGGAATATTGTCAAAAAACATACTCTCAGCAGAAGAGTTAGAATTCATTCCAAATTTAGAAAGTTACCAAAATATTAAAACCGTTGTTACAACTTACCAAGATACAATTGTAATAGCTTTACTCATACCCCAACTTTCGAATCTAAAATACTCTAAAGTACTCATTGAACCTATTCCTGACTCAAATAAGAAGTCCTTGTCGTTACACACTAACGAAGTCCTAATTGACGACAATAATAATATATATAAGTTACCGGTCAAGGAAAGCTTGGAAAAAAACTTAATACCGTTGATTGACAGTTGCATAGAGGGCATTATTAACTCAAAGGAAGCATTATGTAACAAAACCATAGTAACAAATGAAGAAATCAAAGAAATTATCTCCGGTATCATCATTACAAAAAACCTAGTTAGAACTAATGTAATAAATAATTGTAGTAAAATAAATGTCGATATTAGTGGGAATTACCTCATCAAATTCAAAAATTGCAAAATTTCTATTAAAAATAAAACTTTTACGAATTATGAAAATACTGTATTGGATAAAATAATTTTACCAAACTTTGTAACCAGAACTAAGGAACATGAAGTAGTAAAAGAATTAAACTTAAGAGAACTGTACTTAGAGAATATTCATAATAGAAACTTATTACAAAAACTTGAATATAAAAATCATACTTACCATGTTACAAACATAGGAATCAATACGACTATTATTTCAATCGCTATCATAGCAATACTCTATGTCATATGTAAGAAAATTATATTAAGACGAAAAATCATTAACAAAAGTTGTAAACACATAATTTCGTCGGAGCCTCAATCTTGCGGTGGAGGGGTTACAATGTCAGAACCTAAATCAAATATCATTTAATCATAATTTCATACATTGCAAAACTATCATACAAGTTATGTATATGACACCTACACAATTGTATGGTATTATAAACACTCAACACTGAATTGACTATTATAAACACTCAACACTGAATTAACTATTATAAACACTCAACACTGAATTATGTTCTAAATAAACTTAATTAAACAGTAAGCTAAGATAATTGACATTTTGAATGTACGTAGACGATTGGGTCAGTCTTAATTAGAGCGTGTTACGATTAAGAACTTTATTGAGTCGTACAAAATAAAAATAAAAACACTGAAGTTTTAATTGCTTTACTATTTATTTTTTTTGTACTAAGTGGAGTCTGAAAATAAAACTTCTAAGCTTATGAAAAGTATCAATATTTATTGTATATTCAATAAACTGCGCTATCAAAACAACTATAAAAACGCAACATGTACAAACATATTAAAGTATGTCAAAAAAACCAATGCTCAAAAATCATGCATCGACAACTTTAATCAACCTTAAAATACTTCAAGTTCTTCTTATTTTAACTTCGTAAATTATTTTTTAAAGAAAGATGAATAATCTTAGTTGAAAAAAGTCTAGCGCATCAGAACCGATAGAAAACGGATTGTCGACGAAATTGTCTTTGAGTGATTTAAAAATATGGGAAGACTTTATACACTTTTTTTGTAATATCATATCGATCATTTCTTACATCAAGCAATAAAAACCATTTGTTAAGAGCATCTCGTATAATATAAATGATGAAAATGTTCAGTGTTGGCAACAACGCAGCGCAATAAAATAATCATAACAAGCTCGTGTTAAAATCATCCTATCCATTGAATTTCGTTTTCATCCGAGGATCTCATCAGAAGTTTCAGCGATAAAACAATATTTGGGGTTAAAATCCAACTTCCAAAAATGTATAATATTCGGGAAATTTAAACATTGGCTGCTTATTTTTATTGTAAATGCTTTGCATCTGAATATACATATATTGGAGGCAGCTAATGGTACAATATTTACAGCAAACCCTGTGGACGGGAACCCTGGGAACTCTGTGCTAGCACCACAGCCAAAAAAGACCAAACCTGCTTCACGTTAATTTAAACTCACACTGTGAATTTCGTTGCGATCGGATGACTGCGCTGGAAGTTATAGGGGTGAAAAAAATGTTAGGGCTGCCACTATCAGAGCTTTTTACTATTTGTCTTTAATTGTGACAGGATCATTCCCATTTGAAAATTTAATGACAACATCGCTTAGTAAAGAAATCTCAAAAATTACAAAGATTATCATAGCTGGCAGCCCTTTCATGATTTTTCGACGATATTCTTAAGAAATTTGGTTCACAACAAGGTCCATTTAAAACATGAATTTTGTTTATGATTTCATGACTATATCGGAAGTTACAGGAAAAAACCTTTATTTTGCTGAGCAAATTTACAAGATTAAGGAGGTCGGGCAGCTCTATCCTAATTTTTCAACAAAATTTCAACCAAACTTGGCTTAAAGTAATCTTCAGCTATTGTGTGAAATTCGTTAAAGTTGTTTGGCTGAAGCGGAAGCTATGGGCCAAAAAGCAGGTTTTTTTTCTCAGTGATTTTTCAAGATGCCACCGCTGCCACAAGTTTGCCCACATTTCAAAAACACTTCTGTTAGCCTCGGTCCTAGTTAATAGCTCTGTAAATTTCATATTGATCAGATTATTCGATCGTCAGTTCTCTTGGACAGAAGTTTCAAGTGCAGAAAATAGAGGTAATTTGGTGATGGGCTGCCATTCTTGTGCGACACAGAATTTCGGAAATTTCAAGCTGACATGTGGACAAAGATTAAAATTCCACTAATATTATAAACGCGAAAGTGTTACTCTTTCACGCAGAAACTACGGAATGGATTTAATTTAAACTTTTCGATAATACAGCTTATACATCAGAATAACACATAGGCTATAATTTATGAAGATATTAAAGGGATTCATTTAAAATAGTTAGTTTACATAATTCGTATTTGTGTATTTTTACGCGGTGTGTTAAATGAAAGCCCTTGTATAAAACAACAATTCAATTGTTTCTTCTTGCTGTCATTTCGATACGTTCATGTGCAACATGTAACGAACATGATCTGTGTCTTCAATGTCTAGGTCACTTAATACTGTAACATATGTACAAAAGTACGATCAGGAGACTTGTAATCCGCGATCATGTCGAATAATTCAAGATTGTGTGATTGCGGTATTAGATGCACGCATGAAAACCTCAAACCCTGTGCTTGCATTCATATTACATTCAAATAAGTAATGTTGTGGATGCAGTTCAAATACGGTCTTTAGCGGTTTCGATTTGTTTTCAAGATTATTCACATACGAAGAATGCATGTTGAGGGAGATAACTGCATAGGAGTCAAATCGAAGATAAGTACTTCGCCAATTTTTGTCAACGTTTTTTTGATTATCATTAGCTATGCAGACCCAAATAAATATCGAGTAATAGAATGCAAAAGCCATTGTATACATTCACTTTTATTTTATTTATTTATTTATTTTTTAGTTTTTATTTTATTTGTAGAGTTTACACAAGCAGCCGTTTAAATGTGTCTTTAGATAATAATGTTGCCAAGTGCTTTATTTATTTAAGATCGTGCCTAAATTTCAACACCGATTACTTCTTTCTTTCTGAATTTGCGATATTTTAAAGAGACGCGAGTCAATTTGTCAGCACAAATGGTCGCGAATAATAAGCCGAAAAGGTCAAAAACTCATCAAAATACGAGTGCAAAAAAAACTTTGGCAGCTTAACAAATATTTTCAAGTGGTCGAAACGAAATGCTTCTTCTTACAAATGAGGATTAAACATTTTTTCTAATGCTAAGAAAGCCGAATGAATGACGAAGATTTGCCAATCATTCCATTCCGCATCCGAAGGGCTCGTATATCCAAAACCAACCCTGTTTTCACTTTTTATTATTTGACACACGAGAATGAAAGCATTTTCAATGAGTTTTTTTACAGAAAGTTAAATACCAAGAAATTTAGGAAAAAACTCTCTACTTTTGTCAACTTCTTTCTTTCGCAATCACATTATATTGAAAAACCATACGATTGATAGAAAAGATTTCCTTTTATTGTGACGTAACAGATGGGAACAAATATTCATAACTGATCTAGGACCCATTTCCCAAGCATGAATACTTTTTGTACCTGCACCAAATGCTGATGAATGGTTCCATGCAAAGACTTTAACTTCCCTGCAATCATATCTACGTTTAAAAGGTAGGTAATTACTTCTTTTCGAACAGATATGACTCATATAAATGACTAAGCGAAAATACGCGAGAACTTATGGAATGAGCTTATATACAATTTCAGCTCCTATGCATCGTATAGCCCCAATTACTCTGAACACGCTATCGGCACTTATTCAACTGGATGAAATAACTGCAGCTTTTCAATCAGTTCTTGTGTCCTAATGGGTAGAGGGTCACTTCTTTAAGTAAAGAGTCACGAGTTTAAGGGGGTATTCTGGTCCAGAGGCTCGATTTTAAAAACAATTTTAGCATTGTTTTTGGTTTATTAACACTTTAAAAGTATAAAAATGTATTCAAAAAACAAAAAAAAAATTGAAATTGGTACAGGACGGCAAAGAGGAGACTCAAAAAAAAAATTGTCTCCTGGTTGACGTGATTCCAACCCTCCTGGTGATTTGAAACATAAATTTTTGGTGAATTATGTAAAAAAAAGTATGTAGAATTAGTCCGACGTAGGCGGTTTGGGGAATTTTTTTTTCGCAAAATGGCGTCCATGTAAAAGAAGAGGTTATTTGTTTGCCTCATTTTTTGAACTTTGGGAATTTAATAAATTCTCCTTCCACGTCAAAAGCAAGATTTTCTGAAGCTCTTTCAGCCATACGAGCAGTTCAAACTTCTTTCGAAGCTTGAGAGGCTCGTAGCTCGGAGGGGTTAATTCGTTGTTGATTGTGTTTGTTGGTTTAGTTGACGCGTCACAAAAATAACTGTCACTCCGAAAATAATTCGAATATCAAAAAAATTATCTTATAGGCTTATTCTTAAAAGTCTAAGCTTTGAAAATGTGCAAACTAAATAAATCAATTTTTTTAAATTTCTAAACCAAAATGCCCTCACAAATCCAGAGTTAAGCAGGATTTATTTGATATTGTTTAAAAATTAAGAATTAAAATTTGACCCTCGTAAATAGTAATATCCGTCACGTGAAATTGTCAAAATCCTGATATTGTCTAAAACAGAGTTAGTTTCGCTTTTGCGTTGAGGGCTATAATATATTGTTTTGACCACCATAGTATATGGTGCCTAGTCCTATGAAGTGTTTGCCATGTATCATGGTGCTAGGCTTTATGTTTTATCGCAATCCTGAAACCGACTGACGCTATGCTCTTTTCAGGGTGGTTTACAGAAATAGCTACCGTAATGTTTTGCGGGTGACAAATAATCTTAATTTGATAAATAAGTTCACATTTATAAGAAACTAAACTTGATACTTACGAAGAAGTTGCTTATGCAAGCACTTTTTGCAAAACTGATTCGGGATCGGTTGACCGCAGCACAGAAAAAATGTTCTTAGTCGACATAAGATCTGAACAATTGGGGGTGAGACAAACTTTTTACACAGCTGAGCATTGAGATATGACCACAGTACTCTTCAGTTAATGTTTCGTTTGATAATGCTCGATTTTCCATGATTCCATTTGGCAAACTAGTCATGTATCTGTATTCTGTGCCCACTTTAAATAAATTAGTCGAATTGATAATGAATTTAAAGTGGGTAATAAAGTTAAATAGCACATTTTTAAAACAGCGTGAAAACGGATTAAAATATATTTCCCGATCAAAATATACCTTTAAAACACCAGCAACTTCATTCCGATTTGGTCTGAGTGCTTCGATGCTTCTGACCCATTTACATAGCTCATTATAATAATTTTTCTACCACTCACCTCTAATTACGGTGTAGCATCATTCGCCTTTAATCAGTCGTTTCTCGTGCTTGGCTATTGTTTGCATTAATCACCGACCGCTCTTTACAGATGCCCCACGGTGTAAACCAGGAACCGAGCAGACTTCCGTTGGTGCTATTGATTCAAGTACAATTTCAGTGCAGTGCGAAGTAGATGCGGACCCACCGGACTCGGTCCGTTTCAGTTGGACCTACAATAATACCAGAAACGTTTCACCGGTAAGTATAAAAGTTTTTACAATTAATCAACCCATAAAGGAACTTGTACTAAGGTATTGTCGATTTTCTGGATCAAGAATTTTATCCTTTCAATAGAAATTCTGATTGATAACGACAGCGATTCATCGTAAATTTTCTGTGACACGAGTAAAAAACAGCGAAAAAAATGAGACATAAATGATGGTTGTAAACATTCACTCAGATAACGGTAGAAACTCTTTCATTATAGTCCAATTGAACAAAAAAGTACCTACTCGCACATATTGCTCTACACGCGCTCAATTATCCTTACATATATTGTTTTTATTTTTGCTTGGAAATTTCTTACTCAGAATTTCAGTCGACAACACATGAATATTCCTGAAAGAACTGGGACTATATTGATTTATTCAAATGTTACAGGTGCTGAATTCTCGCGTGCAATCCGAGGGTCTCATCAGCACTATGACATATCTTCCACCCACTGATGCCGAATTCATTACCCTGGCCTGCTGGGCTAGCAACAAAGTCGGCCGCCAAACTACACCCTGTTTGGTTCACGTCCTTCCTGCCAGTAAGCGCTCGAAAGTTCCCACTTTCCGTTCTGTACTCAACTATGCAAAACAAATCAACAATTATTTACAGAAACACCGGAAGCACCTAAGTCCTGTGAACTGCATAATGATACCATGCTGGAAGTGGTTTGCATACCCGGCAATGATGGTGGCCTCGCTCAACACTTTCTGCTAGAAGCCGTCGGAACTGGAATTATGGACAGTGCGGAAACTAGCCGGAACAGAATTCTCGAATTGGACAGTGAAAACGAGCTTTCGACAATGAACGATCAGGTGGGTAGAGACTGGCTTTCCACAGCCACACATATACACACATATCTATTCATATAGCCATACAATTATTGATGGTTGTTGCGTTTTCAGGCTACTTCGGCGCCGTTGCACAGGATACAGGAGGCTCAGCCACAATTTCGTCTCAGTAATTTGGAGCCCGGACGTGAATACCAGCTCTTTGTGTATGCAATAAATGCAAAAGGAAAGAGCAATCCACCAGTCGTCATAGACAAGGTTCGAGTATCGCCTCATTTAGGACCATATGGTAAGTAATCGGATTGTATGGTGGCAAAGTATTAAACTGTGTCAACCATTTGTTCCAAAATTCAGATGCAATTCATCCATATCTCTATCGTTCTTCAACTCGTTCAACCTCTTCAACCTATTTTTGTATAAGCATACCGTATTTAGCATTGCATTCTCTTATTGCTCAATCAAAGTACACAGCAAACAGTGCATTTTGGTCTGCATATGGTCTACATTTACCGAAATTGTGGTGAATTGTCTTAATTAGAGCCGAAAAATAACATTGACTTTGATTTGCTTGTTATATATTGGCTCGATATAATTGTAAAATGTTGCCGTCATTTTTCAATTTCACCTCTACTCTAAACCAATTACGAAATGATAAGTAGCCATTTAAAATCAATTTTCTGATTTACTGAACCAAAATAACGTGTCGAGAAACATCAAAAAATAATTTCGAAACTTGTGTTATTTTGTATGTGTTACACGGAACCAGCCTATTATGAAAATGTATTTCTCATCTGCTTTTCCTACACTGCTGTGAACATTCGAAGCACGACCCATACCCATAAGTATACTTCCGATGATTGCTTGGGCTACCGGTAGAATTCACTCTTCCAGGTTACACGTTATCCTTACAGCAAAAAGTTTCAATTTTAGCGTTCTAACGAAATATTTTCTTTCTTCCTTTATTAGATGACACCATTCTATCGGAAGACCCGACACCAGCTGAAACAACGCATCAAAGCAATGAAAAACAATCAACGATGGTCATTCTGGCAGCTGTAATTGCTGGTGCTGCCGTAATCGTGACGTCAATTATAGTGGCCGGTGTGGTAGTCGTTTGCAAGCATCGGCCTAAGCCACCTGAACCCCAGGAAGTCAGGAAGAGAATGAGGTAATCATATAATTTAGTCGACCCTATTTGCAGGATGGCATAGAGAAGGATTTCGGAGCCTTTTTGTTCGACGATAAGTCTTGAAAGGAGCTCAACTAGTCTTAGGAATAATTGGCCCAGGCAATATTCCAGCAATGCTTGGGTAGTTTGTAGCGAGATAGAAACATGTTCCGGATCTTATCCTACTCAGATTTATTTTTTATATACAAGCTCGACGCTTAGGTGTATGTGCTGCTCAGCTGCCTTATACATTTCAAGTAGTTTTTCTAAGTTTTCAGGCTTCTGTGGATCTACATTCCGTATCTCCAGAAACCATATTGCCGGTGGCAGATAAATATTTCACACAACCGCAAAATGAGTTTTTGTTGTTGTGTTGTTTGAAAAATGCTTTATCTGAAATTGAGCTGAGCCCATTATTTTAGAACAGGGTTATGCTATGCATGAAATTCTGAGCTCGTCGTTTTAACGTATAGATCCATAGCGTTTTTAGGAAACCACTCTAAATTAATATTAAGAGCGTCTCAAATTGAATTTGTTGTCCAACCCGTGCTACCAATTCTCAAAACAGTATGATGTTCATATTTCTCGTACACTGTTTTGCACTCACTTACGTATTTAAATCAAATTTCAAACAACTCGAGGAAGTTTATATGTACTTATATTTTATGAAAGCATATTAGCTGTTGCTTGCTTTTCGTCAATGGAAACTGGATATTATAATGCTCAATTCTGTTAAAAGGTGTAAGGATACAAAGAATTGAACGAATTGAGTAACAACGACCGATTTCGTTCCCTTTAGTCATTTTAAGGTTTCCCAAAGTTCATCTTATGAGTATAAAATAAATAATAAAGTTTAAAAACATTGCGGCTTGATGTTATCATCAACATTTCGAAAATGGATCTTTTAAAGGAAGTGTATCAGTTATGTTTTTACTATTTATTTTTCTTTATTACTTCGCAATACTTTGTGATTCCCACAAAACAATCAGAAAACAGCTGTTTATCAGAAAATAGGTTTCTAAAGATCGTTTGTTATGTGCAGCTAATAAGATCGATCAACATATTTCAACTTTTTTTTGTCCTAAATCCAAAAATGATAAGCTAATTATTGAAACACACGTTTTTTAGAGGAGGTGGATGACAAAAACGACAACGGCGACAACAACTTTCACTTTTTTGTGTTCGATAGCAACATCTCTTATTCAAGCACACATATCTAAGAAAATCCATGTCCATTCTGCTGTACTTCAAGACTTCCCCAGGGGGAAGAAGCGCTAGTTGAACCTATATGTTCTTCTGGTATGCCAAACCTGGGAGGTCAAAATGCATGAGTTAAGGATTTTTCTTTTGAATGGGACTTATTATGGATTAGCATGAGGGTAGGTGTGCATTTTACCAGTAATAAAATTGAACTCATAAATTAACTAAAACTGGTAGTAAAGACTCGTCGATACGCTAATGTCCGTGCAGAACTCACGAATACCGTCCCAATGTTGGACCGCCGAATAAGCCTCTGTGGCAGGTGTCGGCGCAAAACACTAAAGCATTAATGTACCTCAAGGCTGTCTCTGACATTCTAAATTTTCTCTATGTGAAAGACCCCACGGCTATCATGTCATCAATTCAACGTCCATTGCATCCTATTTACAGTCAAAACGAAACTCTCTAGACGATTGTTGGTCAGCGAAGAAGCTCCATCTTAATATCACTTAGTGCCACGTGATTAGTTTCTGTCGTGAAAGTGGACTCATACATCATACTTACCGCCTCAGCAGCACTGCGCTCAGTACAAGATAATATACCTTAATGTCGTTTAGTATGAAAAGCTCCGCATCAATTACATTAAGATTATATTATCAATTTACATTACGATATATCAGAAAATCATAGGTCACAAAAACATTATGAAAGCCAATCTGCACTGTTTTATTGAAAATGCGTGCATTATTTGGAACCTAGCTTTCACAGCTAAGGATTTGAGTCCATTCAAAAGTTGTTTGCTCTGAGAGATCTTTCCAAACCTTATAATTTCAACAACTTACTGCTGTCTGGATCATGCCTTAGACATCTTCACGTATTACCACTTGCATTCAAAAGATAAATTTGAATTGAATTGAAAAAAGATTTTATTTTATATTAATATGTACATTCTCAACCTAAGTAAAGCTCTATTAACTAGAAAAAACTTTATGGTCCGCTGGCACATATTGTTCTTGTTATTTTACTATTTTTTCTAATGCAATTTTATTTTCTTACACACTAATAGTCATACCCAGCTTGTACAGTAGCTGGGGACATCATAGCAATAACTATTTACAGAAGATTAATATTATCTGCATTCATATTATGAGAGACCTTGTTAATATCTATAACTAAAAAGACAAGTTTGTGCTCAATCAGCTCTTGAGAGTCACTAGACTCCGACTATGCTTATCAAATATCAACGAGCCATAACTATGCAACGAATAAGCCAATAAATAGGTTCTGCAAGACATTATTTTAGCAGGCTGAATTTTGGCGTGAAATAGCTAACATGAAAACATAATCATTGCAGCTGTTTCGGCGGATGCGATATATGTAAAATCTGGCGAGCAATAAAACTAGGCAAGCTTACAAGGTAGTGCAATGTTTAAGACGCAGATATCAGCCCAAGACGACACTCTGTAAAGTCAAAATCGGCAATATCATCGCCAAAGATAGCCAGATTAAGGAGAGGTGGGCCTCCTATTTCAAAGAACTCCTGAATAATAATATCAGAACCAATAGACGTCTCTAACGAAGTCCCGATCGCACCTCCAACGCTGGAAGAAGGCAATTCTGCCATAAAAAGCCACAAAAACAATAAAGCGCCGGGCATTGACGAGATTCCGGTTTAGCTAATCAAGTACGGTGGAAGCTCCCCTATAAAAGCCATCCACAAATTGATCCAGCACATCTGGGGTCAAGAAAAAATACCGCAGGAGTGGTGCAAATCCATCATATGCCCTATCCACAAAAAGGGAGACAAACTTCGGTGCGAAAACTACAGAGGCATATCGCTACTTTGTACGGCCTATAAGATACTGGCGAAAATATTAAAAAATAAAATAAATGTGTACGCTGAAAAGGTCTTTGGGGAGTACCAAGGAGGCTTTAGGTCTGGTCGATCAACTACGGATCAGCTTTCCACAGTCAAACAAGTGCTCGAAAAATGCTGGGAATTTAACATCGACGTCCCCCAGATTATCGTGGACTTTAAACAAGCATATGACAGTATTGACCGAAACATACTGTACAAAATAATGCTATGCTTCGGCATCCCGGCAAAACTAGTCCGGCTGACCAAAATGACGATGACGTCGCCAGCATCACAAGTCAGAATCAACAACAGTCTGGCTGATGCCTTTGACACAACTGTCGGACTAAAGCAAGGCGATGGGTTGGCCCCTCTGCTCTTCAACCTAGCACTTGAGTAGGTGATAAGGAAGATTCCTGTCGACACAGGGGGTACGCTTCTGTATAAGTCGAACCAGTTAGTGGCCTACGCGGATGACATTAACATCTTGTCACGTTCCTTCACATCCACGAGATAACTCCTGTTGAAACTTTACCAGGAAGCCAAAGAAGTAGGCCTGAAGATCAATCAGACGAAAACAAAAATCTTCACGCAAACAAGAAAGAAGACCTCCATTAGACGAAATATAATACTGGACGAATATACTTTAGAGAATGTGGACGAATTTAAATATTGTACTTAGGCTCGAAATTGACAACGAAAGGCAGTGAAACTGATGAAATTAAACGGAGAATACAGCTCGCTAATAAAACTTTCTAGTCCGTTCTGGCCCTACTGAAGACCAGCTGCATGCACAAGAAGACGAGGCTCCAACTCTACAAATCAATAATCAGACCTGTGTTGTGCTACGGATGTGAAACTTGGACCCTAACCCAAGCATCCGCAAATATGTTGAACGCATTCGAAATACGGGTCCTCAGGAGTATAATTGGAGCTAAATAAGAGTGCGGCCAATGGCGGATAAGGTACAACCACGAGTTGTACGAGGTTTTTGATGAGCCACAGGTTGCTACAATAATCAAACTGCGGAAGCTGCAATGAGCTGGTCACGTGCAACGAATGGACGAGCATCGAGTACCTAAGAAGGTATGCAACGGAAGGGCCGAGGGTCGAAGGCCAGTGGGAAAACCCAGAAACGCTGGTCTGACTCTGTCGACGAAGACTCCGCAAAGCTGCTCCGTTTTCGAAATTGATGGACGTGGTCATTGGACCGAGAAAACTGGAGGCGTCACCTGCGAGAAGCCAAGGCCCGAGAGGGGCTGTAGTGCTACGACGACGACGAGGATGATATATGTACCTAGATGAAATTATAGATTTTTTTTCACATCATCGAATAATTTCGACGTTTCTATTCAAACGATCACAGCCGCAGATGTCTGATAATCATTGGGAAAGGTGCTTTCAGCACATCTTATTTTGTTTAAAAATATTGACAAATAATGTTATAGCTTGCCTAAAGTTCCTATTCCTTTTCAGTTGTAGCCCTGTTTATTACACTCATTTACAACTTATTGCCTCGTCAATTGCCTTTTTTCACTGTTGTCATGTTTGTTTAACATTGAGTACAAGCTTCTTTGCGCAATTTATTTAAAACGTTAAGGCAACTTCTATCCTGGCTCAAACTTTCCAATGAACATTTTAGAACACAGTATTTCACCACTACCGCTGAATGTGTTTCGTCTCAATCAATCTCAGATTCTGAAATGCTGATTTAACTCGTATGCCTTAGTTATCAAGGTTTCAGCAGCTTTTCAGCTAAAGGCTGGTACTGACTTAATCGTGAAGCTAAATTTTGGCAAGTCTCCATTATCTGGTCATGCTTTTGAGCGAAAACTTTGACAATGGAGAAAAGCGGAAACATTGCTTATTTCTGACGGATAAAATGTCAAGAATTTCAATTTCCGATCGATTTTGTTACTGAAAAGACATTTGCACAACTAAATTTTCAAAATCAAACAGCAAATGTCACTTTTTAGCTCGAAAGAATGAGCTGCTTATACTAAATTTGCATGAATTGATTCCGCAAGCAACTTTTGACGTAAAGAAACAACTTTTCACGTTAAGAAACGATGTCAAAGCTCTTATTTATTTTCAAGCAAAATTTTCGCCGAAACAAATTTGACGTGACGTATGAAAATTTGACCTGAAATCGAAGACAGTACTAAGCTTAACGAATAAATTAATGCAGACCTTCCAATTGAATAAAATGGCATCTTAGAGAATAAGAACGTACTAGCTCTTATCGTGCTTTTCATTCATCTAACGTTCGCAAGCTTTTGCAAACCCGATAATTTAATAGCCTGATGTCTTCGAGAAAAAAAAAATTTATTGCTTGTGCAATACGTAGTTAATTCAACTCACAAATTTATTCTTTTATTCAAAAATGTATTCTAGGCTATTAAATAAAATATTTAGTAATGTTGGTATCAGAGTGCTCTCGAAAACCTTTCCTTAAATCAGGTTCCGTTCACAGTTAACATTGAAAATCTATCCATTTATTTATTATTCGTGCTTCAAAAAGAAATCAGCGCACGAATCAATATTTTTTGTTTGCATCTATTACTCTCCGTCTGCAATTTATATAAAAACGACGTAGAACTTATTCAATTTCATGATCATTATTCTTCCGTACGGCATCGCAAATTCATTGATGAAAATGAAAAGCTTATGCCTGACTAATCGCACTCTCGTGTACTTGCATTATGATTGTTTTTTTCAGCATCTCCGTCTTAACCTACTTTAGCTCTGCCTTAAATTTTTATTTTGAAGAAATCTTCGTGCAATTTTCGCGACTCTTGGGATTATTTGGATTTATGTCTATTCCATTCAGCTTAGCAGTTCCGCATGGAAACCAAGCATTTTCGCTTCACACAACTGACTGTCGCCTCATTATTTACCGCGAAATGAATTTCAGGAAGTGTTTGTTAATCTTCGGGACGAAGTCGTCAAGAAGTAGCAATAAAAAAATTGCAGCAAATATTGTTTAGCCTTGATTTGCTGACCTTACCTACTGTTTTGAGCATTCATATAGCATGTTGCTAGCAGTAATCGTTGTTGAAATCTCTCTGGAGTACGATATATAATGTCAAGAGTATAGCTTCAGAATAAGTAACCAGTTGCTGGCAAGTGACATAAAAATATGTGACAGAGGCGTAAAATAAACTGACATAGAGAAATGTGTGTAATAAATGGTTTCTGAAAGACTGTCTCATATTGTCAACCTTTATAGCTCCGGAAAGACTTAGAGAAGCAGTAATAATGAAGTTGTGGTAATCATTGGTAGAATGTTAGGGTGTGCGGAGCTATGTTCCAATGCTTATCTTTGTTGGTTGGTTCTATGTGTGCTGTAAACTGAGACAATGAAAATCTTAATAAGAAATATTACGGAAATCCATAAACTTGAAAAAAACCATTTAACTACCAAGTAGTCGTTATCTTGTCTTGTACCCGAAAGACAGGGATTTTCGTCGTAGGAAGCCTGCTTTGTTTGTATTACGTGATGAGATGAAAACCTAATATCAAGGACTACTTCGATATTTGTACTTCCATTTAATATATTTGATTCTCACGGAACTCAAGAATTTTCAAAAAACAATTCTTCGCCTTTATTCGGTATTTTATGAAACAAAATTGGACTTCCAGTTTGGCTGTAGGCTTTAGTTCCCAATCCATCATCGTCTACTTGGGCGGTCAATTTGCAAGTCATTTGAATGAGCTCAGACAGTGGTATATGCTTCATAATGTAAGAAAAACGGTCGAAACTTCAATTCACCGCTCTCAAACTTCGGCATATTTTGTTTGACACGCAGACGAGTTTAGCCCACTCGATCTGCTTTCCAGTTTGACTTAGTCTCACTTGGACTAATCGAAAATTCTGCGTGGGAAGATAGAAAACAGACAAAACGCTGAAAGAAAACTAAACGGATATTAGAACAAGTGAGACTGATTTGTATCGGATAATATATAATAGAATATTTTAAACGTATGCAAACATTTGCCGCTTTTGAAAGGCGGAAATATTATTTATCTAAGCATATTGTACAAACTGTTTTTAATATTATTACTTGATGTATCCGAAACAGTGAAAAACTTAATTATATTCTCAGAATGTTTACGACATAACTCAGAGCTTTAACAATAGCATATCTGAAAACCAGAAAATGACAAATACGCCCGGTGCTGGTAACTCCTCTATAGCCCTGCTACCAAAAGTCTATCGCACTTGCTTCACGTTAAATTCAACTTTCCCTGTGAAGTAAATTTTGATTCAATGGTTTCATCAAAATTTTAGGAGAGCAGAAAACCCATTTTTGCTATCAAGTGTTTATCATGTCAACATTTAGTAGTAGTATCAATTAGTATAAAAATGAACCTTACCAATGCCGGCAACCTTTAGCTAGCACCGCTACAAATTGTGTATCAAGTCTTCCTCGGTCTATCCTGTGAGTTTTGTATTTATTGGCAGATTATGTAACCATTATTAATTGGCACAAAGATTTTGAAGAATTACCGCCCGCAATAAATTCCAAATTTTGAAAATTTGTTCGTTCTTATTGCAAGATAGTTTTAATTTCAAAACTTAAAGGGTAGCTTTTCTTAGTAAACAAATTACTAACATTTTACCGGTGATGGCTTAATTTTCAAGAAAAGGCCTTCCGAATTTACAATAAAACCAATTTAGGGTGTGAATTTCATTGATTACTGATAACTACAAAGTTATAAGTTCTTCAGAGTTATTTCAAGATGTCACCGCATCCAAAAGATTGCCACCATATTCTACAAACTTATATCGGTCCTGGTCGTATTTCAAGCCAAACCATCCCGTGAACTGCCTTTGGATTTGCTTATCGCGTCGTCAGATCTCGGAAACGCTAATTTCGAGTAGTTAAAAATAGGCAATGTAGTGAAGTGTTTGTAAAACTTCATTTCGGTAGGATAAATTAAGCATAAAAAGTACATCCTTCCAAGCAACAAGCAACAAGTTTCTTCCAAAATCCGTAAAATTGTATTGTAAATTTTACTACATCTTTTGCGCTTTTTGTGATTTTCTTTACTTTGTTTATTTTAATAATTTGAAATAGAGAGCCACATAAAATAAAATGTTTAGTAATTCACCAACAAACAAAATTTGATTTAGTTACGTATCATTATAAGTAAGCACAACATTCATCATTAGGCAAGTACTATAAATTAATCAAAACAGCAGGTTTTTTCTCTTATGAGCTCTTTCTTACTTGTCGATTCAGGACTTTTGAGATCAGTTTTAAACAGAAGCGCAATATTTTAGGATACTGCAAACCAGCAACTTATGTCGAGTATTTTTTATTTCTTTACATAGAAGGAGCCCCATACTGGGCACAACATTTATTTAATTATTTATATGGACGAAAGCCCACGTTGGGCGCATCATTTATTTTGTTTATATTTGAGTTTTGAAGTAGTCCTCATCATGAAACCAGCAATCTGAGATGCCCTTCCAGCTATACTCTCCAAATATTTGCTAACTATTGATATTTTCATAACTATTTAAAAAAAAAATCAGCTTCGGACGTTAATAAAGCGTAGCTTTTTGATAAAAAAAATTAATAGAATTTGAGCTCAGCAATGGCTTGGAAAGTACTCCACAAACTGTTTTTCATTCAAGCTAAACATTCTTTGTGGTTTGTTGATTTAAAATGCAGTTGTACAGACAAAAATGATGCTGAACGCTCTGGGCACCCAAATCAGGCTGTCACGCTGCATATAATACAAAAAATCCAACAAATTGTTTTAATGAAAGTAAAATGAAAATACGTGAGATATCTGAGATGTTAAAAATATCAGCATATTGTGTACACAATTTTTTCCTTCAAAATTTGTAAATATGCGAAAACTCTTTTCCAATTGGGTACCGCCTTTGTTCACAGTCGACCAAAAACAGCAATATATTGAAGATAGCAAGCGTTGTTTTGAGCAAATTTAAAAGGGGTTTTTTTAATGCGGGATATGACAATAAATGAAATCTAAATTCACCATTACACACCAGAGTGACAGCAGCAGTCACCTGAGTGGAGAACAACCGGTGGCAGCTGACCAAAACCACAACAGCCAGCTTGTTAAGTTATGGTGTCCGCATTTTAGGATGCGAATGGTATACTATTCATTGATTAATTCGAAACGGAAGAAGCATCAATAACGAATATTGTATGGTTTAAGTGGTGCATTTGAAAGACAAAATCGCGAAAAAGACCCCAGTTCAGGAAAAAAAACTCCCCAGATTTGAAAAATGTAATGTCACGGAGAAAAATTAAACATTAGCATGGATTGTCAATGTTTTGTAATTAGCTTTGAAGTTGTAATTGTTTCTAAAAAATACAAATGTTATAAAATAAATTTCTTAGCATTAAATCAGTCCTTTTATCAATAAATGATATTATTGCTTTTAATATTTTACTAATTTTTAGTATTACATTTTGGGAAATTTAATCCTAAAAATTAAAGGGGTGCTGGAATGATTGTATCGCTTGAGAAGGAGATTTTATGGATGAATAAAATAAAATCTTGCCAAAAATTATTTACCGAAGGCAGACAGTTTATTCAGAAGTAAAGTATGATTAACTTTACCTGAGACATATCAGAAGCAAAATAAACCGTGCAATTAATTATTTCACACCCATCAAAATTTTGATTGTGAAAATAGAGCTTCTACCACTCTCAATCCTAAAAACACCAATTGAATTGTAGCGGTACAACTTTTCTAAAATTCTCTTGGAAAAATTGTATCTACAGCGGTGGCTAGCCCATAAAGCAAATTAAAAATCTATCCTCTGCCTCAACAAGTAATTTGAGTGGCTACCGTAGTATTTAATATAAATAAATAACTTATTCTATTGCGCATATCTCTTATGGGACACTTGATAAAACAAATCAATGCAAAATCACATCACTATAAAGTCATTCTTATCAACTTCAAACATATGCTTTTTCGAGCCACCTTCATTGAAATCTTATATGTATTACGTATTGATTGTTTGACATACGTTGCGTGCTAACTGCGAATTTATCCCAAATGTGTAAACGTGATTCCGATTTTTTTTCTCATTATAGGCCAGCGCGAAAGGATGTGCCATCAATGTATATTGAGGAGGATGCTTTGAACGACGAGGATCTTGGCAGGCCAGCTGAGATTCGACACCATAGTCGGTCTATGACAGGCCCTAGAGGCACACGATATGTATCGGAAGGATTTGTGCAGTATTCACAGCCTAGTCTCAGCGGTAAGCGGAAATCCATATTCAATGTGCATGCATGTGTGGCAAAAAATCGTTTGTTTCTGGAAGAATAATTGAATATTTAAATCATGCTAAAGCACGCAATGTTTTCGGTTTAAGATTCATGAAGCTCAACGAAAGATTCATGCAGCTCAAGAATGCGACAAAATTTATTGATATATTTCGATTTTTCCCTGCTTCATTTATAAGTTGAAATTTCTTCATTTATTCGCTGTATTTAAGCTTAAACTAACGGGGTCCCGGTAGCTCTGCTCGCTAAGGCGTCAAGCCGAAAATTGGCGTGCTACGGGACCTGCGGGTTCGAAACTCGCGAGTGCCATGGCTGTAAGTGTGAATGCGTGTGATTGTCTATGAGGGTGGCAATAGGGCCCAAACTGGTGGCCTAATGCTGGCCGCGTTCCCGGCAGCCCTCTTCACTAACCTAACCTAAGCTTAAACTAAAATGGAAATGTCTAAAATATAACGCTAGGATAGTAGGGTATGTTTTTTGCCAATAGAGTTGCTGCATATCTTCCAACTACTCACAAATTGGTATTTCTCCATTCGAAACAATTTCAAGATTGAATTTTATAATCCTTCTTCCGAACACACTCGTACAGGATAAGATAAACACCTTAAGATGCTAATAAATGCCATTCATCTTTGATGTTTGGTTTCAAACTCATTTTGACCTCTCTTATAATCACGATTTGCAATCAATTTCGCACCCAAATGTTTTTCCATTAAACAGAAAAAGTTATTTTGTGTTCAATCAACAATGCAGTGGTAATGAAATATCGCTGCCTACAGTTTTGAAAATGATTGATGATGATTCCTGTCCGATTACATTAGCCAGCTGTTCGAATTTTGGTAATTTAAACAAGCAGAGGCGGGTTGCTATTAAGCTTGTTTTCATTTACTTCCCACTTGACCGTTTTGCTGAAACAATTCTTTGTGAATAATTTATAGCTGTTAAGAGGCTTAGAAGTATTTACAGCTTTTATATACGCTTGTAAGAATCAAATTTGAATTTCTCAAATACACAAATGAAATTCAATATACTCTAAAATGAATAAATTAGCACCAAGCAGATGGTAACTGTCAATTTCATCGTTCAGATATTCACTTTTGTAAGTCTTGTACGTCATCAAGTTGCGATTTGTCCTGTCATGCTGTATCTGAACTAAAATTTCAACTGGCTGTTGACAGTGTAGTGTATTTCGTGATGCATACTTTGAACGTCTCGACATGAAATCGCACCGACTCTTTACGTGCGTGGTTGCACTTGGAACGGCTCTTTACCCAAAGCTCCATGAGTAGTCCTGCTCAACACCAGTTCCATTCAATCAATTTTCGTTCGAATCACAGAAAAAGGAATTCAATCAATGGAGACGCATTTCAAATAAACGTCAGTCAAAGAAGAAGCGACTGCGATTGAAAAGCGAACTCGTTTGCAGAAGCGTGGGCACTGACAAACATCTAATCATCCTAGTTCGAGTCAGTGGAAGTTTGTTAACTTTCAGTCACGATTCAAGTATGCGGCGAGGAAGTTTTTTCCATAATGAGAGTGAGAATAATTTATTTATAGGTTGTTTTTTCTAGTCTTGATTTATCCAATTGCAGTCGCTAGAGGAAATTTCTTCCAAAATCAAATATCAAACTGTTTTCATATCTCTGAATGGTTTAATGAGCTTATCGTTTGCGTGACAAATCTTCCTTGACAGCATTGGGTAATTTTCGTTTGAGAGATTTTCTAGGAATCTTGTTTACAATATTTTTCAAATGTTACCAAAAATCGATAATCAGCTGATTGGCGAATAACATCAAAACGTTAGACTGTTTGTTAGGCAGACACAAATGTGTAAGGTATTCAATCTGACTCAGCATCAAGACAAGCTAGTAAATACGTTTTATTTACAGTCACTTATATGTTTTTTAGTCAACAAGTGCGTGCAAATTTATTAAAGATGAATGTGCGAGTAGTATGATCAAGCTTATAGGCACGTAAGTATACCTTTTTGATATCGAATGGACAATCAGCTCCATAATAATACGAAGTAATTCGCATCGATGCACTAAATATTTGAATGAAAAGATAACATTTATTCTCTTCAGCCAGTTAGACACATTAACCTTATCTGTAATTGGCTAATATCATAGATGTCCCAGTTAATTACATTTTAGAGTGTCTTTTAGCCTCCCAGAAGTCGTTATGATACTACCGTTTCCACTAAATTAATAGATAAAGTGTCACTAAATACTAAAATTCCTTTTCATTGCGGTCTACGCAAAAAAGCACAGCATTGAAAATGAAGTTTTTTTTAGCAGAAAATTTCATTTCAAAATGGATTTCTGTAACAATACATCGCCCATGTTGACCAATTAAACAGTCGTTTGTGTAGTTGGAGTGGTTGGCTATTATCAACGAAATTTTCAGTAATTTAAAAATTCTTCAAATTTCATTACTCTATTTCGGGGGAGGATTGTATTTGAAGTTCGGTCACGGGTTCATAATTTTCGATGCCAGTGCAAGATGGTAACTCTGTGATTTGCTTGCAGAAGATTCATTACAATATAATATTACAGTTATTGACGATCCGCGACCCCCTTTTTTCGCTTTTGTAAATATGAAGCGAAAAACATTCCTCTGCTATGTTCACTGAAAATTCGATGCTGTCTTCCTCTCTTCAGGAGATCTTCACCTTTTTTGCTGACCATTTTCAAGAAGTTTTTGGCCCAGCTAACATCGCAATTAATCCCGGTTGCAACGCAAACAATTTTTGCTGAGCATATCACCATATCGTGAAATGAATTATTTACTGCTACTATGCAGCTTGACAGTAATAAGGGCTCTGGACCTCACCTCCTCCCTCCTACTTCTTTTCTGATTAAGTATGTAAAATACCTGTTCTCGCCCCTTCATATTATTTTCAAGAATTCTCTCTTTTTTGGGTTATTTCCATCTTATTGGAAGTTTTCTTATATTACACCAATTTATAAATGTTGTAATAGAGTTTTTATTCGAAATTACAGAGGCATCGCCATTCTATCCCCAATTCCCAAAATATATGAAAAAAATCATCTACTGCAAACTCTCTCCTCTAGTCGACGCTCGACTGAACGAGCAGCAGAATGGAATTAGGAAAGGTCGTTTTACTACCTTTTGGTGCTTGTTTCTGATTTATTATATAAAATGCAGAAAAGTGATCAAAGTGATGCAGCCTATACAGTTTTTAGCAAATCATTCCGTTTTGATCTTTAAGCTGGAGCAGTTCGGAATTGCAGAATCTTTACGTATTTCCAAGATCGATTTTAATGCTACTAAGGAAGTCCACGTGAAATCTGGTTTAGTTCAAGAAAGTAATCTTGGCCCTCTTCTTTTAAAAGTTGACGCTTCCTATTTTCAGTCAAAACTGAGCTCTTTAGACCATTGGTGCAGGGTGGCTAGACTGTCACTCCCGCTACAGTCGGAAAATCCCCCAAAAACGTCATTTTTTAGAAAAAATCCTCTATAAACGAAAAAACCTTAGCGCATCAGAGCCGCTAGAAACACTAATGTTCGAAGAACAGTAGAGGATTTGTGCAGATTTTGAGTGTGTATTCTACCACTACTTACTTTTCCTACTTAAAACTAATACACCCTAAGTAATAATAGAATCTAAGCTAATTTTAATTTCGGTGACTTTATCGAAAGTTAGTGCGGTAGAAAGGTGTTTGGGGCTGCCATCCGAAAAATGTCAAGAGCTTAGAAAATTTAAACAATGTTTACTTATTTTCATTGCAAATGTTTGCGATGAAAATACTTAATGCAAGCATTTATTGGAACGAAATTAACGGAAAGGCCTAGTGCTAGCAGCCCTTAACTAGCGCCGAAGCCAAAAATATGGCGCATCTGCCTTACGT